>JAUKNM010000036.1:0-557500 GCA_030765045.1 Tenodera sinensis
TAGACTCTGGTGCCCTGGAGGCACAGGGTCTAGTGTTTAGTTTAGGATAGGTTAGACTCTGGTGCCTTGGAGGCACAGGGTCTAGTGTTAGGATAGTCTAGGTTAGACTCTGGTGCCTGGAGGCACAGGGTCTAGTGTTAGGATAGTCTAGGTTAGACTCTTGTGCCCTGGAGGCACAGGGTCTAGTGTTAGGTTAGTCTAGGTTAGACTCTGGTGCCCTGGAGGCACAGGGTCTAGTGTTAGGATAGTCTAGGTTAGACTCTGGTGCCCTGGAGGCACAGGGTCTAGTGTTTAGTTTAGGATAGGTTAGACTCTGGTGCCCTGGAGGCACAGGGTCTAGTGTTAGGATAGTCTAGGTTAGACTCTGGTGCCCTGGAGGCACAGGGTCTAGTGTTAGGATAGTCTAGGTTAGACTCTGGTGCCCTGGAGGCACAGGGTCTAGTGTTAGGATAGTCTAGGTTAGACTCTGGTGCCCTTGGAGGCACAGGGTCTAGTGTTTAGTTTAGGATAGGTTAGACTCTGTGCCCTTGGAGGCACAGGGTCTAGTGTTAGGATAGTCTAGGTTAGACTCTGGTGCCTGGAGGCACAGGGTCTAGTGTTAGGATAGTCTAGGTTAGACTCTTGTGCCCTGGAGGCACAGGGTCTAGTGTTTAGTTTAGGATAGGTTAGACTCTGGTGCCCTGGAGGCACAGGGTCTAGTGTTAGGATAGTCTAGGTTAGACTCTTGTGCCTTGGAGGCACAGGGTCTAGTGTTTAGTTTAGGATAGGTTAGACTCTGGTGCCCTGGAGGCACAGGGTCTAGTGTTAGGATAGTCTAGGTTAGACTCTGGTGCCCTGGAGGCACAGGGTCTAGTGTTAGGATATCTAGGTTAGACTCTGGTGCCCTGGAGGCACAGGGTCTAGTGTTAGGATAGTCTAGGTTAGACTCTGGTGCCTGGAGGCACAGGGTCTAGTGTTTAGTTTAGGATAGGTTAGACTCTGGTGCCCTGGAGGCACAGGGTCTAGTGTTAGGATAGTCTAGGTTAGACTCTGTGCCTTGGAGGCACAGGGTCTAGTGTTTAGTTTAGGATAGGTTAGACTCTGGTGCCCTTGGAGGCACAGGGTCTAGTGTTCAGGTTTAGGCTAGGTTAGACTCTGGTGCCCTGGAGGCACAGGGTCTAGTGTTAGGATAGTCTAGGTTAGACTCTGGTGCCTTGGAGGCACAGGGTCTAGTGTTTAGTTTAGGATAGGTTAGACTCTGGTGCCCTGGAGGCACAGGGTCTAGTGTTAGGATAGTCTAGGTTAGACTCTTGTGCCTTGGAGGCACAGGGTCTAGTGTTAGGATAGTCTAGGTTAGACTCTGGTGCCCTGGAGGCACAGGGTCTAGTGTTAGGATAGTCTAGGTTAGACTCTTGTGCCTTGGAGGCACAGGGTCTAGTGTTTAGTTTAGGATAGGTTAGACTCTGGTGCCCTGGAGGCACAGGGTCTAGTGTTAGGATAGTCTAGGTTAGACTCTTGTGCCTTGGAGGCACAGGGTCTAGTGTTTAGTTTAGGATAGGTTAGACTCTGGTGCCCTGGAGGCACAGGGTCTAGTGTTAGGATAGTCTAGGTTAGACTCTTGTGCCTTGGAGGCACAGGGTCTAGTGTTTAGTTTAGGATAGGTTAGACTCTGGTGCCCTGGAGGCACAGGGTCTAGTGTTAGGATAGTCTAGGTTAGACTCTGGTGCCTTGGAGGCACAGGGTCTAGTGTTTAGTTTAGGATAGGTTAGACTCTGGTGCCCTGGAGGCACAGGGTCTAGTGTTTAGGATAGTCTAGGTTAGACTCTGGTGCCTTGGAGGCACAGGGTCTAGTGTTTAGTTTAGGATAGGTTAGACTCTGGTGCCCTGGAGGCACAGGGTCTAGTGTTAGGATAGTCTAGGTTAGACTCTTGTGCCTTGGAGGCACAGGGTCTAGTGTTTAGTTTAGGATAGGTTAGACTCTGGTGCCCTGGAGGCACAGGGTCTAGTGTTAGGATAGTCTAGGTTAGACTCTTGTGCCTTGGAGGCACAGGGTCTAGTGTTAGGATAGTCTAGGTTAGACTCTGGTGCCCTGGAGGCACAGGGTCTAGTGTTAGGATAGTCTAGGTTAGACTCTTGTGCCCTGGAGGCACAGGGTCTAGTGTTTAGTTTAGATAGGTTAGACTCTGGTGCCCTGGAGGCACAGGGTCTAGTGTTAGGATAGTCTAGGTTAGACTCTGGTGCCCTGGAGGCACAGGGTCTAGTGTTTAGTTTAGGATAGGTTAGACTCTGGTGCCCTGGAGGCACAGGGTCTAGTGTTAGGATAGTCTAGGTTAGACTCTTGGTGCCCTGGAGGCACAGGGTCTAGTGTTTAGTTTAGGATAGGTTAGACTCTGGTGCCCTGGAGGCACAGGGTCTAGTGTTAGGATAGTCTAGGTTAGACTCTGGTGCCTTGGAGGCACAGGGTCTAGTGTTTAGTTAGGATAGGTTAGACTCTGGTGCCCTGGAGGCACAGGGTCTAGTGTTAGGATAGTCTAGGTTAGACTCTGGTGCCCTGGAGGCACAGGGTCTAGTGTTTAGTTTAGGATAGGTTAGACTCTTGTGCCCTGGAGGCACAGGGTCTAGTGTTAGGATAGTCTAGGTTAGACTCTGGTGCCCTGGAGGCACAGGGTCTAGTGTTAGGATAGTCTAGGTTAGACTCTTGTGCCCTTGGAGGCACAGGGTCTAGTGTTTAGTTTAGGATAGGTTAGACTCTGGTGCCCCTGGAGGCACAGGGTCTAGTGTTAGGATAGTCTAGGTTAGACTCTGGTGCCTTGGAGGCACAGGGTCTAGTGTTTAGTTTAGGATAGGTTAGACTCTGGTGCCCTGGAGGCACAGGGTCTAGTGTTAGGATAGTCTAGGTTAGACTCTTGTGCCTTGGAGGCACAGGGTCTAGTGTTTAGTTTAGGATAGGTTAGACTCTGGTGCCCTGGAGGCACAGGGTCTAGTGTTAGGATAGTCTAGGTTAGACTCTTGTGCCTTGGAGGCACAGGGTCTAGTGTTTAGTTTAGGATAGGTTAGACTCTGGTGCCCTGGAGGCACAGGGTCTAGTGTTAGGATAGTCTAGGTTAGACTCTGGTGCCCTTGGAGGCACAGGGTCTAGTGTTTAGTTTAGGATAGGTTAGACTCTGGTGCCCTGGAGGCACAGGGTCTAGTGTTAGGATAGTCTAGGTTAGACTCTTGTGCCTTGGAGGCACAGGGTCTAGTGTTTAGTTTAGGATAGGTTAGACTCTGGTGCCCTGGAGGCACAGGGTCTAGTGTTAGGATAGTCTAGGTTAGACTCTTGTGCCTTGGAGGCACAGGGTCTAGTGTTTAGTTTAGGATAGGTTAGACTCTGGTGCCCTGGAGGCACAGGGTCTAGTGTTAGGATAGTCTAGGTTAGACTCTTGTGCCTTGGAGGCACAGGGTCTAGTGTTTAGTTTAGGATAGGTTAGACTCTGGTGCCCTGGAGGCACAGGGTCTAGTGTTAGGATAGTCTAGGTTAGACTCTGGTGCCCTGGAGGCACAGGGTCTAGTGTTTAGTTTAGGATAGGTTAGACTCTGGTGCCCTGGAGGCACAGGGTCTAGTGTTAGGATAGTCTAGGTTAGACTCTGGTGCCTTGGAGGCACAGGGTCTAGTGTTTAGTTTAGGATAGGTTAGACTCTGGTGCCCTGGAGGCACAGGGTCTAGTGTTAGGATAGTCTAGGTTAGACTCTTGTGCCTTGGAGGCACAGGGTCTAGTGTTTAGTTTAGGATAGGTTAGACTCTGGTGCCCTGGAGGCACAGGGTCTAGTGTTAGGATAGTCTAGGTTAGACTCTGGTGCCTTGGAGGCACAGGGTCTAGTGTTTAGTTTAGGATAGGTTAGACTCTGGTGCCCTGGAGGCACAGGGTCTAGTGTTAGGATAGTCTAGGTTAGACTCTTGTGCCTTGGAGGCACAGGGTCTAGTGTTTAGTTTAGGATAGGTTAGACTCTGGTGCCCTGGAGGCACAGGGTCTAGTGTTAGGATAGTCTAGGTTAGACTCTTGTGCCTTGGAGGCACAGGGTCTAGTGTTTAGTTTAGGATAGGTTAGACTCTGGTGCCCTGGAGGCACAGGGTCTAGTGTTAGGATAGTCTAGGTTAGACTCTTGTGCCTTGGAGGCACAGGGTCTAGTGTTTAGTTTAGGATAGGTTAGACTCTGGTGCCCTGGAGGCACAGGGTCTAGTGTTAGGATAGTCTAGGTTAGACTCTTGTGCCTTGGAGGCACAGGGTCTAGTGTTTAGTTTAGGATAGGTTAGACTCTGGTGCCCTGGAGGCACAGGGTCTAGTGTTAGGATAGTCTAGGTTAGACTCTTGTGCCTTGGAGGCACAGGGTCTAGTGTTTAGTTTAGGATAGGTTAGACTCTGGTGCCCTGGAGGCACAGGGTCTAGTGTTAGGATAGTCTAGGTTAGACTCTTGTGCCTTGGAGGCACAGGGTCTAGTGTTAGGATAGTCTAGGTTAGACTCTGGTGCCCTGGAGGCACAGGGTCTAGTGTTAGGATAGTCTAGGTTAGACTCTTGTGCCTTGGAGGCACAGGGTCTAGTGTTAGTTTAGGATAGGTTAGACTCTGGTGCCCTGGAGGCACAGGGTCTAGTGTTAGGATAGTCTAGGTTAGACTCTTGTGCCTTGGAGGCACAGGGTCTAGTGTTTAGTTTAGGATAGGTTAGACTCTGGTGCCCTGGAGGCACAGGGTCTAGTGTTAGGATAGTCTAGGTTAGACTCTTGTGCCTTGGAGGCACAGGGTCTAGTGTTTAGTTTAGGATAGGTTAGACTCTGGTGCCCTGGAGGCACAGGGTCTAGTGTTAGGATAGTCTAGGTTAGACTCTTGTGCCTTGGAGGCACAGGGTCTAGTGTTTAGTTTAGGATAGGTTAGACTCTGGTGCCCTGGAGGCACAGGGTCTAGTGTTAGGATAGTCTAGGTTAGACTCTTGTGCCTTGGAGGCACAGGGTCTAGTGTTTAGTTTAGGATAGGTTAGACTCTGGTGCCCTGGAGGCACAGGGTCTAGTGTTAGGATAGTCTAGGTTAGACTCTTGTGCCTTGGAGGCACAGGGTCTAGTGTTTAGTTTAGGATAGGTTAGACTCTGGTGCCCTGGAGGCACAGGGTCTAGTGTTAGGATAGTCTAGGTTAGACTCTGGTGCCTTGGAGGCACAGGGTCTAGTGTTTAGTTTAGGATAGGTTAGACTCTGGTGCCTGGAGGCACAGGGTCTAGTGTTAGGATAGTCTAGGTTAGACTCTTGTGCCTGGAGGCACAGGGTCTAGTGTTAGGATAGGTCTAGGTTAGACTCTGGTGCCCTGGAGGCACAGGGTCTAGTGTTAGGATAGTCTAGGTTAGACTCTTGTGCCTTGGAGGCACAGGGTCTAGTGTTTAGTTTAGGATAGGTTAGACTCTGGTGCCCTGGAGGCACAGGGTCTAGTGTTAGGATAGTCTAGGTTAGACTCTGGTGCCTGGAGGCACAGGGTCTAGTGTTTAGTTTAGGATAGGTTAGACTCTGGTGCCCTGGAGGCACAGGGTCTAGTGTTAGGATAGTCTAGGTTAGACTCTTGTGCCTTGGAGGCACAGGGTCTAGTGTTTAGTTTAGGATAGGTTAGACTCTGGTGCCCTGGAGGCACAGGGTCTAGTGTTAGGATAGTCTAGGTTAGACTCTGGTGCCTTGGAGGCACAGGGTCTAGTGTTTAGTTTAGGATAGGTTAGACTCTGGTGCCCTGGAGGCACAGGGTCTAGTGTTAGGATAGTCTAGGTTAGACTCTTGTGCCTTGGAGGCACAGGGTCTAGTGTTTAGTTTAGGATAGGTTAGACTCTGGTGCCCTGGAGGCACAGGGTCTAGTGTTAGGATAGTCTAGGTTAGACTCTTGTGCCCTTGGAGGCACAGGGTCTAGTGTTTAGTTTAGGATAGGTTAGACTCTGGTGCCCTGGAGGCACAGGGTCTAGTGTTAGGATAGTCTAGGTTAGACTCTGGTGCCTTGGAGGCACAGGGTCTAGTGTTTAGTTTAGGATAGGTTAGACTCTGTGCCCTGGAGGCACAGGGTCTAGTGTTAGGATAGTCTAGGTTAGACTCTGGTGCCTGGAGGCACAGGGTCTAGTGTTAGGTTAGGATAGGTTAGACTCTGGTGCCCTGGAGGCACAGGGTCTAGTGTTAGGATAGTCTAGGTTAGACTCTGGTGCCCTGGAGGCACAGGGTCTAGTGTTTAGTTTAGGATAGGTTAGACTCTGGTGCCCTGGAGGCACAGGGTCTAGTGTTAGGATAGTCTAGGTTAGACTCTGGTGCCCTTGGAGGCACAGGGTCTAGTGTTTAGTTTAGGATAGGTTAGACTCTGGTGCCCTGGAGGCACAGGGTCTAGTGTTAGGATAGTCTAGGTTAGACTCTGGTGCCTTGGAGGCACAGGGTCTAGTGTTTAGGTTAGGCTAGGTTAGACTCTGGTGCCCTGGAGGCACAGGGTCTAGTGTTTAGTTTAGGATAGGTTAGACTCTGGTGCCTTGGAGGCACAGGGTCTAGTGTTAGGTTAGTCTAGGTTAGACTCTGGTGCCCTGGAGGCACAGGGTCTAGTGTTAGGATAGTCTAGGTTAGACTCTGGTGCCCTGGAGGCACAGGGTCTAGTGTTAGGATAGTCTAGGTTAGACTCTGGTGCCCTGGAGGCACAGGGTCTAGTGTTAGGATAGTCTAGGTTAGACTCTGGTGCCCTGGAGGCACAGGGTCTAGTGTTTAGTTTAGGATAGGTTAGACTCTGGTGCCCTGGAGGCACAGGGTCTAGTGTTAGGATAGTCTAGGTTAGACTCTTGTGCCTTGGAGGCACAGGGTCTAGTGTTTAGTTTAGGATAGGTTAGACTCTGGTGCCCTGGAGGCACAGGGTCTAGTGTTAGGATAGTCTAGGTTAGACTCTTGTGCCTTGGAGGCACAGGGTCTAGTGTTTAGTTTAGGATAGGTTAGACTCTGGTGCCCTGGAGGCACAGGGTCTAGTGTTTAGGATAGTCTAGGTTAGACTCTTGTGCCTTGGAGGCACAGGGTCTAGTGTTAGGATAGTCTAGGTTAGACTCTGGTGCCCTGGAGGCACAGGGTCTAGTGTTAGGATAGTCTAGGTTAGACTCTTGTGCCTTGGAGGCACAGGGTCTAGTGTTTAGTTTAGGATAGGTTAGACTCTGGTGCCCTGGAGGCACAGGGTCTAGTGTTAGGATAGTCTAGGTTAGACTCTTGTGCCTTGGAGGCACAGGGTCTAGTGTTTAGTTTAGGATAGGTTAGACTCTGGTGCCCTGGAGGCACAGGGTCTAGTGTTAGGATAGTCTAGGTTAGACTCTTGTGCCTTGGAGGCACAGGGTCTAGTGTTTAGTTTAGGATAGGTTAGACTCTGGTGCCCTGGAGGCACAGGGTCTAGTGTTAGGATAGTCTAGGTTAGACTCTTGTGCCTTGGAGGCACAGGGTCTAGTGTTTAGTTTAGGATAGGTTAGACTCTGGTGCCCTGGAGGCACAGGGTCTAGTGTTAGGATAGTCTAGGTTAGACTCTGTGCCTTGGAGGCACAGGGTCTAGTGTTTAGTTTAGGATAGGTTAGACTCTGGTGCCCTGGAGGCACAGGGTCTAGTGTTAGGATAGTCTAGGTTAGACTCTGGTGCCCTGGAGGCACAGGGTCTAGTGTTAGGATAGTCTAGGTTAGACTCTGGTGCCCTGGAGGCACAGGGTCTAGTGTTAGGATAGTCTAGGTTAGACTCTTGTGCCCTTGGAGGCACAGGGTCTAGTGTTTAGTTTAGGATAGGTTAGACTCTGGTGCCCTGGAGGCACAGGGTCTAGTGTTAGGATAGTCTAGGTTAGACTCTGGTGCCTTGGAGGCACAGGGTCTAGTGTTTAGTTTAGGATAGGTTAGACTCTGGTGCCCTGGAGGCACAGGGTCTAGTGTTAGGATAGTCTAGGTTAGACTCTTGTGCCTGGAGGCACAGGGTCTAGTGTTTAGGTTAGGATAGGTTAGACTCTGGTGCCCTGGAGGCACAGGGTCTAGTGTTAGGATTAGGATAGGTTAGACTCTTGTGCCTTGGAGGCACAGGGTCTAGTGTTAGGATAGTCTAGGTTAGACTCTGGTGCCCTGGAGGCACAGGGTCTAGTGTTAGGATAGTCTAGGTTAGACTCTGGTGCCCTGGAGGCACAGGGTCTAGTGTTTAGTTTAGGATAGGTTAGACTCTGGTGCCCTGGAGGCACAGGGTCTAGTGTTAGGATAGTCTAGGTTAGACTCTGGTGCCTTGGAGGCACAGGGTCTAGTGTTTAGTTTAGGATAGGTTAGACTCTGGTGCCCTGGAGGCACAGGGTCTAGTGTTAGGATAGTCTAGGTTAGACTCTTGTGCCTTGGAGGCACAGGGTCTAGTGTTAGTTTAGGATAGGTTAGACTCTGGTGCCCTGGAGGCACAGGGTCTAGTGTTAGGATAGTCTAGGTTAGACTCTTGTGCCTTGGAGGCACAGGGTCTAGTGTTTAGTTTAGGATAGGTTAGACTCTGGTGCCCTGGAGGCACAGGGTCTAGTGTTAGGATAGTCTAGGTTAGACTCTTGTGCCTTGGAGGCACAGGGTCTAGTGTTTAGGATAGTCTAGGTTAGACTCTGGTGCCCTGGAGGCACAGGGTCTAGTGTTAGGATAGTCTAGGTTAGACTCTTGTGCCTGGAGGCACAGGGTCTAGTGTTTAGTTTAGGATAGGTTAGACTCTGGTGCCCTGGAGGCACAGGGTCTAGTGTTAGGATAGTCTAGGTTAGACTCTTGTGCCTTGGAGGCACAGGGTCTAGTGTTTAGTTTAGGATAGGTTAGACTCTGGTGCCCTGGAGGCACAGGGTCTAGTGTTAGGATAGTCTAGGTTAGACTCTTGTGCCTTGGAGGCACAGGGTCTAGTGTTTAGTTTAGGATAGGTTAGACTCTGGTGCCCTGGAGGCACAGGGTCTAGTGTTAGGATAGTCTAGGTTAGACTCTTGTGCCTTGGAGGCACAGGGTCTAGTGTTTAGTTTAGGATAGGTTAGACTCTGGTGCCCTGGAGGCACAGGGTCTAGTGTTAGGATAGTCTAGGTTAGACTCTGGTGCCTGGAGGCACAGGGTCTAGTGTTTAGTTTAGGATAGGTTAGACTCTGGTGCCCTGGAGGCACAGGGTCTAGTGTTAGGATAGTCTAGGTTAGACTCTTGTGCCCTGGAGGCACAGGGTCTAGTGTTAGGATAGTCTAGGTTAGACTCTGGTGCCCTGGAGGCACAGGGTCTAGTGTTAGGATAGTCTAGGTTAGACTCTGGTGCCCTGGAGGCACAGGGTCTAGTGTTTAGTTTAGGATAGGTTAGACTCTGTGCCCTGGAGGCACAGGGTCTAGTGTTAGGATAGTCTAGGTTAGACTCTGGTGCCCTGGAGGCACAGGGTCTAGTGTTAGGATAGTCTAGGTTAGACTCTTGTGCCTTGGAGGCACAGGGTCTAGTGTTTAGTTTAGGATAGGTTAGACTCTGGTGCCCTGGAGGCACAGGGTCTAGTGTTAGGATAGTCTAGGTTAGACTCTGGTGCCTTGGAGGCACAGGGTCTAGTGTTTAGTTTAGGATAGGTTAGACTCTGGTGCCCTGGAGGCACAGGGTCTAGTGTTAGGATAGTCTAGGTTAGACTCTTGTGCCTTGGAGGCACAGGGTCTAGTGTTAGGTTAGTCTAGGTTAGACTCTGGTGCCCTGGAGGCACAGGGTCTAGTGTTAGGATAGTCTAGGTTAGACTCTTGTGCCTTGGAGGCACAGGGTCTAGTGTTTAGTTTAGGATAGGTTAGACTCTTGTGCCCTGGAGGCACAGGGTCTAGTGTTAGGATAGTCTAGGTTAGACTCTGGTGCCCTGGAGGCACAGGGTCTAGTGTTTAGTTTAGGATAGGTTAGACTCTGGTGCCCTGGAGGCACAGGGTCTAGTGTTAGGATAGTCTAGGTTAGACTCTGGTGCCCTGGAGGCACAGGGTCTAGTGTTAGGTTAGTCTAGGTTAGACTCTGGTGCCCTGGAGGCACAGGGTCTAGTGTTAGGATAGTCTAGGTTAGACTCTTGTGCCCTGGAGGCACAGGGTCTAGTGTTTAGTTTAGGATAGGTTAGACTCTGGTGCCCTGGAGGCACAGGGTCTAGTGTTAGGATAGTCTAGGTTAGACTCTGGTGCCCTGGAGGCACAGGGTCTAGTGTTTAGTTTAGGATAGGTTAGACTCTTGTGCCCTTGGAGGCACAGGGTCTAGTGTTAGGATAGTCTAGGTTAGACTCTGGTGCCCTGGAGGCACAGGGTCTAGTGTTTAGTTTAGGATAGGTTAGACTCTGGTGCCCTGGAGGCACAGGGTCTAGTGTTAGGATAGTCTAGGTTAGACTCTGGTGCCCTGGAGGCACAGGGTCTAGTGTTAGGATAGTCTAGGTTAGACTCTTGTGCCTTGGAGGCACAGGGTCTAGTGTTAGGTTAGTCTAGGTTAGACTCTGGTGCCCTGGAGGCACAGGGTCTAGTGTTAGGATAGTCTAGGTTAGACTCTGGTGCCCTGGAGGCACAGGGTCTAGTGTTTAGTTTAGGATAGGTTAGACTCTTGTGCCTGGAGGCACAGGGTCTAGTGTTAGGATAGTCTAGGTTAGACTCTGGTGCCCTGGAGGCACAGGGTCTAGTGTTAGGATAGTCTAGGTTAGACTCTGGTGCCCTGGAGGCACAGGGTCTAGTGTTAGGATAGTCTAGGTTAGACTCTGGTGCCCTGGAGGCACAGGGTCTAGTGTTTAGTTTAGGATAGGTTAGACTCTGGTGCCCTGGAGGCACAGGGTCTAGTGTTAGGATAGTCTAGGTTAGACTCTGGTGCCCTGGAGGCACAGGGTCTAGTGTTAGGATAGTCTAGGTTAGACTCTGGTGCCCTGGAGGCACAGGGTCTAGTGTTTAGTTTAGGATAGGTTAGACTCTGGTGCCCTGGAGGCACAGGGTCTAGTGTTAGGATAGTCTAGGTTAGACTCTTGTGCCTTGGAGGCACAGGGTCTAGTGTTTAGTTTAGGATAGGTTAGACTCTGGTGCCCTGGAGGCACAGGGTCTAGTGTTAGGATAGTCTAGGTTAGACTCTTGTGCCTTGGAGGCACAGGGTCTAGTGTTAGTTTAGGATAGGTTAGACTCTGGTGCCCTGGAGGCACAGGGTCTAGTGTTAGGATAGTCTAGGTTAGACTCTTGTGCCCTGGAGGCACAGGGTCTAGTGTTTAGTTTAGGATAGGTTAGACTCTGGTGCCCTGGAGGCACAGGGTCTAGTGTTAGGATAGTCTAGGTTAGACTCTGGTGCCTTGGAGGCACAGGGTCTAGTGTTAGGATAGTCTAGGTTAGACTCTGGTGCCCTGGAGGCACAGGGTCTAGTGTTTAGTATAGGATAGGTTAGACTCTGGTGCCCTGGAGGCACAGGGTCTAGTGTTAGGATAGTCTAGGTTAGACTCTTGTGCCTTGGAGGCACAGGGTCTAGTGTTTAGTTTAGGATAGGTTAGACTCTGGTGCCCTGGAGGCACAGGGTCTAGTGTTAGGATAGTCTAGGTTAGACTCTTGTGCCTGGAGGCACAGGGTCTAGTGTTTAGTTTAGGATAGGTTAGACTCTGGTGCCCTGGAGGCACAGGGTCTAGTGTTAGGATAGTCTAGGTTAGACTCTTGTGCCTTGGAGGCACAGGGTCTAGTGTTTAGTTTAGGATAGGTTAGACTCTGGTGCCCTGGAGGCACAGGGTCTAGTGTTAGGATAGTCTAGGTTAGACTCTGGTGCCTTGGAGGCACAGGGTCTAGTGTTTAGTTTAGGATAGGTTAGACTCTGGTGCCCTGGAGGCACAGGGTCTAGTGTTAGGATAGTCTAGGTTAGACTCTTGTGCCTTGGAGGCACAGGGTCTAGTGTTTAGTTTAGGATAGGTTAGACTCTGGTGCCCTGGAGGCACAGGGTCTAGTGTTAGGATAGTCTAGGTTAGACTCTTGTGCCTTGGAGGCACAGGGTCTAGTGTTTAGTTTAGGATAGGTTAGACTCTGGTGCCCTGGAGGCACAGGGTCTAGTGTTAGGATAGTCTAGGTTAGACTCTTGTGCCTTGGAGGCACAGGGTCTAGTGTTTAGTTTAGGATAGGTTAGACTCTGGTGCCCTGGAGGCACAGGGTCTAGTGTTAGGATAGTCTAGGTTAGACTCTGGTGCCTTGGAGGCACAGGGTCTAGTGTTTAGTTTAGGATAGGTTAGACTCTGGTGCCCTGGAGGCACAGGGTCTAGTGTTAGGATAGTCTAGGTTAGACTCTTGTGCCTTGGAGGCACAGGGTCTAGTGTTAGGATAGTCTAGGTTAGACTCTGGTGCCCTGGAGGCACAGGGTCTAGTGTTAGGATAGTCTAGGTTAGACTCTGGTGCCTTGGAGGCACAGGGTCTAGTGTTTAGTTTAGGATAGGTTAGACTCTGGTGCCCTGGAGGCACAGGGTCTAGTGTTAGGATAGTCTAGGTTAGACTCTGGTGCCCTGGAGGCACAGGGTCTAGTGTTAGGTTAGTCTAGGTTAGACTCTGGTGCCCTGGAGGCACAGGGTCTAGTGTTAGGATAGTCTAGGTTAGACTCTTGTGCCCTGGAGGCACAGGGTCTAGTGTTTAGTTTAGGATAGGTTAGACTCTGGTGCCCTGGAGGCACAGGGTCTAGTGTTAGGATAGTCTAGGTTAGACTCTTGTGCCTTGGAGGCACAGGGTCTAGTGTTTAGTTTAGGATAGGTTAGACTCTGGTGCCCTGGAGGCACAGGGTCTAGTGTTAGGATAGTCTAGGTTAGACTCTGGTGCCTTGGAGGCACAGGGTCTAGTGTTTAGTTTAGGATAGGTTAGACTCTGGTGCCCTTGGAGGCACAGGGTCTAGTGTTAGGATAGTCTAGGTTAGACTCTGGTGCCCTGGAGGCACAGGGTCTAGTGTTAGGTTAGTCTAGGTTAGACTCTGGTGCCCTGGAGGCACAGGGTCTAGTGTTAGGATAGTCTAGGTTAGACTCTGGTGCCTGGAGGCACAGGGTCTAGTGTTTAGTTTAGGATAGGTTAGACTCTGGTGCCCTGGAGGCACAGGGTCTAGTGTTAGGATAGTCTAGGTTAGACTCTGGTGCCTTGGAGGCACAGGGTCTAGTGTTTAGTTTAGGATAGGTTAGACTCTGGTGCCCTGGAGGCACAGGGTCTAGTGTTAGGATAGTCTAGGTTAGACTCTTGTGCCTTGGAGGCACAGGGTCTAGTGTTTAGTTTAGGATAGGTTAGACTCTGGTGCCCTGGAGGCACAGGGTCTAGTGTTAGGATAGTCTAGGTTAGACTCTTGTGCCTTGGAGGCACAGGGTCTAGTGTTTAGTTTAGGATAGGTTAGACTCTGGTGCCCTGGAGGCACAGGGTCTAGTGTTAGGATAGTCTAGGTTAGACTCTGGTGCCTTGGAGGCACAGGGTCTAGTGTTTAGTTTAGGATAGGTTAGACTCTGGTGCCCTGGAGGCACAGGGTCTAGTGTTAGGATAGTCTAGGTTAGACTCTTGTGCCTTGGAGGCACAGGGTCTAGTGTTTAGTTTAGGATAGGTTAGACTCTGGTGCCCTGGAGGCACAGGGTCTAGTGTTAGGATAGTCTAGGTTAGACTCTTGTGCCTTGGAGGCACAGGGTCTAGTGTTTAGTTTAGGATAGGTTAGACTCTGGTGCCCTGGAGGCACAGGGTCTAGTGTTAGGATAGTCTAGGTTAGACTCTTGTGCCTTGGAGGCACAGGGTCTAGTGTTTAGTTTAGGATAGGTTAGACTCTGGTGCCCTGGAGGCACAGGGTCTAGTGTTTAGTTTAGGATAGGTTAGACTCTTGTGCCTTGGAGGCACAGGGTCTAGTGTTAGGATAGTCTAGGTTAGACTCTGGTGCCCTGGAGGCACAGGGTCTAGTGTTAGGATAGTCTAGGTTAGACTCTTGTGCCTTGGAGGCACAGGGTCTAGTGTTTAGTTTAGGATAGGTTAGACTCTGGTGCCCTGGAGGCACAGGGTCTAGTGTTAGGATAGTCTAGGTTAGACTCTTGTGCCTTGGAGGCACAGGGTCTAGTGTTTAGTTTAGGATAGGTTAGACTCTGGTGCCCTGGAGGCACAGGGTCTAGTGTTAGGATAGTCTAGGTTAGACTCTTGTGCCTTGGAGGCACAGGGTCTAGTGTTTAGTTTAGGATAGGTTAGACTCTGGTGCCCTGGAGGCACAGGGTCTAGTGTTAGGATAGTCTAGGTTAGACTCTTGTGCCTTGGAGGCACAGGGTCTAGTGTTTAGTTTAGGATAGGTTAGACTCTGGTGCCCTGGAGGCACAGGGTCTAGTGTTAGGATAGTCTAGGTTAGACTCTTGTGCCTTGGAGGCACAGGGTCTAGTGTTTAGTTTAGGATAGGTTAGACTCTGGTGCCCTGGAGGCACAGGGTCTAGTGTTAGGATAGTCTAGGTTAGACTCTTGTGCCTTGGAGGCACAGGGTCTAGTGTTTAGTTTAGGATAGGTTAGACTCTGGTGCCCTGGAGGCACAGGGTCTAGTGTTAGGATAGTCTAGGTTAGACTCTTGTGCCTTGGAGGCACAGGGTCTAGTGTTTAGTTTAGGATAGGTTAGACTCTGGTGCCCTGGAGGCACAGGGTCTAGTGTTAGGATAGTCTAGGTTAGACTCTTGTGCCTTGGAGGCACAGGGTCTAGTGTTTAGTTTAGGATAGGTTAGACTCTGGTGCCCTGGAGGCACAGGGTCTAGTGTTTAGTTTAGGATAGGTTAGACTCTTGTGCCTTGGAGGCACAGGGTCTAGTGTTAGGATAGTCTAGGTTAGACTCTGGTGCCCTGGAGGCACAGGGTCTAGTGTTAGGATAGTCTAGGTTAGACTCTGGTGCCCTGGAGGCACAGGGTCTAGTGTTAGGATAGTCTAGGTTAGACTCTGGTGCCCTGGAGGCACAGGGTCTAGTGTTTAGTTTAGGATAGGTTAGACTCTGGTGCCCTGGAGGCACAGGGTCTAGTGTTAGGATAGTCTAGGTTAGACTCTTGTGCCCTGGAGGCACAGGGTCTAGTGTTAGGTTAGTCTAGGTTAGACTCTTGTGCCCTGGAGGCACAGGGTCTAGTGTTAGGATAGTCTAGGTTAGACTCTGGTGCCCTGGAGGCACAGGGTCTAGTGTTTAGTTTAGGATAGGTTAGACTCTTGTGCCTTGGAGGCACAGGGTCTAGTGTTAGGATAGTCTAGGTTAGACTCTGGTGCCCTGGAGGCACAGGGTCTAGTGTTAGGATAGTCTAGGTTAGACTCTGGTGCCCTGGAGGCACAGGGTCTAGTGTTTAGTTTAGGATAGGTTAGACTCTGGTGCCCTGGAGGCACAGGGTCTAGTGTTAGGATAGTCTAGGTTAGACTCTTGTGCCTTGGAGGCACAGGGTCTAGTGTTTAGTTTAGGATAGGTTAGACTCTGGTGCCCTGGAGGCACAGGGTCTAGTGTTAGGATAGTCTAGGTTAGACTCTGGTGCCCTGGAGGCACAGGGTCTAGTGTTAGGATAGTCTAGGTTAGACTCTGGTGCCCTGGAGGCACAGGGTCTAGTGTTAGGATAGTGTAGGTTAGACTCTGGTGCCCTGGAGGCACAGGGTCTAGTGTTTAGTTTAGGATAGGTTAGACTCTGGTGCCCTGGAGGCACAGGGTCTAGTGTTAGGATAGTCTAGGTTAGACTCTGGTGCCTTGGAGGCACAGGGTCTAGTGTTTAGTTTAGGATAGGTTAGACTCTGGTGCCCTGGAGGCACAGGGTCTAGTGTTAGGATAGTCTAGGTTAGACTCTGGTGCCCTGGAGGCACAGGGTCTAGTGTTAGGATAGTCTAGGTTAGACTCTGGTGCCTTGGAGGCACAGGGTCTAGTGTTTAGTTTAGGATAGGTTAGACTCTGGTGCCCTGGAGGCACAGGGTCTAGTGTTAGGATAGTCTAGGTTAGACTCTTGTGCCTTGGAGGCACAGGGTCTAGTGTTAGGATAGTCTAGGTTAGACTCTGGTGCCCTGGAGGCACAGGGTCTAGTGTTTAGTTTAGGATAGGTTAGACTCTGGTGCCCTGGAGGCACAGGGTCTAGTGTTAGGATAGTCTAGGTTAGACTCTTGTGCCTTGGAGGCACAGGGTCTAGTGTTTAGTTTAGGATAGGTTAGACTCTGGTGCCCTGGAGGCACAGGGTCTAGTGTTTAGTTTAGGATAGGTTAGACTCTTGTGCCTTGGAGGCACAGGGTCTAGTGTTAGGATAGTCTAGGTTAGACTCTGGTGCCCTGGAGGCACAGGGTCTAGTGTTAGGATAGTCTAGGTTAGACTCTGGTGCCCTGGAGGCACAGGGTCTAGTGTTAGGATAGTCTAGGTTAGACTCTTGTGCCTTGGAGGCACAGGGTCTAGTGTTTAGTTTAGGATAGGTTAGACTCTGGTGCCCTGGAGGCACAGGGTCTAGTGTTAGGATAGTCTAGGTTAGACTCTGGTGCCTTGGAGGCACAGGGTCTAGTGTTTAGTTTAGGATAGGTTAGACTCTGGTGCCCTGGAGGCACAGGGTCTAGTGTTAGGATAGTCTAGGTTAGACTCTTGTGCCTTGGAGGCACAGGGTCTAGTGTTTAGTTTAGGATAGGTTAGACTCTGGTGCCCTGGAGGCACAGGGTCTAGTGTTAGGATAGTCTAGGTTAGACTCTTGTGCCTTGGAGGCACAGGGTCTAGTGTTTAGTTTAGGATAGGTTAGACTCTGGTGCCCTGGAGGCACAGGGTCTAGTGTTAGGATAGTCTAGGTTAGACTCTTGTGCCTTGGAGGCACAGGGTCTAGTGTTAGGATAGTCTAGGTTAGACTCTGGTGCCCTGGAGGCACAGGGTCTAGTGTTAGGATAGTCTAGGTTAGACTCTGGTGCCCTGGAGGCACAGGGTCTAGTGTTAGGATAGTCTAGGTTAGACTCTGGTGCCCTGGAGGCACAGGGTCTAGTGTTTAGTTTAGGATAGGTTAGACTCTGGTGCCCTGGAGGCACAGGGTCTAGTGTTAGGATAGTCTAGGTTAGACTCTTGTGCCCTGGAGGCACAGGGTCTAGTGTTAGGTTAGTCTAGGTTAGACTCTTGTGCCCTGGAGGCACAGGGTCTAGTGTTAGGATAGTCTAGGTTAGACTCTGGTGCCCTGGAGGCACAGGGTCTAGTGTTTAGTTTAGGATAGGTTAGACTCTTGTGCCTTGGAGGCACAGGGTCTAGTGTTAGGATAGTCTAGGTTAGACTCTGGTGCCCTGGAGGCACAGGGTCTAGTGTTAGGATAGTCTAGGTTAGACTCTGGTGCCCTGGAGGCACAGGGTCTAGTGTTTAGTTTAGGATAGGTTAGACTCTGGTGCCCTGGAGGCACAGGGTCTAGTGTTAGGATAGTCTAGGTTAGACTCTTGTGCCTTGGAGGCACAGGGTCTAGTGTTTAGTTTAGGATAGGTTAGACTCTGGTGCCCTGGAGGCACAGGGTCTAGTGTTAGGATAGTCTAGGTTAGACTCTGGTGCCCTGGAGGCACAGGGTCTAGTGTTAGGATAGTCTAGGTTAGACTCTGGTGCCCTGGAGGCACAGGGTCTAGTGTTAGGATAGTGTAGGTTAGACTCTGGTGCCCTGGAGGCACAGGGTCTAGTGTTTAGTTTAGGATAGGTTAGACTCTGGTGCCCTGGAGGCACAGGGTCTAGTGTTAGGATAGTCTAGGTTAGACTCTGGTGCCTTGGAGGCACAGGGTCTAGTGTTTAGTTTAGGATAGGTTAGACTCTGGTGCCCTGGAGGCACAGGGTCTAGTGTTAGGATAGTCTAGGTTAGACTCTGGTGCCCTGGAGGCACAGGGTCTAGTGTTAGGATAGTCTAGGTTAGACTCTGGTGCCTTGGAGGCACAGGGTCTAGTGTTTAGTTTAGGATAGGTTAGACTCTGGTGCCCTGGAGGCACAGGGTCTAGTGTTAGGATAGTCTAGGTTAGACTCTTGTGCCTTGGAGGCACAGGGTCTAGTGTTAGGATAGTCTAGGTTAGACTCTGGTGCCCTGGAGGCACAGGGTCTAGTGTTTAGTTTAGGATAGGTTAGACTCTGGTGCCCTGGAGGCACAGGGTCTAGTGTTAGGATAGTCTAGGTTAGACTCTTGTGCCTTGGAGGCACAGGGTCTAGTGTTTAGTTTAGGATAGGTTAGACTCTGGTGCCCTGGAGGCACAGGGTCTAGTGTTTAGTTTAGGATAGGTTAGACTCTTGTGCCTTGGAGGCACAGGGTCTAGTGTTAGGATAGTCTAGGTTAGACTCTGGTGCCCTGGAGGCACAGGGTCTAGTGTTAGGATAGTCTAGGTTAGACTCTGGTGCCCTGGAGGCACAGGGTCTAGTGTTAGGATAGTCTAGGTTAGACTCTTGTGCCTTGGAGGCACAGGGTCTAGTGTTTAGTTTAGGATAGGTTAGACTCTGGTGCCCTGGAGGCACAGGGTCTAGTGTTAGGATAGTCTAGGTTAGACTCTGGTGCCTTGGAGGCACAGGGTCTAGTGTTTAGTTTAGGATAGGTTAGACTCTGGTGCCCTGGAGGCACAGGGTCTAGTGTTAGGATAGTCTAGGTTAGACTCTTGTGCCTTGGAGGCACAGGGTCTAGTGTTTAGTTTAGGATAGGTTAGACTCTGGTGCCCTGGAGGCACAGGGTCTAGTGTTAGGATAGTCTAGGTTAGACTCTTGTGCCTTGGAGGCACAGGGTCTAGTGTTTAGTTTAGGATAGGTTAGACTCTGGTGCCCTGGAGGCACAGGGTCTAGTGTTAGGATAGTCTAGGTTAGACTCTTGTGCCTTGGAGGCACAGGGTCTAGTGTTAGGATAGTCTAGGTTAGACTCTGGTGCCCTGGAGGCACAGGGTCTAGTGTTAGGATAGTCTAGGTTAGACTCTGGTGCCCTGGAGGCACAGGGTCTAGTGTTAGGATAGTCTAGGTTAGACTCTGGTGCCCTGGAGGCACAGGGTCTAGTGTTTAGTTTAGGATAGGTTAGACTCTGGTGCCCTGGAGGCACAGGGTCTAGTGTTAGGATAGTCTAGGTTAGACTCTTGTGCCCTGGAGGCACAGGGTCTAGTGTTAGGTTAGTCTAGGTTAGACTCTTGTGCCCTGGAGGCACAGGGTCTAGTGTTAGGATAGTCTAGGTTAGACTCTGGTGCCCTGGAGGCACAGGGTCTAGTGTTTAGTTTAGGATAGGTTAGACTCTTGTGCCTTGGAGGCACAGGGTCTAGTGTTAGGATAGTCTAGGTTAGACTCTGGTGCCCTGGAGGCACAGGGTCTAGTGTTAGGATAGTCTAGGTTAGACTCTGGTGCCCTGGAGGCACAGGGTCTAGTGTTTAGTTTAGGATAGGTTAGACTCTGGTGCCCTGGAGGCACAGGGTCTAGTGTTAGGATAGTCTAGGTTAGACTCTTGTGCCTTGGAGGCACAGGGTCTAGTGTTTAGTTTAGGATAGGTTAGACTCTGGTGCCCTGGAGGCACAGGGTCTAGTGTTAGGATAGTCTAGGTTAGACTCTGGTGCCCTGGAGGCACAGGGTCTAGTGTTAGGATAGTCTAGGTTAGACTCTGGTGCCCTGGAGGCACAGGGTCTAGTGTTAGGATAGTGTAGGTTAGACTCTGGTGCCCTGGAGGCACAGGGTCTAGTGTTTAGTTTAGGATAGGTTAGACTCTGGTGCCCTGGAGGCACAGGGTCTAGTGTTAGGATAGTCTAGGTTAGACTCTGGTGCCTTGGAGGCACAGGGTCTAGTGTTTAGTTTAGGATAGGTTAGACTCTGGTGCCCTGGAGGCACAGGGTCTAGTGTTAGGATAGTCTAGGTTAGACTCTGGTGCCCTGGAGGCACAGGGTCTAGTGTTAGGATAGTCTAGGTTAGACTCTGGTGCCTTGGAGGCACAGGGTCTAGTGTTTAGTTTAGGATAGGTTAGACTCTGGTGCCCTGGAGGCACAGGGTCTAGTGTTAGGATAGTCTAGGTTAGACTCTTGTGCCTTGGAGGCACAGGGTCTAGTGTTAGGATAGTCTAGGTTAGACTCTGGTGCCCTGGAGGCACAGGGTCTAGTGTTTAGTTTAGGATAGGTTAGACTCTGGTGCCCTGGAGGCACAGGGTCTAGTGTTAGGATAGTCTAGGTTAGACTCTTGTGCCTTGGAGGCACAGGGTCTAGTGTTTAGTTTAGGATAGGTTAGACTCTGGTGCCCTGGAGGCACAGGGTCTAGTGTTTAGTTTAGGATAGGTTAGACTCTTGTGCCTTGGAGGCACAGGGTCTAGTGTTAGGATAGTCTAGGTTAGACTCTGGTGCCCTGGAGGCACAGGGTCTAGTGTTAGGATAGTCTAGGTTAGACTCTGGTGCCCTGGAGGCACAGGGTCTAGTGTTAGGATAGTCTAGGTTAGACTCTTGTGCCTTGGAGGCACAGGGTCTAGTGTTTAGTTTAGGATAGGTTAGACTCTGGTGCCCTGGAGGCACAGGGTCTAGTGTTAGGATAGTCTAGGTTAGACTCTTGTGCCTTGGAGGCACAGGGTCTAGTGTTTAGTTTAGGATAGGTTAGACTCTGGTGCCCTGGAGGACTTATATATATTATATATATATAAAAAAAACCAAACCAAGTATAGGCGTATTAAACACTTTTTATTAATAGGTACTATTACTAAGTATTTTCTCTTCCACAGCACTACAACGCGGATTGGCATTGCAGTCGCCGAAGGTCTTCCGTTGACATTACATTGAGTTCCTGGCTTCACGAGGTCCACTTCTACTGCATTTCTCGGTAGCGTTCGCATACTCCTGTTGGTCTAAGTTTAGGCTGCTTACCTAGACATCCGTTGCCCAGGAAGAGTTCGAGATGTGCGTGATAGAAGGCTTGAGGAAGACTTGTCCATCTACCGGAGTCTTTGTAAATGAGGACACGCAGACCAAAAGGAATGGCAAAGAGGATAGCCAACAGCGCAGCAGCTGAGTAACCTGCAATCAAACGTAATCATGCACTATTTGAACACGCCAATAAAGTATACGGCGCACAAGTATGTTTAATAGCTTATACCTATTGTATTACGATCAGCAATAGAACCAATAAAAGATTACTATAAGTATTATGTAACTCATTGTGATGTAGCACAGGGACGGTATATACCCGCCTCTTTGCCAACTGCTACACTAAAGTGTCACCGTTCCACTTCCTGCCTCCTACACTGACCACTATCATGTACTGCAGGGGAAGACAGCGGCGTTCCCTGTGACGTCAGCCCAACGGGTCCCATAGCAAGCCTGTTTAACGCGTGACGTCACAGGGCCCGCAGTTGTCTTCCCCTAATGTACTGCATTGCTTTGTCTTCCAGTATAGTTTGTGAGGTGCAGTATGAAGAACTCTTGTACATAAGGGACGGCTGTCTCATCCATTGCTTTCATCTCCGGGGTCTGGAAGATGGACGAGGTTGCTGTCAATGAGGAAGCATTGCTCCAGCTGCACGTTATCAACATATTGTTGGCACATAGCATTTTATCCATACCCTCTGTTGGAACAATACATCCAATAATCAAATATGTCCCCCACCGCAATGTTCTGACCAGTGTGTAGTGAATTCTGTTAACTACCTGCAACGTTCTATAGAGATCTGTTCGACTTGAGTTCTGCATGCTGCTAGAAACGTTAGCTAAGTCTCCTCACAACTGAATGGGCTAAGGCTTAATTCGTAAATGAACCTAACAGTTTTGGTGTGAATATAGTCTTAGATCTTGGACACACTCAATTGAGTAAGTCGTCAAGCCATGGCTAAGCTCTGCTCAACGTACTAAGTGCCACCATGCAAATGGACAGTGGCTGATAGGGTCTTGTGTATAAGACGTACGAGGTAGACACACTGTTGATAATGCGAGCTGGATGTTTACCGCACGGACGTCGGAAATATAAGACCATAGGAGTGTCCGGCTGGTATAAATACAACAGTGACCGACCGAATCAGGCAGTTGCAGTCAGTCAACTTGGTCTTCCCAGCGTTGCATGACACCGGCAAGCTACTCTCCATAATTACAGTCGCAGCGAGAAGTACACGTTCAAGACGCTTAGCAAGCAACTACACGTCAGTCCGCGCCCCTTGCACACTACCCTACCCCTCCTTCTGGTGAGCTTGATGTACCTACTGGGCCAGTCTCAGTAAGCCAAAAGACGCAAGTGTTGTAGTCCGCTAGGACTACACATAAGTGAGGCAGGAGGTGGCTGCTAAGAAGCGCGGTTTGTGTGTACCTACGCCTAAGTCTTTCCCGGCCCTAGAAGATGCCCAGGCGTCATTCTACGGCCAAACCAACCGCCGACGCGTCCTGACAAAGAAAAAGAACACACTGCCGCTCACACAACCAGCACCTTCTACATCAGCAACTGAAACACCTACACACTCCGTAAGTGGAAGTGTTTGTGTTCGTGTCGGTGTAAGCTCCAACAGCAGCTTAGCCTCTCAAGCTCCTGACATTGCAGACCATGACTCCAACACAAGCAGCTCCGAAACCGACATTACTGACCACGCAGACACAACGCACAACATACATACCACCGACACCTCACGGATACTTCACAATCTACATAAACCCAGACAAACAAAATACATGGCTCGTTAAGAGCTTAATGACAAAGACACACCAAAACACTGACTCCACTCTACCGCGCACAAAGACTATAACAGAACACATTTGCATTGACTTTCCGAAACACCAGCAAGCAGTGCCTTTCACACAGGCTATCCCCATGCATAGCTTTGCGTACTATGCAAACTTCCCAACCCTGACACAGAACCTAATAGACCACGCAAAACCCTGACCGCAGTAGTAAAAGGCATACCCTATGACATAACTGACGACGAGATATTGCAAAGCATACAAGAGACATACCCGAACAATAATACGCGTATCCAGGATTATCAGCCAAAATCGACAAACGCAACTCGTACGAAGTTTCAGCACATGCATCACGACAATCAATACCATACTGAAAGAAGGCGCCGTCATTGCCGACAATGTGCTTTGAAGGCTCCGCCCTGAAAATTTGTTTTTCAAGGTACGTGTGTGTCTATGTCAGAAATGTGTACAGTTTTCTGCGTGATGTCCATAACATGCCCACAGTGCAAACATATGGGCTAACTCGGACACACGACGATGCAACCACCCCATCCGACATAACACCCCTTAGTGCTCCACCTGCCGATAGAATGGGTACTACACCGGGCAAATAAAATGCCCGATGTATCCCAGACAACCCCCGACACTACCGGAACACACTACCAACACCTACATCTTCCCCCACAGCATCCCCACACCACCCAAACCAAAACACGTGACTGACTGGCCCGAGACAAACTACCCTAAGATCCTTGAAACTAAACAACACGAAACCGTAAACACTTTCCAAGACGTGATCTCAGAGTCTGAACAACAAATCAAGCCCCTACAAGACCAACTCACACAAAGTAGGTACGCGACGTTTTTAATTGTCGTGTTTGTGATATCACAAATACTGAGCACACTCATACCACCCATATACGACATTGCTGTGTGTGCGGGTGGAGTACTTTTCCTACAAAACCTGACACAGACTGCACAAAAGACGCTTAAAAAAAGCGGTAAACACGACCAGAGTTGGCAACCAGCTGGCAATATTTATAGATGAACACACCGAACAATGACAACACACCAACCACAAGCACACACAATATGTTTGTGTTTACTAATTGTAACACAACACAGACAAAAACTAAGTATGTTCTAGCCTTGAGCTGTTGCAGCAACAACACATAACCACACAACACAATAAAAACTGCTTCTACCCTCGGAGAAGATGTGTGATTAACAACACCAATCACACACACACACGATTGATCTCCGCGCCCCGTAAAAAACAAAAACTCAAAAACCGCGGCTGAAGAGGGACTATCCCAAATACCTTATTCATTAATTCATTTACTCTTATCAAGCTATCCCTCACATCTAGAAATACACCTATACACGTGTTGTTTCAGACTAGTCCTACACCGAAATAATAGGCGAATAAGGATAGTAGAGACTAAGAATTTCTCTGGCAAGTAGTGGGATAGTGTGGAATACGCGATACATAGCTTGACCATACGTCTATGTTCACAACTTCATTGTCCTAAACTAACGCGCTTTTACGTTTGATGCAACAAGGCAGATTAAATGCTATCCTTTGCAGCTAGCACGACTTCTCTCGTAGTTGCCCTTTAGACATTCCGATTCATTACCATTCCGAAAAAACAAGTTTTGTGAGTACAACACCTCAGATTGTATGAGTTTCTCTACTCCTGTACTAAGCATTCTTACATCTTCATCTCGACGAACATGAACATAAGTATTACGCTCGATCCAACCAAGTGTATTTCTGGTGAAATCTCGCTGTCGATGTTTCAGTGGAATACAATACTCCATATTGTAGAGAGAGAGAGTACAAGGGTATAATGATCAATATGTTATCCATTAACGTGGGCTATAGCATGTTCTGTTTAATAACTCCGCTACTTGAGTTTGTTTAATTTAGGACGATGTCAAAGGGATTCTCTATGGTCATCTTGTGATGTTTTTGAAATGCAGATCAGCACACCGAAGTCATTAATGAATCCGGAGTCCCTGCTGCACGGCTTGTTCAAAGAGAAACAAACCCTGACCTATCAATCAAACTGCAAGCCATTCTCAAGTTTTAATTGCAGCATTAACCACCGCCGCCGCCGCCGCCGCCGCCGCCGCCGCCGCCGCCAGCGCCGCAACAGCAATCACTGCAGTTAATGGCTTCTCGTCGTTTGAGAGAGAACTCTTTGTTACTTCATTACTTGCGCTTAACGTAATGTGGTCTATTTTGTTTCAACTCTGTGCTGCTTTAAGGTTTATATCCACTTACAAAAGTAAATGGAAACTCGCGGACAAGTGAAGTATTAAACTGAAGCAAGCCGCAATGATTAAGAGGAACTAAGTGTCGAGTTTCCTGTCATTGCCATAAAGAAGGAGGTCATTCTGCAGGCTTCTAAAATCTTTGATATCAGTTCTTTAGTTGTATTTCGGCGTGTAATCTACAGAACTTTTAGGCAATTGAAGACAACTTTGTTAATAGGAACTCCTTATTTCAGATCGTAATAGATGATTATGTGCATTATTGGAAAATCTGTATTCCTTTATGTTATTGTAGGGTTAAAACAATGCTATGTGGTTTCAATTGATTCAGTTTTCCATAGTACAGAAAGCAGAAACATGAACGAATGCATTAAGATTAATCATGATTTCAATAACAATCACACTTGTCAAGCATAACAAGTGCCTGCTTCAGCGGTACGGTAAGTGCAGTGCTTGCCCCGAAGTAGGTATATGGCCTACAACTATTAGCCAGGTTATTCTGTCGAAGGCTCGTGGTGAAATGCTTCATATTATACATCCTCATTTCTTTCAACTTTTCGGTCGGCCTTGTTTTACTGTCACACGTCGTACAGAAACCACGTTCCGAGGAAGGCGTACAGGCAAAATACATCAACTGTAATTGTATTTTTTCCTCCAACTTGTATCTTCCTAACTCGATATACCTTTTCCCTCATAACGATGTCATACATGCGTGCGTTGTCGACTCCATCTGTCCCTTTCTTCCACTATCTTAACGCCTCTCTCACACTCATAATAAGAGTAGTAATGCTCACTGTTTCACATACAAATACGCTTCGGATCTGTCGTGCAGATTTCAGGTACACTATACCTACCATTTTTGCGCTGTTTGGAAACATGGAGATTTTGGAGAAAATATCAATATTTTACACCTTCTTATGAGGGCTTACAAAGGAAAACTGTCTTATAAAACTTCAGAAGTTTTATGTCTTTCAAGGATGCGACACCAACATTTTGAAGAAAATTCCGTCACCCTCAACTACCCTTTACATGGAAACATTTTCTAAAATTTTCATTTTCTTCAAAATCGCTCTAATGATTTTGATTAAAACGTCATGACTAAGATATTTGTATGACAAATGAAATGTATATTTTGAGTTTTATGACCTTAGGCCACATAGTGCTATTTATTCTGGATGATCCGTAAACCATAAGAGAAGAACAAAATGTTACTCCACAAATAAATTGTGTTTCAGCGAGATCTACATTATGTCTGAATAAACGTTTTTGTAGAGTGAACCATTTCCGAGATATTACTTGTTATTAGTGTCAGTATCGGAAAACAAAACTTTCGTGAAATGGAACATCGTTAAACAAATTGCAGCCTTCTGTATTCTACTATTCCCATTGTATCTACAAGGAAATAATTTCTACAAATGTTTATCTTATTCCTGTATCTTCTTCGTGTTAGTACAAAATTCTTATTGCTTATCTCGACTAACCATTCTTACAGAGTAGAGAGAAAATTCTTATGAGTGCAACACAACTATATTTTTCAACTTTCATATCATAAAATTAGTTGAGTATTTCTGAGCTTCTTTAGAGGAGATGTATCACAACAGATATAACCCAAATATCTTGCTGCCAAGAATATAATTTAATGGTTTGTCTAAGTTCCTACGATGCTGAGAGATGAATATTACATGATTAAAGCTGTATTCACGCATACATCATTTCTTGCACAGATTGTTGCCAGTAACTTCCTGGAAGGCAATACAGCATAGAGAGAATAAAACTCTTTCTCGTCAGCCACATGTGCAGAGACACGAAATGTAAAATGTGCTTGCTATCCAAGAAGAGAGACAGACAGACAGACTGCTGGCGTATTACCAGTTTTTCAGTCTGAGTTTTGAAAAGGGTAAGAGATAAAAACGCCACTTGGGATAAAGTGTGGAAGTAACGAAATTATCACCTAAATGGAATAATATTCAGAAGGAGGTGGTAACTTAGCTAAGTGGGAATGAAAGTTAGTCTGCTGAAACACTTGAGGGACGTAGGTATTTGCTAAAGATAAACGACCGACCGACCGCATATTTCACCGACCAAAGCTAACAGCTAGTTAGAAGATAGTTTGTGGCGCGCAACGTCTCCTTCAAACTAATATAATTAGGAACTTGCTAGTGTTATAAAAATTCCCATTCTTTTCAGCGTACATAATATTATTCATTGCCTCACAAAATAAAGATTTGATGGTTATTTAGGATGTATGAGTTAAACAAAGAAATCAAAACAGATGAGCGAAAACTTGACACGTTTTGAAAATCTTTGTGAAATAGCATGTAAAGATCAAACGATTTTGTATATTTTAAGATATGATAATTTAACATATTTTTATAAAAATGCAATGTACAAAGTGACTAAATATCTTACAATTTACCACGTCTACGAAATTTACTAGCAATAGAGAACTAAAAATTAACATACAAAGAGCAATACTATGAAATTTGTATACAGGTTGTAAAATAGCAAAACAGTATCATTTCTTCATTTTATAACAGAAGTATGTGATTAAATGAAGTGCCATAAAGAGGGAAGAATAAGGGAGTGGTTGTGCGATTTGACGACGACCTCCTCCTCCTCCTTTCATCATTTGAATATGAGAGATTGTGCACCGCAGGCACTGAGATCATCTTGCTTCATTTATTATTCTAGACACAGCCTTTCGCTACAGTTTTCAAACCGTGTTGGAAACCTTTCCTGTTTTTTCCTTCTCTCTGGGGTGTTGCATTTTTAAGTCTCTCTCCCGTTTGGCTGTCTCTGTCTCACACCACGTGAAGGGAGGTTCACTAGAAGTGCAGAGATATATAGCTAATAAACTATAAAGCAGGGATTTCAAAATTTCCACCACTGGATACAACCAGCAAACTACTTCCAACAGCACAAACCGTTTCTTTAGTGTAAAACAACTTTCACACTTACAGAAGGTGTCCATTTCATCCAAATTGCTCTAGAAATACGTTTTGAGAGTACCAGAACGCCCCTAAAAAAAAAAAAAAAAAAAAAAAAAAATGGTGTGTTGCACTCGCATGACTTTCTCTACTCTTGTACAAATTATCTTACTTTTATTTCCTTGTAGATTCAAGGGGAATATTAGAATATAGTAAGCTTTGAAAGCTTGGAAAGATTTGACTGATGCACAAATTCCCTTTTATTCGCACGACCGACATAAAAAATGAACAACAATCTTCCATTTGTGGAAAGTATATGTATTGCGAAACTCACAAATGGTTCATCATACAAAAAGAAACATTGACATAACTTTTGTATTTTGACGAGGTTCTATATTAAGATTTGGTCTATCTCTTACGGTTTACCATTTATGCAAAGCTCATGAAGACTAAACACGATTGACTAATTGTCTACCTATATGAGCTATAAACATATAAATATCAAATGAAATGTACATCACACGATTTTGATTAAAATGCGACATGCTTGAGCCAATTTTATGAAAATTAAATTTTTTCCATGTAAAGAATAATTTAGCGTGGACGAATTGTCTCAAAAACCAAGCTATCCTTGAGGGATGCGACACGAATATTTTGAACAGACCAATCGTGTGTGTGTGTGTGTACTATATTTTTTCTCCCCTTAAGTCTCCTCATGTCATTATTAATTCCTAGTTATTTAAGAAAATAAAACGATAACTAGAAATTGGTAATTTTGAATCCCCTTGTAAAACGAATTACTTTCATTCATCAGATCTCGTAAACTATATGGTATTTTTGGTGCTCCTGTACCTGCAGGAAACAAACATCCAGATCTTCACTGTTTGCGGTCGTCCCGTTTTCCTGACGGGTATTTGCTTTGTCCTCGAGTATCAGAGAGCGTCCAATCATAACAACAAACACAAGGAAATAGTCATTTGTTTACTAACACCCAATGCAGCACCAGAACATCTTGGGTTCAACAAACAAAATAAACACACATCGGACTTGGCTGGCAATAACGGCAGTTTTAAACAAGAAATTTAATAATATTATGAAATGAAAACGTCTAGGGAGATTACCACAGAAGATATTGGTTCCCTTTGTTGTCGAGCGACACCAGGTATCAAACACTGAACAAACAACGAAACTAGGTTTATCTGTCAACAAAGATCACGTGTGCAGCAAAAGACGAGCAGGCGTGCAGGTCGTATCGCACAGTGATATCGATCATGTCTCTCTCGAACCGTCTACTTTTCGCGCCATAACACCGTTACTTCACACTATAGATCTACCTTCATAGGAAACAATCGTCATTTTGGTAAGCTAATTTATATATTTACAAAACCTACTCGAAGGGCTATATTATTCCGAAAGAATGATACATTTTTAAAATGAACATCCAGATTTCACTAAAATACATTTTGAGGCCTTCAGAGCAAACTAAGCAGTTTTAGAAAAATGTGTCAGTGTGTAGGTAGAGTGATTCACGGATGGAGTTGTAGAGAACCCCCCCCCCCCCCCCCCCCAGACAGACGCATCTATACACGCGCTTCTCCATCGCATATGTGTGCACAACACAAATTATACAAGCAAACAATTCAATGGAAGTTCATGTACGAGCGTAATTTCTGGAGCTTAGTCGACACTGCCTCGTTTTGTGTATTGAGTAACACACCTGCCTCGCAGTGCGCACGAATAAGCTGCTTAAACGCTTTCACCAAGTTTCCCAAGTTTGTCCTATTCAAACATTTTTATCACAAAGAAAATTACAACTCTGCTTTTCAACTTCGAAGCGTCTGGTCATGCCACGAAAATAAACTCTTAAATGTACAGATTCTAAGTTCTAAGAATTTAAGAAGTTTTTCTTGTATATTTGAGAGAATAAGAAAGTACTTATCGACATTTGACTCCAATTCAGTTGTTAAGCAATACTTTTGACGTAAGTAACCGAGGTCAACTTTTTTCCATGAAAAGCTTTACGTAATCATGTGAACAATGGCCACTAGTATTAGATGTTTGAAGCAGAAAAAAAATTGAACACATTGCAATAAAGCGAGAAAGAAAATGCACGTCTATGAATAAGGATATCGATTTAATAACTCCAATTCTCATCTTTTGAATCCAAAACGAAAGCACTACAAGGGAATTTTAAACATTTGTACAAATTATCTTATTGCTTATCCTCTTCGTGTTAGTTGGCATAGAAGATATTTAGTTCAGATGCAGAGAAACTCAGAGAAGTGTTGCACTCATATGTCTTCTAGGCCAACATGCAAAAACCTGTAGTACACGAAGCGAAAATTCAATAGTAAACCAGAATTAACTGGTCAAGTAGTGTTATTTCCTGACAGGATGTTATTCACTTAACCGTGCTCCGTGGCCCGCTAGGAAAGCCAAGGCTTCATCAAATATACCATTCTGACACCCTCTACACCGTCATTCTGTCACTAATTTGCATAATCCTGCCTCCTGTACGTGATATCTTGCAGTTGTAGACTGAGCACCAAGTTTCTGAATAGCCTGTAATTAAGGCGAGAGTGATATCACAAGGGGCTTTCACTTCTTCGTATATTACATAATGCATTAAGAAATAATTGTGCTTTAACGGTACTCGTAAAAAAAGGACTTTTCCGCATTGTTTGTGTGTGCATAGAGGCCAAATTCGCTTGTCACCAAAGCGGCCCGGGTTACTACAAAGTAAGAATGAGGTAGGTTCTCGTTGAAACACAATTTATGTCAAATATATTTTTTCTTTAGAATGGACCATTTCCGAAATATTCTTTGTTTGCCAGTACTTATTCCTAGTTGCGTTTGAGAAAAGTATGTGTTATTTTCTGCTTGACAGCTATATCCCATAGCTTCAACCTTAAAACAGTCCTGACTTCAGTCAAAGGAGTTCAAAGCCCCACGCCCCCCCCCCCCCCTCCCGCTAATTTCCTTTTACATCCCTTTATGTTCTTGTTGCTTGCCCCTCCGTTTAGATTAAAGTTTTCAGCAAAGGAACCAGGTTCATCTCGGGAATTAATTCTCATTTCGCAGAATAAAAGTACATAACGTACATAGTGGCATTCAGGAAAAGCAGAATTATAACATGTTCAAACAACAACTTGTTGCTTCACACATTTTTTAAAATTCATGCAATCCACGCGCCTGGAGCGTATCTTGCAGAAGATTTGCAATATAAAACTATTCAAAAACGTGGTAGTCTTTCACTGAGTGTGAAGATTTTTCGTTATTGAGTTTGTATCAGGGACCAAGCGAAAGCAAAGGTTGAGGAGGGTTAGAGAAAGTTTAATTACCGGTATCTCTTAGAATATAAGACTCCTTTAAGGGTAAAATTGATACAGATACAAATAGGACAATGAAACCTAAAATATAGCAGAAGCGTGTAACCTCTTGCTTTCATCGTGTAAGGCAAGCAAAAGGTATTCACGTATTCAGTTAAAAGGCGCCAGGCAGCAGTAAAAGTTAACATCAGTGGCTGTTTCTACGTAAGTAAGGAAGGATAATTAATAACCTATTACAGAAACAAATATTTTTTAATGATAACTCGAACTAACTCATTGGTTACAGCACCTCGGTGCAGGGTTTGCCAGATTAGAAAGATAAATAGGACATGGCCCGTTTACAAGATCGTTAGACGGCTGTACACCGTCATTTGTTCTAGTTAATTCATTGCCCGCAGGCACATGTTGCCAACCGAATACATATTCCCTGATTCAATGCACGCATTCATGTTGAACGAGTAATACATCTGTACAAACAGCGGCGTAACGTGTGAACACCCAGGCTGCTCTAACTCCAGCGCCTCTATCGGCTTCATACAACAGTTTCCAAAATTTATTTTAAAGAGCAATAAATATTTTCGTTGCAGCCTAAATCTTTAAAGGAATCGAGTATCGCACAAACCCTACTGTATTGTAATATTCCCCTTGTACCTATAAGGAAATAAGCAATAAGATAATTTGTACAAATGTTTATCTCAACTAACACGAAGAAGATATAGGAATAAGAGTTTGTAAGAATGGTTAGTACAAGAGTAGAGAAAGTCATGTGAGTGTAACACATCAGGTTTTTATCGACATAAGCATTTACAGAAATGATAATATTTTAAACAATCGCAGAGTGTACATATTGTTACTGGCAGTTAGAATACTGTTAGAAGTTCGATACCTGCCTAGACATCTTTTCTATCCCAGGTCGAATGGTTATCTGCGCAAACGTCATTATTTACTGGATATGGCTGTGTGATATTTAAAATTGAAACAATTCCTTTAATGGACGCGAGGTTGAACCATACAGCGCAGCTGACTCTGAACTTGGCACGCGGTCAAGGGTGCACAAAACCCCCTCCCAATGACGTAATGTTTATATAGTGCGTGTTGACGTCACGCTGATATCTGGTGACGAAGGGATTGTTTCATCTCTACTTATACTCCTATTGCGTATTTTAAGGCTATTGCGGGGAGTATCAGTTATCTCACGCTTGGAAATAAATAAAGAACATTTCCGCCAGAGCTTGTTTTATGTATGTAAATATCAAAGACCATAATAACTGTTTCAAATTAAGTTCTTAATTATTGCCAAACATTGAGGATCTTACAGAAGCGAGACGAACATTTTTTGCTCCTTGTGAAGAGAATGTGGGTGAATTTAATCAGTCTGTATGTAGTACACATACAAAGTCAAACAGAACTTGATTAAAATCTGCAGGATTTGTTTTCCGGGAGAGATTTCTTCCACGAAGGGAAGTTAAAGTTGCACTTGAACCCACGAACTAAGTTATATTTTTAGAAGGAATATAAAAACGCTGTTAAACTTTCAATCTGTATCTTATTTGTCAGTATGGAGAGTAAATTTATTCTCTAATAATTCCTTAAGAGGTATTACTGCCAAACCAAACATTGTGAACATTCTATTCAACTTTGCTTCACTTGCTACATTTCCTCCCTTAAGAAATTCACGATGTTCATCATTATATCGGTATAAATATATCATTGGAAATATAATAAACTTAATTAAATTATTTCTCTTCAGGTTGGTGTCTTTTTTTCAATCATCTTGTGTTTGAACAAAGGCATATTTACTGTATATATTATGTTTTACATTTTGCTTTCTTGAGTAAATTGCAACTGCCGTCCTTTGCTTTTGACACATTTCCAATTACACGTACAAAAACAGTAAAGTTCACGTGGCCTACGGGGAGTGACGTCACTAACAAAACAGGATTGCTCTGTGCGCAAGCGTGTGACGCAGCAACCCTTTTATTCAGTTAGTGTTGGCGGGAGATGGATCAGCGGGGTTTTTGTCTCTTTTCTGCCCTCCCCGGGGTTCTCTCGCGGTTCTTACTTAACAAGGAACACTCTTCGTTGCATTAAATGCCTTTGGGAACGGCTTGACACACAGAAATTTAAAACTGAGACACGCTCAAAAGTTAGCGCGTTAAAACACGGGTTCAATGATCCTGAGAAAGTTTTCAACATCTTCTCCCATCAACTACAGGTTTAATATTACCACTCGAGTTTATTAGTTTTAAGCAAGAATAATTTACTTCATGGAGAAATTGGTAACTTACACAACTTGCATAATCAATGTTTTTCAAGTATGCTACTTGAGCATTTTGAAAAAAAAAAACATCCCCACCCTAAACTACTCTTTACACAGAAAATTTTTCAAAAATGGCCTTAAAGATATGAAATGTATATTTTGAATTTTCTGGCTATAGCCCATGTAGTCGTGTTTGTCTATCTCTTACGGTTTACGAGTTATTCAAAAGTCATCCAGAGTAAAGTCTTACTCTACAAAAAATGTAGATGTTGCTAAAACACACAATTTATGTCTGAGTAAATTTTTTTTTTTGTAGAGTAAACCATTTCGGAGATATTCGTTGTTATTTGTCAGTTTCGGAAAACGGAACATCGTTCATTTCTTGTGTGTTAAGTGTGCAAAGAGAACTGAATCTCAAAGCTTTAAAACAGTTGACTATCGCTCAAAGCCTACTGTATTCTAATATTCCCCTTGTACCTACAACTATTTATCTCGGGTAACACGAAGAGGAGCTTACACGAACAGAATTCATTTTTGATTTTTGGGTGAAATACAATATTACTTCTATTCAGTACATCTACATAATAGAGGGGGGGGGGAGGAAGGGGGGACATACATCACTAAGGGGTGCGATAGAAGGGATGGACGTGTGGAAACTCGAGCCGTTACCCACCACTGCAGTGTTAGGGTTAATCCCAGCACCTGAGACCCAGCCGGGCAGCTTTGACAGAACAGTGTGACGGGCCTTGCATTAATAACTCCCCCGTGATATATGTATATAAAACACACAAGCGCTCTGTAAACAAAGGACATTTCCTAACAATACAAACTCGCATCATTCCTCGCTCTATTTTGTTGGCGTGCATCGTGGGCTTAAGCTCATAGTTTTCCACCTGTTCTCTTTAGAACGTCGCAGTTCAACGAGACACATTGTTCTGCTACCGAAACATGAGTAAGATGAATTAGAGTAACGAATTAAACGTGCGTTAAACTTTACGTGCTCCGTGACCTATATCTCTGGTAAGTATTCAACTGAGAACAACATTATTAAAACCTAAACTTAATGTAGAACAGGTAAACATTTTCAAATACCTAGGATGGTGTCAGAAGTGGGATCTGTGTCATGGTTATTTGTTCCGATACTCCAATTTACAGTACAGTAATTACAGTACACACTGTAATGGGAACACTACAAACCCTGATAAAGAATAGAATACGCACTCCTAACCCTGTGATATATTGGCACCACTGTCCCCAAACGGTATAAAAGTCACAGTCGTGCCAAACCAGCATGTTTACGACTGTTAATTGATCAGGTAAGTACATACTGCCAACTTGAGAGTGGCTTTAATGGAACTAATACAAGTTGTTGCAACACTAAATTTCCTAAAGAGCTTATTGGTTTTCTGCTCTCGTGATTATTCAGCATCGGCGCCGGGCATGTTGTCTGCGCTTGGCTCCATTTGTTTTCGTACCACGCTCTCTATACGTCGTGCCTGGCCTTCACAAGTTGATCAAAAGTTACTTGTCGATTCATTACTCTTGTAAAAACAGCGCCAAAGAAAATCTCCGGTGGATTTTGTATCGTTTTCTGGGGTCTGTTTATCACCTTACGTATTGTAGAGCGAGTTTTTCATCCCTTGAATATCTTCCCTCACATGCAACACGCTCATACACTTCCCTAACCTGGGCACTCAAGTTTTCCCCTTATATTTTAACCTCTTCAAAGGCTCGTCCAGTCACAATAAGAGGTCTATATGACAATCTGAATGCACTCACTATCTTTTTCTCTTTTAGTCAATATGATCGAAAGCGTAAACATGTATTTCGATTTTCCGCCGTTTCTTATCCTTTATTTTGGTTATCGGTTAAGGTTATTTAGCAAAAGGTCTTAGGTTGGAGGAATTTTCTTCGTGTCGCATGGTTAAATAATGTAAATATATTTCAAAATGAAAGTTCCTGATACAACACGCATAAACTGCCTGCCTTAATACGTCTTTGAGAGACAAAGGGAGTTGTGGTTCATTACAGGAGACATGCTGGTTAAATACTCTCACGAGAGACATTGTAAATCCCCGAGATAAGCCACCCTGAACACCCTATATGTAGTTCATGTCCTAACGCGCCCTCTACAAGCACTCGTGTTAGTCCAGATAAACATTTTCGGAAATTATCTTATTGCTAATTTTTGAAACTTGCCTCTATATGATGTCTTAGAAATTCCATTCTCTTTGCATGAAATTAAATAACTGCGGTTTATTTCTGGAGTCACTGTTATATTCGACGAGTTCAATGCGAAAGTTTCCTTCGAGCTGTGGCAATATTTATTACGAACTTAATCTAATAGCATTACCAACTTTCTCCTACTTAGAATTCAATGAATATTTTCTATTTCACGCTGTGGAGTAGCGAGGTGAGAAAATAACTTTTCTTTTGTATTTTAAAACGCTTCAGCATTATTTAGATGTAGTTCCTTAATCTTTTTATCCCTTAAGATTGTAACTATGCTAACAGTTTCAAAATCTCAAAACAAATCTACCTAAGAACTGCCCCACGAATTTAATTTCAGTTTGGAGTGTTTTGCTGCGAAAGGATATTTGCATCTAAATGAAATCTAAGTTGTTAAAGGTTCCATCTTGGGTGTATTATATCACGAGTTTGTTTAATAAGTAGGGGAAGCATTGTGTTCGGCCCCCAAAATGCGCTAAGAGGTTTTCTTCTGAATTAAAGAAAGCACTTACAGAAAAACGCACACGCGCATGCGCACACGCAGACCTCCTTCGATTATACAATTATGAAATACACACGAGGAGATTTAAATATATTTTCCACTTCTCACATTTTATAATATATTTTAACCGAGTATAAGACTAATGTAATGTTAAATTGGTTCAGTGCGATACTTCTCGATTTTTGAAGAGTTTTGCCCTAGTTTCCTAAGGTTACACAAAACGAAGTAATCTGCAAACCATTCTATAAGGAAGAGACCATTATCACAGATTTATCTATGTGGCCAGAAAAAACGTTTTATTTCACACTAGAACACGTACGGTTTGTTTTAAAAGACCCCGAACCATTTCAGCCAATTTATGATCTGTTTTTGCAGGTCTCTCAATTCGCCGTTACAGCTATACATTTATTGCTGTAGTGGTAACACTGGAGCGAAATGCAGCATCTGTTAATTTTGCTAGACACCAAAAGAAAAGAAAGAAAGTATTTTGTATTGTAACGGACGCTGGTAAATTTTAGGAAAGAGTTACACGACAATTACGTTAAATCCTGCGATGTTGGATTTAAACCTTAATCACTTTGTTTAGGATCGGGACACTTATCGTAATTACACGATGCAGAAGCGTATGAAATAAATATTTCATTGTTAACTGTTCTAACACCGTGACAATATTTGCTATTGCAATATCTTGTATCTCACAGGGATTTTGTGTAAACACCTCACACGTGGTAAGTGAAATGTAAAATAACCAGTTCAGAGCAGTAAAAGAAACATCGTGACCATTCCAAGAACCAATATACTGGTGACGGAGTGGATATTATTGGGAAGGAAGTTTCCGTACGGCGTATTTCCGTATTATTCGAGTTACAGAATGGAAGTTGCAGCGCACTCAAGTCATGTGTAAACCAATATTCGCGCATGTATTGGAAAGCACTTCAGCTATTGAGGAGAAGGGGCACTGCGCATGCGTGGAAGCTTACACAGCGGAATATTCCACGAAACAAAGATATAATGAAACCTTAACCCTACTTTTCTCTCATACTTTCCTATTATGCATGAATTAACATAAATGTGTTAACACGAAATAAAAACAAGCACTTTAGAGCATGCTTTCTCTGTGTCTGGTGGTTTTTTAACTCAAGAAAGACACAAAGTAGGGAATTCTAATGAGCTCAAAATACAACGTATTAAAACACCAAATGTTAAATTATGTTATTTGTAAAATTGTCACAGAATGAATTGAATGTTTAAGTTACTCCGGCAATTTTTGATATTACTCGTAGTAATAATAATGACCATCAGTGCTTCTTGAATTCCTAATTTACCTAGTTAATGACATACCTAACATAATTGTAACCCTCTCGCCTTGTATAATACATTGATTTTAGCGCATAGATATTACTAATTGCGATTAATTATCCAGTTTATTATTACCCGTGGTTTGACAATTTATCCCTGCAACTTATTGATTTAGGTTATGTTTCGCATGGTATTTCCCCCACAGTTTCTACAGATTTAGACGTGTTTGTATTAATGCATTTAGGGTGGGGAATCGCAAATAGAGCAGAAGATTGGAAGATCTGTTTTTGGTGTATAAAAAGACGGTGTTTCTTTCCAACTGTAATTTATTGAATACGTAGATGAAATATCTTTATTGCTTGATTTGAAAACAGCAGAGTTTGGATATTTTCGTAGAGTGAACCATTTCCGAGATATTCCTTGTTATTTGTGTGCAGTTTGCAATACCTTTCTTACATGGAACGTCGTTATTCACTTTTTATGTCTCAGTCGTGCAAAGAGAACGGAATTTCAAAGCGTTAATACAGCGAATGCGTTTAGAAGATTTGACTATCGCTCAAAGTCTACTGTGTTCCCATATTCCCCTTGTACCTACAAGGAAATAAGCAATAAGATAATTTGTACAAATGTTTATCTCAACTAACACGAAGAAGATATAGGAATAAGAGTTTGTAAGAATGGTTAGTACAAGAGTAGAGAAAGTCAGATTTTATATTTCAATTGACTTGAAGCATTGCCACAGCGCGATGAAGAGATTCAGAGCGATGAGTGTAAATTAAAGAGGACACACACACACACACACACACACACACACACACACACACACACACACACACACACACACACACACACACACACACACACACACACACACACACACACACACACACACACACACACACACACACACACACACACACACACACACACACACACACACACACACACACACACACACACACACACACACACACACACACACACACACACACACACACACACACACACACACACACACACACACACACACACACACACACACACACACACACACACACACACACACACACACACACACACACACACACACACACACACACACACACACACACACACACACACACACACACACACACACACACACACACACACACACACACACACACACACACACACACACACACACACACACACACACACACACACACACACACACACACACACACACACACACACACACACACACACACACACACACACACACACACACACACACACACACACACACACACACTCTCTTCATTTTATTAAAAGCTCTATCGCTCTGTATCAGCAGAAGTGGTTCGAAATATTTTAATATTGAACACAACTCATATCGTAAAACGTAATTGTATTTTGAAATCATATTTTGCATAGATAGCTGTAAATGTTTAATTTATAGTAATGCATACACAAATTCCTAATTCTGCTCTTAAATACATTACAAATATATTAGAAAGTCACCTTTCAAAATTCTCTCCCAGAAAATGTTGGTTGCAATTCTACTGCAACTCCATCTAGTAGACATGGGACGAATCTCATAGTCCGAGCATACCAAATGTGCCCGCAATCAATTGTTCCGATAATACGTTTTAATTTGGTAATTTATCATTCGTTTTATTGACAGAACGTGTTATGCAGTGATACAGCATTAAACATTTATCGGATAAACAGTTTATAATGTAAATGTTGGGAATGTGACATACATAAAATCTACTAACGCGCACGTCGCTATCAGCAGCGACAAATTCTGCAACCCTCGTATCGTGTGTGTCAGAGAATGAAGTCGACATTTTGTAACGGAATTTTTCAATTAATTAATGTATTTACACTTGGCGACTTCACTGTTGCACACATAAGCAGGTCAGTGAATACGTTAGTGACAGTGAAGAAAGGCACTCAAAGGACTGAGGCAAGGTTACGTGAAGTAAAAGTTATGAGCTGTGACAGTACGAAAAACTAGACTGAGTTAACGACAAGAAAACTGCATTTGTGTTAAAATTTTAGAAGACGATATACTGATAGAAAGCAACTGGGGAAATTTAAATATTCGCTTCTGAATATTTATATCAATTTTCGACAGCTATTTTCCTGGTTGCTTGTGAGTTATGATAGCATGTTACCAACAAGGGGCTCAATATTTCACTCCCACAGACTGACTGACCCCATATGTTTCATTTGCGGGGTGGTCACTGTCTTTAGCTAAGAGCGGGCCGTATTTGAATTACAATGAATCCACGTGAATAATGAGTGAGGAAGCTCTCGATCATAAATTGTGGTGCAATGCGTCTAATAAACCTTCCTTACAGACAGAAATGTGCCTCTTGCTTTATTTATCGTGAAAATACGTTTCATTTTTACGTTCTCTATACTTAAGTAGAGGAAGTATTGTATTCCGCACAAAAATTCGATGTCGAGGTTTCATCGGAAATATGTTTTGAAACCCCTAAATACAAAGAAAACATTTTTAGAAAAAGGTCCGTGTGTGTGTGTGTGTGTGTGTGTGTGTGTGTGTGTGTGTGTGTGTGTGTGTCTGTCTGTGGATAGCATAACTCAAAAACGAAAAGTCGGTTAAAAACCAAAGTTGGTATTTAAGTTTAATGTCTTTCAAGGATGCGACACGAAGATTTTGAAGAAAATAGCCCCACCCTAAACTACCCTTTACATGGAAACTTTTTCGAAAATTTTGATTTTCTTGAAAATGGCTCTAACCATTTTGATTAAAATGTCATATGTTTGAGATATTTTGATGACAAATGAAATGTATATCTTCAATTTTCTGGCTATAGCCCCTGTAGTCGTATTTACTCTGGACGACTTCTGAATAACTCGTAAACCGTAAGAGATAGACAAAATCTTTCTACACAAAAAATGTAGATCTAGCTAAAACACTCAATTTATGTCTCAATAAATTTTTTTGTAGAGTGAACCACTTAGGAGATATTCCTGGCTATTTGTGTCAGTTTCGGAAAACTTAGCTTTCGTGAAATGGAACATCGTTGTTCAGTTTTTTATACGTTAAGCGTGTAAAGAGAATGATATATCAAAGCTTTAAAAGATTTGACTATCACTCAAAGCCTACTGTATTGTAATATTCCCCTTGTACCTAAAAGGAAATAAGCAATAAGATAATTTGTACAAATGTTTATCTTAACTAACATGCGCTAGGGTTGACATGGTTGTACTAGGGGGTGTAAGACCTTCATACGGGGGGGGGGGGGGGAGGGTAATCAGATAAAGAAGGCGCCAAAATACTGCTCTTGACTAATAGGACATTGTGTTCATGGGCGAGGCGAGAGCAAACTCGGCTCTTGCCCTCAATGAAATCCCACGTTTTACATAAAGTGCGTTTTGGAGACTATTTATGGCATCGTTATGTAAATCCTACAATCGTTTGGAAGGACGTTTACAAATCGAGAGCATTTACGCCTTTCTATCCGTAAATGTGAAAACAGGACCCTCATATTTCACGTTCTTTGTACGAAGGAAATGCAAACACATTTGCTTTTCGTCTAGCTGCACGTAACAAGCGTCATCCTTAATAGGAATAAATCTATATTTACGCCTCTCTTGAAATATTATTGCAGTTTGACTGCAATACAGATATCTGCAGTATTGCGGATGTGTTACACTCACATGACTTTCTCTACTCTTGTACTAACCATTCCTACAAACTCTGTGTGACAGTCAATGTGTAATTTGTCACAATGGTGTCAGGAGTGGCATTTGCCACATTGCTATTTTTAGAAGCACGAAAACAAGTTTTTATACAAATAATTAGAATAATAGATATTAGCAGAGAAAGTTCTGGATTGTAATACACACGTTGCAATTTTTTGTGTCTAGTTGGATTGTCATGTATGCTGTAGCTGTGCTATATCTGGGATAGTGGTTATGGTCCGTTTAGAGCGTGCATTTCAGGTCAAACAGCTGGAACGTAACGTTCTGTTGTAAAACTCTGCGACTGCAGCCATGAGAGCACTTGTGGAGCTGGAGGTGCTCTGCTATTTCGGATAGTTAACACTAAATACACAAAAAATCAGCAAAACCAACAGAAAAGGAATTAAACTCGTTGCGGGACATGAACTCGCTATCCTCCGACTGTAATGGTTTACAATCACTGTTACTAGCACTAGCTGTGATTTTTAACAATGTTGAGCAATGCAGGGAACTGTATTGCGATGACCTGGTTTTATTATAAATAGCAATTTAAGTTGGACTGCGATTCGGGCAAGGGGCGCACGTTAATTAGTAATTATACGCCGGGCTAGATAAACAACTTTAATTTTAATTGTTATACTTAAACAGTGAATAAGGGCAGAGTGGTTCCAGTCATGCAATAATTAAAACTGTAGTTTAAATACCGGCGTTTGACCTCAGACCGAAATTGTGTCTATACGGTTCAAGGTAATATCGTTCTGCGTCCTGTGGAATGAGTCCGAAACTGAAAACAAGTCATAGTCAGACGATATATTACGAACCGAGATCAAACTTGAACAGAGATCAAACCTGAACCGAGATCAAACCTGAACCGAGATCAAACTTGAACCGAGATCAAACTTGAACCGAGATCAAACTTGAACCGAGATCAAACTTGAACCACTTGTATGCATATGCGCCGATATTTGTAGGAAACGAGTCATAAAATGCGTTTAAAAAGTAACATCCATCAAGGGCATGTAAGTTTCCAAGTATTGTCTGTAATTTTGCAATATGAGAGATGCAATTACAAAGACTGTTAGTTGTGAATTTGAACTTCACACTGGAAGTAAAAGAAAAACGAGGTTACTATTTGAATACGGAATGCAGAACCTTGCATAACAAGAACGCAGAAAATGCACATGAATGCCATTAGAAGGGAATACAATGAGATATCTCAGAAGAAAAACGAGGAATTAAAGCAGAAAAACACAAGAAACTTAGCAGAGGGTGAAAAAAGAGAAAATAAGGGGAAGAATGTTAAACGGCAGGGAAGGGAAGCATATAATTAAAATATTTTAGAGAGAAAGAACAGGCAAGAGTATTATAGTTCTAAAAAGAAGATAATAAATGGGAGAAAGGGAAAATGGGGCAAGAAGTGAAAAATATTCCAGAAAGGGATGAAAAATAAAGATATAATGTAAATGCTTTGTAGTGAATAACTAAAGAAGTAACTTTCCGGAAAGAATTATATTGTAAGTGTATGTTTTGAGGTCCTCTGAATCGGAATATTGAAAGCAATTTGTATATCTCAGAAAATCTATAAACTTAATTTTCATTTACAATGTAAACGAGCGCAAAGTATTTAATACTAATCTGTTCTGAATTCAGATTTGCATATTTGAGTGACAAGCGTTCCTTGAAGTTAATATTCGCTTTGCGAGTTACTGCTAGTTCACAGAAACAAGTAAGTTTTGTTTTAGAACTATTTTAGACATGCAAGATTCGCTGTTGGTTCTATCTAGGGAGAACAGACAAGCAGCTGTCTCAAATAATGTCGAGTTTCCATCAGAAGTGTCAGATTTCAAAGTGAGAATTATAAAATTAAATACTTCTAGTGGAGTTGGTGAGAGAAAGCGATGTGCACTTCTATCTCCAACGAACGATAGTTTTAACTAGGCTCTTTGAATTACTAATCAAAAGTTGTAAACTGTAGAAAAAAAAAATCTTGAAATATTATTACTCAAAATATTTTTTTTTTTACTCTAAGATAGACATAACTTAAATAATTAATGTTTAAAAATTGTGACAGAGTGCTAAATTTGGTATATTTACTTCTAATGTAGAAATAAACAGATGCTAAAAATGTCAAACGTATATAAATAAACGTGTTGAAGTTTCAAGTTTCACAGATCGCTCGCTGTAACGCTAGTGCCCCGTGATGGTTCGGCAACTTCTCCGACACGGCAGCACTGCGGACAAGTATACGTTCAACGGCGACATCTGCTGTCTAACGTAAATACGGTCAGGAATTTTGTTCAAATAACGCGTTTAATGTGCGTGTGCATTTTATACACTGAAAATGTATTAACAGGTTAATTAGCTGACCCCATTTTTAATTTCTCTACCGCGTATATAAGTAGAGGAAGTATAGTATTCGATGAAAAATTTCGATGTCGAGATTTAGCCAGAAATGTTTTTACTACTGTATTTTCTTTCTTCTGTATAATATTAAATTCTCTACATTGGTTCTTTGTGTATTTAACAACTTTGAAGAGAATTATATTCTGAATTACTCTCATTTAACAAGCCTTGTGAAGATTCATCTAGGGTAATTATTAACGAGCAACCTGGTTTCCTAGAAAGCCACTTAATGCAGTTGTCCAAACTTCGCACAATGAAATATACCACCACAAATGATGTTAAATACGTAAGAGCCAAAACTAACTGCAAGAAATGCCCAGAGTGAGGTTAGGTTGTAGGTCGCTCTGTTGAGAGAGAGAGAGGGGGGGGGGGAGACGTGCAGTTGGCAACCCTCTCAGTAAGATTAACTTTGTGCAGTGTTTGCTGGCATGATAAGGTTTTGAGTAACGACTTCTGGGAATAACTTGCCATACCTCACTTAACTTTTCATTATTTGCACATTTTTCATATTACAATTTAAATGACCATCCAACATATGCGTGCAATATGTTGTCATAAAGAAGCGTTAACCTATGAATATAATGACACACATTATTACACAAGAGGGTTGGTGTGATCTATGCAGTTTTAAACAAAATTTTAAACTGATTTCCTAGTGCGTATAGTGGAATGAGGTAAACCCAACCTCCCCTCTTTCGCAAACGTTGCGGATAGCTGTATTACGATGAAGCTGACACCTGTCGATCGATGACGTAAGCACGTTTACAGAAGTTGGTGTCAGAGGGGGTTTAGGAAGTAAATCTGAAGCTCCAAAGCGCCTATTAGTTTAGGCAACACAACTAACCGAGCGGACGCACGCTTATCTGAATTACGTCGTTAAGGGAAATGCAGCAGAGGCCTTTAGGCACCTTACTTGTCAAGGGAGCTACAAGGGATTAGAGCTCCACCCCTCACTTGGACTAACATCCCAGCTGCCAGCGATGTTGCTAATGTTGCTAATAATTCCAGGAGTACTGCTACTTTTACTTTCTGTATTAGTAAGTAGGGAAACATCTGTTTTGAGAACCCCCTGAATCCAAAAGAAAAGCATTTCTAGAAAATGCCCAGGGCGCGCGCGCGCGTATGTCAATCTGTCGGCAACATAAGCTATGTAGGGAAATGTGCCTAACTTATATTGGAAAACCATTAAACACTATTGAGGTATAGCCTGTCATCTGGTGGTGACAGAGGAAGTAAATTACTGCCACAAACAGTCAGCTGTTTCAAACTTTGTTTCGTGTTAGTTTGTCTACTTGTGGCGAGATGGCAATCTCACATTGAATCACTTGAGCCAAGTGCTCATCAGCTCTAGAAGCAACTTCTCAAAGCTGTGGTAAGATCCGTGTCCCAGGGTATGCGTGGATTTGAAGAAAGAATGACTACAATTATGGTAATAACGTCCTTTTGATGTACCAATACAGATTATGAAAGAAATCAGCAGTTAAATAAAGATCCTTCCCCTCGATTAGATTTATACGTACGAATATAAACACAGAAAAGCTCTAAAAATTCATAGACAATTAAGTTTAAAATATTGAAGCCAGCTGCAGATTTTCTATCGTCCCTTTCACTTCATCCCTTATTGAAAATTAGGGTTGAATAGCTTCATTCATAAAAGCGCTTTAGACAGCATTTCTACGGTTTTATAACCACTAATGAGTTTATTCATCAATGCCTCCTTTTTCATCGATTACCTTTCGGAAAACCCACATCAGTTAGTGACCATAAAACATTCCGCGCACCCATTTACATGCTTTACTGCGCGTTGTCAAACAGAGCGCGTCGCAAATATTCATTGAACTGGCGGTTTTACAGATTTTTTTCGTCTGTTTGATAAAGAGTATCTGTTTGACAAAACGCCCAACAAAGCGAGAGAACTATGTTAGTAAATGTAACTTAGTGCGGCTGGGAATGCGATTTCCTGTCAAACTTCTTCCACTGGAAGTTTCATAAATATGTTCATCATTACAGTAGAGTAGAGAAAGTCATATGAGTGCAGCACAGACGGTTTTGTTTTATTAGCTGCGCAGTATTATTACTCTTTGCTTAGTTAATAGTATTAAGGTTTTAATGATAATATCTTGTTACAAATCCGCAACCTTTGGACGTCCCCAGAGAACGAGAAACTCGTTAAGGTTCCATGAATAATGAATTGCGCCCTTCTCTTGGGGCATTTAGGTTCTGAAGCTCTGCAAATTGTTCTATTGTTACCATTTAACGACATTAACCTCACAAAGAATCGGAGTCTCTCCACCTTTAAACGTTTTACTAAAAGGGATTCACTTTCGTGAATATTTCGATGTTTATCTATTGCCTATGCGCTTACCTTTCCTGGGCCTCAAAAACAAACTGCCAAAAATTAGACTACGAAAACAATATCAAAATAATAATTTTAAGAGAATTTAGTTTTGAAGTGCTTTTATCCATAACGTTTTATATACTCCGTATTTGTGATCCCAAGAGACCTCTGTAAGCCAAGCGCGTATTGAGTGGAAAGCAACATACGAAAGCACCGCACGTTCGGGATGAAATGTTGCTCCCCACTAGAGATTTTTACTTGATTCATGGGCTTAATTTTACAATAGGACGTTGACGCATGCTTCCCCCCCCCCCCCCCCCAGTTCCCTGACACGACCATTAAATTCCCTACACCTTCTGGGCTTGCTGGGAAGGTTTCTTGTGTAAAGAAGATAAGGAAGGTACTTCCATTTTCTGGCCGTTAAATTAACTCGCCAACAATGTGAATACTTATTTGTATTAAGAACTTCCACGACAATTTAAAAAATCTCATCTATTGCTTTGACATCAATTTCTGAAATTTAAAATTCCGTTCTCTTTACACGAGTAACAAAGTTTCGTCATTTTTAAGTACTCCAAAATAACAAGGAATATCTCCGAAATAGTTCACTCTAAAAATTTCTGCATAAATAGGATGTTTTAGCAACAATTTGTATAGTAAGACTTAGTCTATCTCTTACGGTTTGACGTTATGCAAGTCGTCCACTGGAAACAGGACTATGGGCTATAGCCAGAAAATTACAATATTTTATGAGAAATGAAATTTATATCTTCATTAATTTTGATTTAAATGCCAATGTTTGATTTTCTCGAAAATGGCTGAAACTTTTTGAAAAAAATTCTAGTAAAGGGTAGTTTAGGGTTGAGAAATTCTGACTCACTTTGACAGTGAACAGCGTTAAGTCAAAAAATAGAGGCATTTTTATATGCCTCTAATTCAGGGGACCTCAAAGCATGATCCCGGTGAAATGTCAACAGAGAAATCCCTGTACGTATCAGGGAAAGTGAAAATAAACATCAAAAGCATATCAATTTCTTAATTCAACTGGCAAGAAATCACAAATATATTCCACTACAAAAATAGTTTTTAAATAAATATATTTTGTTTTAGATATGTATAAGATAATTTGATTTAAGAATTAAATGCAATTGAATCATAAATACAAATGCACCACAACATAGCGGATAGTATCAGGTGGAAACGTCTGTGGTCATCCTTTGGGAGGTGCCGGGTTCAAATCCCGGGGGCTGACCAATATATCTGACGTTTTTCTTGAATCTCCTTTACTCGCCAAACCCATAGTTCCTATTTAACTCTAAACTGAAATATAAATATAAAATAGACGGTGATGGCGAATGCTGTGCCATCTATCGACAGTTAATGAAAACCGTTACTAGATGGCACCCTAATGCCATCTGCCCGACAGAGACGGAGATACACAAAACTAATTTAATAATACGCACTGCGAATATCACACACAGTCCCAGAAGGGATGAAGACTGGTAACTCTGTCATGAGAACAAAAACTTTGACAGGAGAAAGGGAGGTGAAAGTATTGTGTTATATGAAATAAATGGAATTAAATTTCTTAACAAAATATTTAAACATTGTTTATATTGAGTCATATTTAGGCTGCGGATTTCACAAGCAGTTTCCTTGAAGTTGTCTACACACAAAGCATTAGATTCGTCACACAAAATGTGAACAGCCGTGGCTATGAGTCACAGACATGGAAGCGGGCGCATACAGTCGGGTAAATACACACACATGTACGTGTTACTGTGGTCAGAGAAAGCGACACGGAATCGGCACTTGAAGACAGCAGAGCTAGGTGAAATGTATATGCACATGGACTGTATGGGGGGGGGGGGTTAGGGGTGGAACCTCCGACACACTGCCCAAGTCCAGTTGCAGCACAACCTGTTTCCGACTAAGCAGTATCGACATTTTCCATAGAGCCGTTCATTCATCTTCTCCTGGAGAGTGACATAGGAGCGCCCGTGTGACAAGCTGAAAGCGTTCCATGAAAGTCTGTAAGAGTCATTAAGAGAGAGAAAGTTATTGATGGTACTTGCTTCACCTTTCAAAGAGCTTAATGAAAACCTGACAACAGACGACAGCGGTAAAGACAGTTGAAGAGCGTCGGTTGGTTTACGTGGCTGCCCCCTAGAAGTGGGTCAATAATCGCCGCCCGCCACAACGCACACAAATTGCGTTTTAATTATGAAATAAACACGCGCTGCAAATGGACCATACCTTAGTGAAGGCCGAATTCTCTTTCCCTCTCACTTGAAATAATTTTAATTAACAGTTTAGTCGCGTTTAATCTATGCATTAATTTTACGTTACACTGAATAATATGATGAAGCATGTTGCTTGTTTTTCCAGCCCCGTGGGGCGCAAGCTCCTGCGGTTCTGTGATTAAATCCTTCATGTTGATTCTATCCAATCGATACACTCAATTAGGTCAAAATAGTTCAACCCTTTCTCCTGTGTTCCAATTTCCAGGAGCTACAACATTTACAAAACAATCATATTTACTTGGGTTTTACTGTAAATTCCTGGAGCGCCATTACCAGAGTTAGTACAGCCGGTTCTAAATGTTTTCTGAGGGACGAGAGTGTGTAGGGAAAGAGACGAAGAGTTTTCTTATCCATTAAGATCGACTTGTGCACAAAACGAACGTACTTATGAGACAACGTTATACATGCTTCGACCCGACGTTTCTTGTTATTCCTTTGAACCTGAGCACGATATTTTCCTTTCTGTTCATAAACTAATGAAGCTGGCTTCTCAAAGGAATGTTTATATAACTAAGTGGGAGTTGTAAAACTTGGAAGGGATGAATATTGACAACACTGACAACACGTCCCTTTTCAGTCACAAAAGAGGTAAATTCCCGACGCCATATTTGTAAACCTTTTGTCGTTTTCTTCAAAAAGCACGTCACTAAGACGCAACACGTGTTTTGTATGGGGGAGCAATATTTTTGCTAATGTTGCAACACAACTTATTGAAAACATTCAGACCATTTCAAGAAGACGCATATACAAGAATCTCGAGCGACCTATGTCGACCATTGAGGACGGCTTAGAAAAGCAATTTTAAAATTAGAAGTTCTTGATAAACATAACCTACAAATGAACATAACCTACAAATATCGCCAAGCAAAACTAAAGTAATGGTATTCTATTCGAATAATAAAATAGGAGCCAAACTAGTGGTGAATAATTAAATTCATTTTAGCTATTTAGGGCTTTTCTTAAGAAACTATGGGACAAAAGCTGTTAACAGAAAATTACATATATTTCTATTTTAAACTGATTCCATATATTTATTTTGTTTATCAATTTTTATGATAATTATCCTCTAAAGCCGTAATTTCGCTATCAACTGGTACTATAGATATTATTCTATCTATTACACAAGATAGATTTTATAACGCATAGACAGGCAAGTTATCTTTGTAAGAGAAATACGTTTAGCGTTGTATATACCATGATAAGGTTATGTGCATTTCTGACAGGAAGGAAGTACAATGCTGACATCTGTGACGTCAGTGTGGAACTATCTGCTGCAATGTGTGTAACAGAATCACATTGTGATACGTTCATAATATCAAACGAGTGTGAGCAAAACGATATCTCTATCTGGTAACTCATGCACCAAAATCACTACGTCACAGTCAAATAATTATTAGAGAAATTAGGTAAATGGCTTGTTGTGAACTAGCATGGCGACAAACAGAATAGTAAAGTACAAAATCGCTTTTTGGCCCATTTGGACAATGTTTCCTGGGAAGTTTCCTTTTTTAAGGCCTCTTGCAAACAAATTCCCGACTCCCTCTCTATATACTGTCGAGTAGGTTTTGTATTTACTCAAACTCTATTGTAGAGTAAGTAAAAAGATGAATAGGGAAGATTATAAAGTATTAATACGAGAAGAAAACTGTAGTCACACTGGTGTCAGGAGTGGGATTTGTCGAATTGTCATTTCATCACAAGGAAGAATGCTGGTTGGAATTGCCAGTCCATTAATCCAAATTTAACGGAGGGGGAAAAGAGGAGAATGACCTGCGGTGTCACTTTTTGGCAGCTCTAATCTAACCACCTAAAACCAGCATGAATATTTCTGCACTAATTATACAGAATCAAATGCGACTTCCCCCATAATCATATTAGACCACTTTTGTATTCATAGGTTGGATATGACCTTATAGAATCTCTCTAATATGAAGCTTTTTCTCATAAAATAGGAAGTATGCCATTTATCACCTCGCAGACAAACCCGATAGATCCGCCGCCGCCACGAAGTTTTTGGTAGACTCGCTCCAATGCAGTATCGGAATCCTATAACACTGTAGCCCTACGCTGGACTCCTATAAAAGCAGATGTACGCACACAGATGTCCGATACGAGATTCTGAAGTTCAGAGGCCAAAATACAAGTTATCCGGGATATACATACGTCATTCTGTTGAAGTTCTAAGTATACTTGAACATGAGAAAGCAACATAACCTATACTCCTCCAAAATCCGCAGCACACGAGGTAAACAAGAGAGAAAATAGTTCCCATATTTTCTTTATGGTATTTTATTGTAATGCACTGCATTTTTCCGCTGTTATTTGGAAATAGAATACAAACAATGAGTTTACAGAAATTTTAAAGGAGATAAGATACGACTACCAATCATGGCATCTGTATGAGAAACTGATGTACCCGCTACTATTCTTTTAGCCAATGAGATCCATAGCGCAAACATATTTCCTCTTTAAGCCTTTTTGTAATATTTGTTGTGGTTATCGGTGTCAGAAGTGGCACATCCTTGCACCATGGCTTCAAACAAGGATAAATATTGATATATACGCAAGGTGGCGTTGTTTATACGTTCTAGAAGAAGAAATTACCCTGAACACAACATTGAGATAGTGTCAAAATGTATAAATTACCTACATAGCGGTATTAATGCTTGTGCAATTTTCTACACATGAGAAAATACAAACATTAAAATTGCGAATGTCATAATTATTCGTTTTAAAATTTACGACCTAAGTTTACAAAACGTCATTTAAACCATATATAATTATTATTATTTTGCTGCATACACGTTTCAGGATATCTGTGTCAGCCGAGAGACATCTGCTTTAGTTAGAACTTCACTAAAAGCTCTTGTTACAATTACTGAACTCTAAATCGCAATTAAGGATCCATTAATTTAAGACCAAGTCTCTTAGTTCCGCTTTGCCTTAGGAGGACTGGCTTACAGTATAAATGGATTTTCGATTTAGACTTGGGTATGTATTGCTTAAAGAGAATTTGCAATGCACACGAAATCTTGTTTAAGTGTGTTTTCCCTTTAATTAATTAGAACTGCTTACAAACTTTAGGGATGTTCGTTGCACATTAAATAGTTTTAAATGCCCAGGTTGGTTTACCTTGTGTCTGTAACGTATCCCCGGCTTAAGGCAGCATTAGCATTTACCACAGGGCTGCCAAACGATGTGACGTCACACCGTGGGCGAGTATTTAGTACTGAAGAAAGACTTGGTATTGTGACGTATTGGAATAAAGTTCAAACCTATCAGTTCTAGTGACGTCAGCCGAGAGTCGTGTAATAAGATGTTGCATAGATAAATGGCAATTTCAGCTGTGTGGGAATGTGCGCAGACGGTGAAGTATTGATTGCTAAGTGTGGATCTTTTGATTGGTGGTTAGCAGTTTCATGAGCAGGTGTTTTGATAGTATCGTAGGGTAGCGTAATCCAGGGTACCTCGCTCCTAACGGGTGGGACTGTGTGTAAAAGTTTCAAAGGAATATAAAGATATACTGTTATTTGAAATGCCGGAGGCGGAAATGACGTTAAGAAATTTGTAGTCCGTTGCAAGTGCGTAGTCTCAAATTTAATTTTTGAGGCAGTAAGGGAAACTCGTTTGTGGACGTCAGAATGGGGGGGGGGGGGGTCGGGGGGGGGGGGGGAGCGGGCAGGACGTGGCGGATTAGATGCGTGCTAAAGCCAGCGGGCGTGAAGTGTAATGGCACCGCTGGGGGACAAATTGCACCCCCCTCCCCCAGTACCAACCCCTCATTGCCTCTCCTCAAGTGATTTCACTCTGCATCTGCAACGGAGGGTAACATTGCGTTAGGACAAATGGTGCAGCCGATTATCATTACAGTGGCTATGAATAGAAATGACAAACTAAGTAACCTCAGTACATTTCACTAAGTCTTCTAACGTTCCTTCCCATTTAAGAGCGCATTTGTGTGTTCGTAAAGTTCCCAAGGAATAACTTCCAGGCCAATGTCGCACATAACCTCACAAAACCCTTCGATATGAATCGGCCAACTTGTTAAAATGATCCTAAAAATCTTACATAAGAATAAAAAAGAAACCACAGACACAAAAGAACAAAAAAGAAACCAGACAAAAAAAACCACAGACACACAAAAAAAAAACCACAGACACAAAAGAACAAAAAAGAAACCAGACAAAAAAACCACAGACACACACAAAAAAAAACCACAGACACACACAAAAAAAAACCACAGACACACACAAAAAAAAAACCACAGACACACACAAAAAAAAAACCACAGACACACACAAAAAAAAACCACAGACACACACAAAAAAAAACCACAGACACACAAAAAAAAAACCACAGACACACAAAAAAAAAACCACAGACACACAAAAAAAAACCACAGACACACACAAAAAAAAACCACAGACACACACAAAAAAAACCACAGACACACACAAAAAAAAACCACAGACACACACAAAAAAAAACCACAGACACACACAAAAAAAACCACAGACACACAAAAAAAACCACAGACACAAAAAAAACCACAGACAAAAGAACAAAAAAGAAACCAGACGCAAAAGAACAAAAAAGAAACCACAGACACCAAAGAACAAAAAAGAAACCAGACAAAAAAACCACAGACACACAAAAAAAAACCACAGACACACAAAAACAAACCACAGACACACAAAAAAAAACCACAGACACACAAAAAAAAAACCACAGACACACAAAAAAAAACCACAGACACACAAAAAAAAACCACAGACACACAAAAAAAAACCACAGACACACAAAAAAAAACCACAGACACACAAAAAAAAACCACAGACACAAAAAAAAACCACAGACACACAAAAAAAGCCACAGACACACAAAAAAAACCACAGACACACAAAAAAAACCACAGACACACAAAAAAAACCACAGACACACAAAAAAAAACACAGACACACAAAAAAACCACAGACACACAAAAAAACCACAGACACACAAAAAAAACCACAGACACAAAAAAAACCACAGACGCACAAAAAAAACCACAGACGCACAAAAAAAACCACAGACACACAAAAAAAACCACAGACACACAAAAAAAACCACAGACGCACAAAAAAAACCAGACGCACAAAAAAAAAACCACAGACGCACAAAAAAAAACCACAGACGCACAAAAAAAAACCACAGACACACAAAAAAAACCACAGACACACAAAAAAAACCACAGACACACAAAAAAAACCACAGACAAAAAAAAACCACAGACACACAAAAAAAACCACAGACACACAAAAAAAACCACAGACACAAAAAAACCACAGACACACAAAAAAACCACAGACACAAAAAAACCACAGACACACAAAAAAACCACAGACACACAAAAAAACCACAGACACACAAAAAAACCACAGACACACAAAAAAACCACAGACACACAAAAAAACCACAGACACAAAAAAAACCACAGACACAAAAAACCCAGACAAAAAAAAAGCAAAAAAGAAACCACAGACACAAAAAAAGCAAAAAAGAAACCACAGACACAAAAGAACAAAAAAGAAACCACAGACACAAAAGAACAAAAAAGAAACCACAGACACAAAAGAACAAAAAAGAAACCACAGACACAAAACAACAAAAAAGAAACCACAGACACAAAACAACAAAAAAGAAACCACAGACACAAAACAACAAAAAAGAAACCACAGACACAAAACAACAAAAAAGAAACCACAGACACACAAAAAAAAACCACAGACACACAAAAAAAAACCACAGACACACAAAAAAAAACCACAGACACACAAAAAAAAAACCACAGACACACAAAAAAAAAACCACAGACACACAAAAAAAAACCACAGACACACAAAAAAAAACCCACAGACACACAAAAAAAAACCCACAGACACACAAAAAAAAACCACAGACACACAAAAAAAAACCACAGACACACAAAAAAAAACCACAGACACACAAAAAAAAACCACAGACACACAAAAAAAAACCACAGACACACAAAAAAAAACCACAGACACACAAAAAAAAACCACAGACACACAAAAAAAAACCACAGACACACAAAAAAAAACCACAGACACACAAAAAAAAACCACAGACACACAAAAAAAAACCACAGACACACAAAAAAAACCACAGACACACAAAAAAAACCACAGACACAAAAAAAACCACAGACACACAAAAAAACCACACAGACACAAAAAACCAGACAAAAAAAAAACAAAACCATAGACACAAAAAACCCAGACACAAAAAAAGCAAAAAAGAAACCACAGACAAAAAAAAGCAAAAAAGAAACCACAGACACAAAAGAACAAAAAAGAAACCACAGACACAAAAGAACAAAAAAGAAACCAGACAAAAAACCACAGACACACAAAAAAAACCACAGACACACAAAAAAAACCACAGACACACAAAAAAAACCACAGACACAAAAAAAACCACAGACACAAAAAACCCAGACAAAAAAAAAGCAAAAAAGAAACCACAGACAAAAAAAAAGCAAAAAAGAAACCACAGACAAAAAAAAAGCAAAAAAGAAACCACAGACACAAAAGAACAAAAAAGAAACCACAGACACAAAACAAAAAAGAAACCACAGACACAAAACAACAAAAAAGAAACCACAGACACACAAAAAAAAACCACAGACACACAAAAAAAAAACCACAGACACACAAAAAAAAAACCACAGACACACAAAAAAACCACAGACACACAAAAAAAACCACAGACACACAAAAAAAAACCACAGACACACAAAAAAAACCACAGACACACAAAAAAAAAACCACAGACACACAAAAAAACCAGACACAAAAAAACCAGACACAAAAAACCAGACACAAAAAACCAGACACAAAAAACCCAGACACAAAAAAAGCAAAAAAGAAACCACAGACAAAAAGAAGCAAAAAAGAAACCACAGACAAAAAGAAGCAAAAAAGAAACCACAGACACAAAACAACAAAAAAGAAACCACAGACACAAAACAACAAAAAAGAAACCACAGACACAAAACAACAAAAAAGAAACCCCAGACACAAAACAACAAAAAAGAAACCACAGACACACAAAAAAAAACCACAGACACACAAAAAAAAACCACAGACACACACAAAAAAAACCACAGACACACAAAAAAAAACCACAGACACACAAAAAAAACCACAGACACACAAAAAAAAACCACAGACACACAAAAAAAAACCACAGACACACAAAAAAAACCACAGACACACAAAAAAAAACCACAGACACACAAAAAAAAACCACAGACACACAAAAAAAAACCACAGACACACAAAAAAAAACCACAGACACACAAAAAAAAAACCACAGACACACAAAAAAAAACCACAGACACACAAAAAAAAACCACAGACACACAAAAAAAAACCACAGACACACAAAAAAAAACCACAGACACACAAAAAAAAACCACAGACACACAAAAAAAAACCACAGACACACAAAAAAAAACCACAGACACACAAAAAAAAACCACAGACACACAAAAAAAACCACAGACACACAAAAAAACCACAGACACACAAAAAAACCACAGACACACAAAAAAAAACCACAGACACACAAAAAAAAACCACAGACACACAAAAAAAACCACAGACACACAAAAAAAACCAGACACACAAAAAAAACCACAGACACACAAAAAAAACCACAGACACACAAAAAAAACCACAGACACACAAAAAAAACCACAGACACACAAAAAAAACCACAGACACACAAAAAAAACCACAGACACACAAAAAAACCACACAGACACAAAAAACCAGACAAAAAAAAAACAAAACCATAGACACAAAAAACCCAGACACAAAAAAAGCAAAAAAGAAACCACAGACACAAAAAACCCAGACACAAAAAAAGCAAAAAAGAAACCACAGACACAAAAAAAGCAAAAAAGAAACCACAGACACAAAAGAACAAAAAAGAAACCACAGACACAAAAGAACAAAAAAGAAACCACAGACACAAAAGAACAAAAAAGAAACCACAGACACAAAAGAACAAAAAAGAAACCAGACAAAAAAACCACAGACACACAAAAAAAAACACACAAAAAAAACCACAGACACACAAAAAAAACCACAGACACACAAAAAAAACCACAGACACACAAAAAAAAACCACAGACACACAAAAAAAAACCACAGACACACAAAAAAAAACCACAGACACACAAAAAAAAACCACAGACACACAAAAAAAAACCACAGACACACAAAAAAAAAACCACAGACACACAAAAAAAAACCACAGGCACACAAAAAAAACCACAGACACACAAAAAAAACCACAGACACACAAAAAAAACCACAGACACACAAAAAAAACCACAGACACACAAAAAAAACCACAGACACACAAAAAAAACCACAGACACACAAAAAAAACCACAGACACACAAAAAAAACCACAGACACACAAAAAAAACCACAGACACACAAAAAAAACCACAGACACACAAAAAAAACCACAGACACACAAAAAAAACCACAGACACACAAAAAAAACCACAGACACACAAAAAAAACCACAGACACACAAAAAAAACCACAGACACACAAAAAAAACCACAGACACACAAAAAAAACCACAGACACACAAAAAAAACCACAGACACAAAAAAAAACCACAGACACACAAAAAAAACCACAGGCACACAAAAAAAAAACCACAGACACACAAAAAAAAAACCACAGACACACAAAAAAAAAACCACAGACACACAAAAAAACCACAGACACACAAAAAAACACAGACACACAAAAAAACCACAGACACACAAAAAACCACAGAAAAAAACAAAACCATAGACACAAAAAAAGCAAAAAAGAAACCACAGACACAAAAAAAACAAAAAAGAAACCACAGACACAAAAAAAAAAACAAAAAAGAAACCACAGACACAAAAAAAAAACAAAAAAAACCACAGACACAAAAAAAAACAAAAAAAAACCACAGACACAAAAAAAACAAAAAAGAAACCAGACACAAAAAACAAAAAAGAAACCACAGACACAAAAAAACAAAAAAGAAACCACAGACACAAAAGAACAAAAAAGAAACCAGACAAAAAAAACCAGACACACAAAAAAAAACCACAGACATACAAAAAAAAACCACAGACACACAAAAAAAACCACAGACACACAAAAAAAACCACAGACACACAGAAAAAACCACAGACACACAGAAAAAACCACAGACACACAGAAAAAACCACAGACACACAGAAAAAACCACAGACACACAGAAAAAACCACAGACACACACAAAAAAAAACCACAGACACACACAAAAAAAAACCACAGACACACACAAAAAAAACCACAGACACATACAAAAAAAACCACAGACAGACAAAAAAAACCACAGACAGACAAAAAAACCACAGACAGACAAAAAAAACCACAGACAGACAAAAAACCACAGACAGAAAAAAAACCACAGACAGAAAAAAAACCACAGACAGAAAAAAAACCACAGACACACAAAAAACCACAGACACACAGAAAAAACCACAGACACACAGAAAAAACCACAGACACACAGAAAAAACCACAGACACACAGAAAAAACCACAGACACAAAAAAATAAAAAACCAGACACACACAAAAAAACAAATACCGCAGACACAGAAACAGAAAACCACAGACACACAAACAAAAAACCACAGACACACAAACAAAAGCAAAACAAACAAAGACAGACAAACAAACACAAACAAACTCAACACCGAATGTTGTGATTCTCTTGTTTGTTATCGAAATATTCTCGTTTATTCCTCTAAGTAAACGTAAACAAAGGTCTAAAAGATTTAAACCATTTCTGAAAGTGATGATAAACTTTCCCACTTGCAGTGAAACAAGCTACCAAGTTAGTGACAAGCTTAATTAATATCATGTGATACAGCACGGATGCCCAAGGGAAGAATAGCCGAGAGCGTGTAGTCGCTGACCGTGGAATTTACAATAGCTAGCTGTCGGAGGTTTGACACCCGCCTTTCACATGTTTACTTTCTGAAATACACAATTAACAAACATGCCTAATTCTCCACAGCTTTTTATCAGGAATGACAATGTTTGACAGTTAATTTAAGGGATTTATAAATGTTTTTCAAAACTGCGAGGATACCTATTAGTTGACATGGCTGCCACGTCCTCTGAACAGCAAGTAGGCCTCAGTATCACGTGACCTTTCGCGCAGGTCTCATGGAAGATGGTACAGTATCCGCCTTATTTGAATGGTTAATTAGTGGACAGCGTACTCGTGAAACACTGTCTTTGTTGTCTGGGTGATTGCCCTCGTTTCGCTATTAATTACACGAATGTGTTCAGTAACAGAGGTTAGGATTTACCATTTGTAGGTTATGTAGCCATGCTTCATGCTTTACAAACACTTTGTAATTGGAAGAGCAGTGCATGTTGCATGTAGTAAACCCTTGTTTTGCATAAAACCCAAACTATAATGCAATCGATGGGGTATCGCGTCTCTCACAAAGCCAGAGAGAGAGAGAGAGACAGATCAATTGGGCTGTGCCATTAACAGAGATTCGTGTGGTACCAGTATTTATCATAACGTGTGCTGAATCAGCACCTCAAGTTGCTCTCTGGCTAAACTTACACGTAATTACAAGCTTGCAGCATTCAGTAAAGTGACGAGTAAAGGAGAGTGCGTTCATAACCTATATTAAGTTAATCAGACTTAACCTTTATATGGAAAATTCTTAAGCACAGCGACAGAATTTATCTCGGAAGGTCAGACCGTCGAATGATATTTGCAATATTTCATAAATAACTGGTCGAGAAGTCCACACAACCGGCCGAGAGGGATCAGGGCACTGACCACGTCCCACCTTCAGTAATACACCCCAATAATGACGCATGTGGAAGTTAGCAGCCGGGCGGTAGGCCTTGTCCTTGATGGGCTGATTTACCACGGACTTACGGTTTATTTCATAATTAAAATCTACATTTATATATAGCCAAGATTTTACCCGAAAATGCTAATTCTATAAACATAACCTAAAATATATTCATTTGGATTAGTGGAGTTCGACTTGCCAACTAACGAAAACGAAACCCTGAGAATTATATAATAGAAAACCAGTTCATAATCTCAAATTAACAGAGAACCTGTATTAGAAGAAAATACATCGTCAAAAACACAATTATTAATTTGAAATGCAGTGCATTTTTGACAGTTAATCGATTGGAATGTGTAATACATTGTTTTTCAGCGATTTATAGGATACAGTTGGCGACACTGAGTAAGCAAAAGAATGACGGCGATTATTTGTACAGAACGAAAGAATATAACCTAGCTTTTGGAACCAAGTTTTGTTTTTCTAAATGTTATGCTTCTGGCACAACAAATAGGCAGTTTTAGCTAATAATTTCTATCATCAAACAGTAATTTAAAGTGCGATCACTTCGAAATGAAGAATAAAGTCTGTTTACGATTAAGACATAAAACAACTGGACTGGAAAAAGCAGAATGTGCCTCAAAGCGTTTTAAAGCTGGTTTTGTGTTGTTTTTATATTTAGTAAAATAGTTTCTGGGATGGTAATGCTTACTATCTGAAAAGTTTACTGTTTTATGTGGCCGCAAGTTCTCCAAGATCATAGACGTCATAAAACGTGTCGTTTAGAACTCGTAAAGACGGCTTTATTACCAAGCTAAGTACTGGAGTAAGGGCAAAGAACCTGAGAGCTAACAAGTTGGATTAAGTTTAATGCCCTTCAGCAACTGCCAACATGGAGACGACCAAAAGGTGAGTGAAATGAAGTATTCCCACATTTCCTGGGAATGGCTTGTTCCAGGAACGAGCGCACAATCGTTTGGGAACGTACATATTTAATGCACGTCCTGCATTTCTGCTTCAAGCTGTGGCCAAATTGTCTTCTAACCTCAATCCTCAAATTGCATTTATAAAGTTGTATCATTAATATTCTTTTGATTCCTCTAAACTGGGCTATAACTAGGAAATTGAAAATGTTCATTTCATTTGCCATAGAAATACCTTAGGCATATGGCATTTTAATCAAAATCGTTAGCCATTTTTGAGTGGCATGCTTGAAATATGTTAAACTGAAATACCAACGTGCTTAACACACTTTGAGTTATGCTGTTTAAAGACAGATATACGTAAGCGAAGACACGGATATTTTCTAAAAACTTTTTTTTTGGGGGGTGGGGGGGGGCCCTCAAAACATTTGTGGTGAAATCTCGACATCGAATTTTTGGCTCGAATATCATACTTCCCCATTCACTATATGGGGAAGTGAAAGTAAATAATACTTTGTGTATCATAACCTTAACCTAACCTATAAATGAATCTGTGTCGGTTTTCTCATGTTATGTTGGTACTAAGTTTTGCAGAAGAGTTTTGTTTTGTGTTTACTTCCATTGTTTATATTATGTAGTGCAATAATGTAGTTCCATTAATCAATAATGTATTATTTTAATCAAAACTGTACTATGAACCCGTCCATTCGTATGTTTGATAAACATGAATGAGAATAAACTTGGCTCAGAAGCGCGTTCACTAATTCTTAGATCCATCAGCTTCACTGTTTCACTTTGTCTCAATTATGCTAATGTCTTATTATTCTAGAAGTAAACCAGATTAGGAAACATTAGGAAAACGTCTGTTTTTGAGGTTACCGGACACTGCGTACGTGCGTACGTGCTACGAGAAGTGCACGTTTTAACGAGGCCGCCGCTACGTGCTTGCTTGTGTGAACGCCGGAGCAGTCCAGAACCTCCCTACTTGCATCGCACCAAGTTCAAGTGCTTCTAGTTCACATTGAACAAACAACTTCGGCAAATTCTGTATTTTTTCTAGGGCCTTACATGTCGCAGAGTGTTGTGACTCGTTCTAAACCTCCTCGATTTTCAAAGCTTCATTACGTCTCGAAAACGAACTCGTAAATGCACGTAGCAGTAGAGTTATAGGCATTTCTGATATGCAAATGTGGTTTAATATACGCACGACCTGGTACTGGGTTTACGAGCTCAGCACAGAAGCCCAAGATGCCTTGCAAATAAATATTCCCCTAAGAATGCAGCTAATTTCCCCCGTCTTCCAGAGCCGCTCTGAAACAATATTTGCTGCACTCTTATGACTTTCTCTACTCGTATTCGACTTACGAACACTTTTTCTACCTAAGGGATACTTGGAACTGTTTCTTGTATAACCCCTAAACTTCTATATTAAAAGGCAATGTAAGAGGAAACAGGAAGTCGCACTTCACTTGTCTCCATTGTTAGAGATGAACGGATATTTTTCCGATACGAACTTTTGGAATCATGAACTTGAAGAAAAAGGACTGGATAAGGCTTTAAGCAGAGAAAAGGAGTTTTATTACTCTAAACCAACATTCCTGCAACGATTTTGCTTTGTAAAAATATAAAACAGGTATTAAAAATAACGATATATTCTTATTTCGATTTATGCGCATGCGAAAATATTTATTTACACCAAAAGATCAGAAAACATTTTAAGTTTTATATGCAGCCCTGTTGATAGTTATTGTAGTCGTCTAATGGTTGAAATATTGAAGTATTTACAGTGATACAGGATTTAGCATGTGTTTGTTTAGTAACATAACCTGTATCGGTCGCGTCCTATAAGTAATGGTTTGTATGACAGTAATCACAATAGTGGTGCGACCGGACGGTGTGTTAATGTGAGGGCAATGACGTTGACCCATAATTACATTTATGCTAATAAGACATAACTACGTCTAGTATTGCATTGCTGACCCATATTGCATATCCCGCCGATTAACACGCGCTTACAAAGCATTAGCGTGCTCCAGGGTATTTAACCTATAAATACGTCATTATATCTCAAACCAGCTCAACCAATCAGCTTCGAGTCAAAATGTTAAAGCTGGAGGCGACGATGCGCGTCACATCATTTTGATTTGCAAATCCAGTGTTGCCAACCTTCTCTTAAACAAATAAGCTAAAATTTCTGCTATTCCGAACATAACCTGTGAAATCACAAAAATAATTTAAAATCAAATATTCAAAATCTTAACATATATTAGTTTCCCTACTAAGTATAGGAAGTATGGTATGTCGAGATTTCACAGTAAATGTTTTGAGGCTCTCTGAAAAAGAAAAAAAAAGCATATTTAGAAATTTTAGTTGGCTAAGAAGCAAATTTGGTATTTAAATTCTATATCTTTAAGGATGCCACAAGGATTGAAGACAATTTCTGCACACCACTGAACACTGCAGTTGTCTATGAAGAAGCGATAATTACTTCTTTGCTGATTAACCACATTGTGCCTAACATTTTACATACGTTTAAAAAATAATAGCAAAGCTACCACCAATAGGGTTGGCAACACTGATACACCCCAGATGAGCATCTGCTTTGTTGCAAACAGTATTTTCTGTTATAGCTTTAGAGAGCAATTACTTCAGAAGAGTAAAGTACAGCTGAAGTCAATTTACGGCTGCTCTCATATTCTTTTTCCCTTTCTTTATCACGCACTTGGAGAGTGAAGGAAAGAAGCTGCCAGAGCAGAAGCCCGATAATTAATTCCCGTTTGGATACCACCAGCAACTCCAGCAGCAGTTTATTTAATTAAAATTTGAAGCCGCACCCGAGAATTTAAGCAATAAGGATAATGTTCCAATTGGTATCACAATACAATATAGGTAACCCTGAACAGAAATTATGAATCTACGACCGGAAAAACAAACTCAAGTAAAGGTTAGTATGCAGAAAATATTTTTAGTTTCTCTACTACGTAAGTAGAGTAGGTAGAGATTTCACCGAAAATGTTTTGAGGGCCCCTCAAATGCTAACGAACATCTATCACCAAGGACAGGTGGTTGTGCTAGCTAATGAATCAGTTCAACTTCTGCACTAAATTTAGGAGTATCTCCCGATCAAGCACATCATACTCGCATCAGTATGGACTCTACAACTGGTGCGCCAGCGATTTCTCACAATAAACACACGCTGATGAACTGTAATATTCCATTACAGGTTACAAAAGCAATAATCAATCCCCGAGAAGAAGGAATCAATACAGACAATCGAAACTCCTGGCTTCGTTGAGCATTTGCTCGTACATACATTCTAATGCCACCCATGACAGGCGAGTTACAAGGTTTTAAAATTAGAACCGTCCCCTATTTGAAAAAGAAGCTAATGTGAAATGCAGCATCCATGTTCAATCACTTTCACGCTTCAATTGTCTTGTTTTGATGATCGCGTTTTGTCAGCATTGTCAGTGACAAGCGAATCATGTTCATTTTGTAGGTTATGTCCTTGCGTGAATGTTAATATGTGAATGAAGTTGTCAGGTTTGAGGTTATCGGGAGTTTAACTAGAGGTTAATATACAGTATAACGGTGTTCGTAGTTAAAAAGGACCATCCGCGTTGACTGAAGCAACAGCTACCGTTCAATTAAAGAGTGTAGAACCTGAAAAGATAGGTTTTTAACTAACATCTATTATAGAAAGTAGGTTTATTTGTCCTAGACTGTAAGTGCTTGCGTTATGTAGCCTTAGCGTTAATATTGAACAGCCTGACACTTTGCCGGAGTGTAAACTAAAGCTCTGAGGCAAGGAAACTGTTTCTTCAATACTTGCACACAACAATATTTTAAATTTGGTACTTTACTTTGTGCGAGATGTGGGTTTAAAGGCGCCAGTGTTTTTATATTCCCTCCGCGCGTGTGCAGCTTTGCTCACTTATTCCGATGCATCTACCTCTTGGATATAAAGGATTCCAACCACAAGATTGGGTGCACTCAGACACGTTTTCCTCCATTTCTGTTCTGGTTTCCCCTTCACACGAGAAATGCATGCAATCACTATTGCTAGATCCTTACATATCCAGGTTTACGATTCACCAGTAGATCGGGCGAAACTTACTGGAAAAGTACAAAAATAAGAGTCAAAGGTTCAGTATCTTAAGAGGTTGTGACACGAAGATTATGAAAATAGTTTGACGTAACACGATTTTCTTAAAGTACATATGGTTAAGATATATGCATGACAACGTTTTTCTTGAATTTTGTACATATATGCAATGAAAACTTAATTCTCAATTACTTGTATAACTGCTAAACCATGAGAGATAGACAAAATCTAAGTATATAAAAATATAGATCCCGTCAAACCAAACAATTTTGACCTTTATTTTATGTTGAAGTTTAAAGCTTTATCAGTTTGAAGTTTGAAATTTAATGCTTTGTTCGATCACTCCAAAACAATGAATATTTCGAAGCCATAACATTGTAACCAGTTTTTTTTTTTAAATCTTCCTAAAGTTGAAACCGCTCACCCAAAGACAAAGGACTGCTCCGCTAAAAAACGAACTGCTCCGCTAAAAAACGAACTGCTCCGCTAAAAATGAACTGCTCCGCTAAAAATGAACTGCTCCGCTAAAAATGAACTGCTCCGCTAAAAATGAACTGCTCCGCTAAAAATGAACTGCTCCGCTAAAAATGAACTGCTCCGCTAAAAAGTTCTCCTTAGCCCATTATTTCATTATATCTACAACGAACATTTGTAATTTTCTAATGTAAATGTATGTCCTTCACAAGAAATAGACGGAAGTTTCAGTTTTATAAGATTATTTCGCAGAGCAATTGTGGTGAACGTCATTGATTCTAAAACACATGTAGGTACCAACCTCGACATGCTTAGTCTGTGGGTCAGAACTAACAAACGGATGTAAAGTTTGACAAACAGAAGTTGCAACACTGCACACACACACAGGTGACCACGTACTACGTCACGCCCCAGTAAGCAAACAAGACCATGTGCTATTGTTGCTGTGGTCTTTACCGCTGTTCATGGAATCCAATTTGGCTGACGAGGTTGGTACTTTTTGTGGTTTAGGAAGGATACAGATTGTGCAAGTAAACTATCCAGGCCGAGTAACGTGCCAGGCTTCTCATGTACCGTATTTTTCTCTATCTCCTTTTTATTTCCTTTACTTTGCACGTTTCAAGTGTGCTTATAGCAGGCATGGGCACAATCGGCTCAGAAAGCTTACTTTACTGAAACTTGCACACTTGCCTCACTCCACCGGCCATCCCTCCCCTGAAGAGTGGCCAACATTTCCCGTAATTCTCAAAAATAGAAAAGTTAGCTGTTTAATATGGAGATTTCAACTTGGAGTTGTCATTTTGTGACGGTATTATCCCTCAACACTATCATTACCTGATTCGAAAGCTTGTCCGTACCCTCTCTGGGCAGAACCATTGTTGTGATTTGCCTTCGGACCTGGAATCGGTGTCCATGGCGTATGTGCCTGCGGCCTGTAGCCTAAACATATCTTATTTCTACGTCGTTTTCTATCCTTTGATTTGGTTATTGACCAAAATGACTGACATAGCTTTGCACCATAACCTAAATCAACCAATAAAATTGCCAAGGCTTCGTATAACGATAAACGTGACAAACGCGAGGTGCAGTGATATTTTCTTTGACACTCTTTGTACCTACACGTTACAGATTTGATATATTATCTACTGCAGTTTATGGAAAAGATCGCCTCTAAAGTCCCACTGAATCGAGTCCAGAATTGGATAATAAAGTTTGAGTGCCAAGGCGAGCCGAACCAGCTGCTTGTCCGTCCTTCCTTCCTTCCCCATAGAACCCTGTTGCCTACCAATTTGATCGAACATGGGGAGGGGAGGGGGAGGGGGGTGTGGTTACAGCTATCCCTCGGGCTTTGCACTTAAATGGGTTGGTAGCAATTGCCCCGCGGTTCTAACTCCGCGTGCCAACACAAAAAGTAAACAGTAGTACCAACAGAAAACAAACCTGTAGAATATTATTGCTCTGGTATACAAGTAGCAATGAGACATTTATACTACAATAAAGATGTAATTATATATTTTTTGGGTTAGTTTCTGTTAAGGGCAGCATGAGTTATATTAGCAGGCATAATACATATGGAAAAATAGTTTTTCTGCCTTGTGTATGTATAGCGTGCATATACACGAGTAGTAATCGATGTTGAATTATAAAGCAAAAACGACGTTCAATTCAACGTTTTGTTATACGAAGTTTGCTCCATTATTAACTTCCTATTTCCTACTGGATGGTACAAAAATCAAATTTTAGAGATATAAATTATTTCACTTAAGACGCTACTTACGTTTATCAAAAGTAATAAGACATCTAACCTAGCCGATAAATTCCTGAGAAGCGACAGAATTCATCTGGGAAGCTCAAACAATCTAATGATACTTATCTGGACTATTTCATGAATAAAGTATAAACATAAATAAAACACCGTAAAGACTAGACCAGAAAATGTTAAACTCTATAAAAGATAACCTAAAATATATTAATTTGGAATAGTGTAGTTGGAGTTACTCAGCTCTGCCAACTGAGCAAAATGAAACATGTTCTATTGTTACAACAGAAAAAACTGCAGGAACTCGAAACTAGCTTAGCCGATTCAGCTAAATTGTTTTATTCGCCTGAATTTTGGGGTAGTTTATAAAAAAGGAACTTTAAGAAAAATCCAAAGGAATAGAAGAAAAATCGAATAAATTTTAAAAATTGAAATTGACAGCTGCCACATATTCCATTTAAAATGTTTTTTTAAGTTAGTGGATTTTGAGAATATATTAGGTTAAATAAAATTTAATTACATTTTGCGAACATTTATTTTGATATCAGCCACCACATTAAGGTAAATTTACTTTGCCGGTTTAGAAATAAAGGAAGTTCGAGGGAGACCTGAGAAATTAGGGTAAGCTTACACATAACCTCAAAATGTGTTTCAGCGAAACTGGAACTAATTTGGGAAAACAATTCTGTGTTGATTAACGATGCGTCTAATATCTGTGCCAACTCCAGTTCATTGAAGTTAGATTGATCAGGATTGATAAACATTTATGAAGAGTTACAACCAAATCAATTTTAGCCGATACGAAATTCACCCGGTCATCTAGTCTCAAATAAATCTCACTTTTTGACATTAACAAATGTTTCTGGAAAAACCGATTTATTATTAAAAGAACAATTGTTAGAAATAGTTTTCAAATAGAAATGGAGTGAAATTTTTATTGTTAATCTCTTGTAACAAATTCGTTTCCAGCGACATTGACTAAGCAAAATGAGGTTATTCGTATATGATAGTTTAAGGTATCTGTGTATGAAAGTCACATTAAGTTCAGATGCTTCTCTGTAGTAATGTTTCGTAATGAACATGTTTGTAGATTTCTGCTTCCATCGTGAGACAATCCTTATTTCTCGACAAACTTGACTAACCTAACCTTTTAGCTTAAAGTGCCGATTTCTTTAGTAACATCCTAACACAGCTATGATCCAAAAGTTTGTGGTTAGAATTCTTAAAGCTCACCTTCACAAAGTTGTGTTTTTCTGCAGTTGGAACTGGGTCACGTGTGATTTTCCCAGGCAAGCGCGTAGTAGCATTTCACACAAATCTTGGGTGACATTTGCAAGCCTCAACCTAAAAACATACTCTATTATGAACTTATGGTTTTCGTTATCTTTCGCCGGCTGATAAAGGTTCCTCGTATGTAAATAAAGCAGAATATGATAGGGCAGCGTTCTTAAAAACTATATCTCACCCCACCCCTTAATAGGTTCATATTTTTTAATAAAAATTATTAGAAGTTAAACTTACTTAACCTAACTTCTTTATTTTCGTAGTGTAAGCAACGTTAATGACGCAATAATGCATTTCGCGGGGTTTATAACCCGTGTTGGCGACTATAAGCAAATTTTCCCTTATACACCGAGGAAAATTCAAATTTAATCCAGTGTTTTACCTAACAAAATTATATTTATTTTCACATTGCAGAACAGTGGAATTGATCTCACAGACGCGCATGCGCACAATCTGTACTAATTGTGTTGGATTAAAAGTCTCCTGTAAAAACTTCTGTATCTTCTGACAATGGAATTGCAATTACATTTCAACTTACGAGTATTTGGCCTCATCACTGATATACGAGAAAGCTAGATTTGTCAAGACAGTTCTTAAATACCTATCGTTGTCAATATAGTAGCTTAATACTCGTCACATCATCTCATAGAACAGACGCATTTTGGGGTTATGTATGTTCCTTTTGCTGTCGGCAATTGTCTACTCAATTCTGTAACTACAAAATCGTCATATATAACTAATCATAATTTTAAGAAAAATACGGACAGAAATATAGGCACAAAGAGATAGAAAGAAGGAAAGAGAAAAGGGAAAAAAGTCCTCACGTTACAGCACATTATTGGTAGCACGAGTAATGTCAAACGTGTGTCAGAAAGGAAAATGTGAAGGAAGTGCTGACGTGATCCGTGGTGACGTCACGTGACGGCAGTATAAATCCTGGCCATTTCCACCTTCTTTTACTGGTCACGCTCCGATATTCTCTTGGGTTTTGAGACTTTTCGTATAAAATAAGATATGTTTTAGGTATTCGTAGGATAGGTTCATTTCGCCACGCAATTACGACCATGAAAGAAACATCAGGTAGCAAACTGTTACTTTCTATATATTTTTCTGTTCTTGTCTAGTATTATTCTGCCTCCAAATGCTCAAGATCCTCCATTTCCTGCATTTCTCGTCCTATACTTCCCTCTTCCTTTACTTTATACTACTTCTTTCGCCTCTCTACCTTCATATTTATCTTATAATTACCTTCCTAATAAAATACAATGATTCTGGGACAGTAAAGAAAGACAGAAAGGGAGTGAGAGAGACGAATAAGAAACAAAAGTAAAAGCATAAACACAAGCGAAGCTGTCAGAAGATAAAAGAAACACTTTTTAGTGAAGAATTAAAAATGACATTTTATTCTCGGAGAGATGAAACAATGGACATCTTCCATACACAGAAAGAAACCACAAGACCGCTGGCAGTTTGAGGTTAGGAGACAGCGGGGGAAAAGAAATGTCAAAGGTTCCAGAAAACATTAACCTAAAAGAACAAATATATGCACAGAAGCAGCCCATTATATAAAAAGGTGTACAGTATACTTATAAAATTATTCGTAGTGTAATGAATAACTTTGTAGAAATGCATCACGACGAATCGTAGACTGTGTTAACGATCGTTCAATTTTAAAAAAGAGAAATAAAGGGACAGGAAAAGTAACAAACTGACAGTTCTTATACTGGTGTCAGAAGTGGAATTTGTTATATTAATATTATTAACTTAAAACCTCTAATAGCTATTGATAAAGCAATATGTGGCAAACATATGCGAACTCCTAAGTGTTACAGTTTAAATAATTTTCCGATAATTTCGTATTATTTTCAGGTAAATCAGCAGATGTGCTGGTGGGCATGTCGTTCAAATGTCAGTTTGTCATTATCAGAAAATAAAAACGTGCCTTAAGCAACACTCTCGTTAGAAGTTAGTCATAAAACCAATATTTCCATACACATTTGACCTAGATTTCATTGCGTAATTGAATCTAGATAGCTGAACATCACAAGTGCCCCAAATAATTACAATAATTACGAAGCTATTTCAATTGGCAATATGTTTCACACACATTCTTCTTGTGTAGAGCGCCAGCAGCGTATAAAAATAAAATGTGTACCAATATTGACTAGTTAAAACTGCTCCACTTTCCCACAAACGTATTGCACGGGAACTTTTTCGTTTCAATTGCAGGACCCTTCATTAAATAAACTGAACGGTCAAGTTGGAAAAATGGTCGAGTTTCTCTTGATTTAGAACAAAGAAGAACAGGTGAAGCTGGGAATTGCAGGTGAAAGGGCTTTTGTAACGGTAGCTGTAAAATACATAACCTCGGCAAATATATATATCTCGTACACAGAGACAGTTGTTTGAACAAGAAAACACACACTTTGCACCTGTACTTTGCTTTAGGCTAAATGTGGTGCGTTTGTGTTTCCATAAAGACACATTTCCACTCGCAATACACACGTGTTTTTGTTACTGAATCTCCGACCTAATTCTGTCAGGTCAATATCGCATTTGGTATAATGCCGCAGGCCCTATAATGTGTGCAATGCTGCTTTGTTACAGTCAGGATTCACTTTTGGTTTTCTTTATCCAAAAAATGACGCGCCTTCCTCTGCCGTAGTTTATAACTTTGATTCTGGCATGTTTGCGGTGTTTCGGCTCGCCTGTGCAGGGTTCTGGTGTGTGTTAATGCGCGCCCAAATGCAGCAGGTTGTTCAACACAGAACACAGCGGGATGTCACTCGCATTCGGGAGGTTCCAGGTTCGAATACTTTGAGCCGAGCTGTTGTTTTCATGGTTTCCCTTACTAGCTAAAGTAAATAGCGGATTGAATATTTAATACTACGACTCAGATTTCCACCTTAAGTCCAAAATAAAGTAGAAATTTGATATGGATTTGTAGTGTAGGGCTTTGAGCGATAGTGAAATATTTTAAAGCTGGGCACTTAAAGTCTTGAAACCCACGGCGTAACAGCCCGGAAAAAATCTCTAGCCTTAAAACTAATAATATCTGTTTAAATATAGAATATACACCTCATTAGAAGCACTGAGGCAAGTTTGAAGTAAAACTACGATATTTTAATTTATAAGAACTGTAATATATGCAAGGAATGTGGTAAAAAATCTATCATTGCTAGTAAACGGTAGTTATTTCCCAACCCTTAATTACTTTCAGTGCAATTAAATTCTCATTTCCTAGTGGTAATTTACAGTTGTGAGAGCAAAAGAAATAACAGAGTTAATGTTGGTACTGAATATAGTGTTCCTAGTCTAGGTCATTTATTTATTCATTGTCTCTTTGTAGACGAGTTTGTAAGGTTATGTATTGTATTAATTTACTCGATTAAATAAATACATTTAACGTCGCAGCTTCGTTTATATAAACCACAATTACATGTTTCCACGTTTCGTTTTTAACTATAGCAGATATACATTTCTATTGCTGGTACCCAAGTTATAATAAAACTTCTACTGTTTGAACTTGCATCATCGGAATTGCAGAAGGAAGAAGTAAATAGTACGGCGTTAGAAGTAATAAAATGGTAAGTAATGCTTTTTGTAAGTTATTTACAATAATAGCAGCATTGTTTCAAATTGTATTTTGTCCTAAAACAAAATTTTGGAGGAGAAACGAAAGCTGATTCTAACCTAGAAAACTTTTCATAAATGATACAATTTGAGGTTATATTGTTTGTGGATTATTTATAGAAGTATGGAGGACTGAAATCAATTTGCAATTATGCTATTCAAATTTAAGAAAAGATTTTTATATGCTTTTACACAATAATTGGTAAAATACACAAAAAATATTCATAACGTAAATACGTATTTAAAATCGCTTAAGACTTCTTTCATGTAATTTATTCCTCAGTTGGTGCAACGCAACCGGAATTTTCTAGAACCGAGTTCGAGCCTCAGAAGCGCCCGGTGACGAAAGACCTGAGTTTTGTTGGGTAGAATATTTATTACTCCGAGAGTAATTAAAGTATTAACATTTCTAGCACGAATAACACGTAACTATTAATTTTTGTTTGAAAAGAGAACCACGAACATTGAAATAGCTATTTTGATTACTACTTTTAGCGAATAGATATCCATAATGGTAATGACTTTGTTAGTTGACCGATATTACTGTGATAAATATTCACGTTTTAATTAAAATGTTGTGGAAATCCATTCTACTGGCTTTTTATCACATTTATAGATAACGATAGTAAAAAAAAACTATATTCATAGTTATTACCTCCAATACTGCAACCATTTGGCAATGCATTTAAATGTGGACATGATCATACCAATAATTTAAGTTATTAATATTCCGTTATTGCGTTTATTTACTGAAGCGTGTTTAAGATAAAAGGATTCAACTCCAAAGAAATAACTCGCTCTCTTTTATCTGATCTGTGTTACGGACGTTGTGAAATTAATTTGTGTGACAGTTTGTGTGTTTAATACTGGATGTCAAAGAACGCGCTATTCAAGGAATAATAATTTTTTTTCTCTCTGAGAACTAAACCATTGAGAATACTCCTTGCCTTGAGCACTTGCTCATTAGAAAGTTAATTGAGGTTAGATCCGACCAATACGTAACTTTATATTTAATATCTTTTACTTAGATAAATGAGTATTTCCGTGGACTTTGTATCTACCGATTCACAATTTCTACAATGTGGTTTCCGCGGGGATAAAGATTTTCAACACAAAAATATAATTTTTTCCCTTCGCAGCCACTTACCTACAGCAGATACAAGGGGAGTGTCGTATTTCACTCAAAAAGTCAATACATTACAAACACAGCAAGAGAGACAGACACCCCAAAAGAAACAAAACCATTTAAAACTGAGGTAAAAGGCCTAAAATAAAACTATATGGTTCATAAATTAGGGTGGGTTATGTATTTAATGCTAAAACGTGAAACGCAAAATTAAAGAATAAAACTTGAAATTATCTAAGGCGATAAAATAGCGATAAAACGCACCAGCCAGAGTCTTAAATTATAAAGTAGTAAATGAGCTATAGTACATAATGAAGTTGCGAAGGCGGCAGTCGAATTTGAGAACAAGGGTTAGTTCCGTTTTAATTTTTACCATCAACGCATTTAAGTTAACCCTTCCGCCTGCCTTACCCCATTTTACTGAGATAGTGTTTACATTTTTCATGTATAGCTCTTAAAACCCAACGATTAATTACGTCATTTAAGTACCACAAAATTACTTATGGTAATAAACCATTAGTAAGAATTTGGACAGCCCTGTATTTGACTAAAGCGCTGTTCCTAAACCCCTCTAACTTTGCTACACGGCCTCTGTCGTAAACCCCTGGAAATGTAGGTATTTGTGCTCTTGAACCAACTTCGACACCAGTGTAAGGCCCGTACACACGGACAAAGTTCCTTCGTGTTTCCTGTGATTCGCAAAACAGACACCTAGCATTGTCAACGATGGAAGACTAGTAGCTTTATTACTGAAACTTTTACAACTAGCCTGTCCAAGCTCTCAAAGTTACTCTCTGCCTCCCTGGCAACGTGACGTCCTCAAAGGAGCATTCAATTTGGGATGGTTTCACACGTAATCTCGAAGCAATTTAACAGTATTTTAAGTGATGTTTGTCATTTTTATATTATTTATCATTTAAATATAGGTAATTGTCTCCATTATATTTGTTAAACACATGAATTTGTTGCAGGTAAATGGACACATTTAATATAGAAGTGAGTGTTGGACAAATGGTGACGTAATGGTCCACCAAGTGGTGAAATAAAGCAGACGAAGATGTTGCGAGAAGTACAAGAGTAATGGGGCAAGAAGCAAGAAGTGCGGGACAAATGGCCACTCGGATGGACAAACATCCTGCAAGTTAAAGCGACCAACTCGCCCCTTAGTAGGTCACACAAATAAAACAAGAGACGCACAATTTATTATCTTAATAGGACAACTAATTAATCAGCGTGGAAGAACTTTACGAAATGATAATGGTGCTGCAGTTTAATGCTCAATGTCTTACACTCACATGACTTTCTCTACTCTTCTATTAACCGTACTTAAAAACTCTTGTCCCTCTTCGTATACAGGGGTCCTCAAAACATATTTCAGGTAAATCCCCGACGTCGCAATTTTGGATGGAATACAACACAAACAGCTCTAAGCCTGTAATTTTATCACCCAGGTTTGTTTTCGATGATGTAAAGCGCATTAAAGTATGAAATGGAAAACATTTGTAAATTGGCAATACAATTTCCTGTTAATTACTGTTGACTAAGTGCAGGTTTAATGAAGTGATCTCTATGGGTATCACTTAACTCGTTAGCAGCTGTTTGGCCTATGATCCAGCATGCACTAGACGCAATCATTCATCGTAATAGAGAATAATGAACCTAGCCAGATCCAATTCAACAGATATAGTGTGTTCAACAGGTTGTTTACGAGCTATATACCACGTGTCAGAATGTACCTTACGCGAACTGGATAGAAATAGGACCAGCATCTAACATACTCAAAAATGCCACCCCTGACACCACTGTGGCAAAATGACAAGTCCAGCTGCTTTTTCTTTAGATGGAGTTTGAAAAGTCGAGGCCAAAAAAGTACTTTAACAATAGTTTTAAAGAGATTAACATTTCGTGTACTAGATCTCTCTCTGTTTCTGTCTTAGTCTTTGATTACAAATTTCCCAGACATCACTACGTAATATTGATAAACTAGTTAAAGAAAACCAAAACAAAATAAAATTTTCCGGCACTTTCTGCGAAACTGACATATTCTGTTCTATTTGCTTTAGAATTTTTCTATATTGTAGCAGAGTTGAAATATAGTTGCTTATTTGTCAAGAATTGTGCAATTAAAACAGTCAACATTACAACCAACACATTAGTTGCGTTATTAACACCAGATGTCTTCTCTGGAAGAGCGCGGTGACGTCACACGCTGAACTAGTCTTCAGTACGAGCTTGTTTCATTTTCATGCTTCCTTAACTATGGAAAATTGAACCATTATTACTTGAACAAACACACAATTTCAGTAATATTCACATCTATCAGACGTAACACTTCGATTCGTGTCGATTTGCCCGTGATAGTGACAGCCTGAGCGGTACGGTAAACGACTGCTTATCTCGAAACACACGCTGGTCACGTGTCGAAAAAATGAACATATTTAATCCTTCAAATAGATTTCTATTCAGTTATTTTCACGTGAATTTCACCAGCACATTTCGTCACAGACAGCCCCAAAAGGCTTCTTCCGATAAAAATCCTACAGAAACAAGCATTTTTAATTTTTTCAGAATATATATAATCGATTTACTCGAAAAATGACCTAACTCCACGATCGGATCCACCCTTACGTCAACTCAACATAAGAGTTATAGAATTCCTGTTTTTCTATCTTCAAATCGCTGTAGAGAATGAGGTTATGAGAGCATTTCAAACTGTCCACCATTGGCAGGAAACTAAAAACAGAATCTACTTTTCTAGAGAAAAAAAGAAGTAATTGTGATGGTTTTTTGTAACATCCAACCTTCCGCTGCAGTTATGGAGTTCTGAAAAGTAAATTAGAATTCAGCGCACTGATAATGGCAAACGGAAATGACGTATTGGGAAAGTTCATAGACCTTCTCTCATTTACGAGCTGCAGTTTCAGTTTTTTATTTGTTGCCGAACATTACATCAGATATTTTTTTGAACGTTAACTCTGGTAAATGTAAAATGAAATGTTCTGTAAATGATACAGGCAGAGTAAATGAATTTAACTTTGATTCTAAAGCTTGGTAAATTGATAAATGAAATTGCCATGAACTAAATGTTTTGAAGTATAGTGATGGACTTAAATTTAATGAAACTTCGGTTCTAAAAGTTTTTCAATTCCGTAAAAATCCTATAGGCAACAAACAACATAATCCTATCTCCTAATTTGCACCAGGAGTCTAAATGCCGGCTTTTAGCGTGTATTTAGACATCATACATCGCCCACTATATATGATTATTACATTCCCACGAACAACTGCAACTACATCTCATTTGGAGGCTCCTAATTATTGGGAGTGTAATGAGTTTCGCCCACTAATCACGTGATACACTCGTGTGCTTGCCTGCAAGAACGCCTCATACTAACCAAGGTGCTCAAGCGGAACCCTACCACCTTAACTATCTTGACCATCCATGTTACATGTCTCAAAATTTTGAGCGGGGGCGGCGGGTAAGGAGCGCCCTTTTTACAAAAATTAAAAAAAAATTAAGTTCAGACACACAATGTGATGGAAAGAAAGGGGTGGCGTAGCAATAAATTCAGTTAAATCTTGAAAATATTGACTTGTGTAAACCGCGCTGTAACCCTACCTGGGACTTCGAAATATTGTGCTATACTAATACGTTGAATCATTTTTCCATGGCTCTACCATAGCATCTTGTTTCGTCACGTGTTCACAAAGGTCTTAGCATCTGTTTCTTCGCGTGCCGGACAGATGGCAGTAGGTATCCATCCTGTCTATTTACTTACATTATTTGTAAATAGATGTCAGGGCCTTTCTTACTACCATGTAAGCTAAAAGTTTCGGTCATGGTATCCAATATCCAATTCGGCGTTTACGATGGTACTGGGGAAAACTACATTACGACATTTCAACCTTGCAGTTGACATTATTTGAACCTGTAGACCAGGGCAAAGTAGCCCAAACATTTTAGAAAATAATACTACTGCGAAATGTTTTTTCTGCTTCGTCCAAAGCAATGTTGCCAACGCTACGAATGTGGGTTGGAGGGACTGAACGCATTACAACTGAAACTTTCCGCTCCCAATGCTGAATCGTTTTCCAAAGAGAGATCGTACAAATTAGGTCAGTAGTTAAGGCAGCGACCAACAGAGGGCAACTAGAGCGGCTTTAGGTTAAGTCTGGCCACACAAAGGACATGAACATTCCCCAGATTGTCCCATAAACAGGACACTAGCCAAATTCCACCAGATCTGCTGTTCACCCTCTCCTTTGTAAGAGCGTCACAACAAAAGAGTGGTAATAAAGAGGGTTTTAACCCCTGGCGACCTTTTTTCTGCGCCTGTACGCGTTCATAGCGAACATATTTACGCAAGTTTCTTTATACCTTCCAGAGAGTTCTAAAGTTTAACGAGCTGTGCCGCTTACAACTTTGGGCATTGTCGAGCAGCTTGGCTTGGAATCGTTTGTGTTTAGGGCGAGCGAGCGAGATGCAAACACGATTTCTTCTGCCTCACTGAAACATTCCCGACATTCTCCTCTAACGCTTTTCTAACGTTCGCAACGCAAAATACTTCCAAACTGTTTCTTCAGAAGTTGACCCGATCGATAATTCCAAACTTCTACTTTGGCACTGTTTTGTATACGAAAGAAAAATCTGATATGCTGCACTCACATGACTCTCTACTCTTGTACTAACCTTTCTTACAAACTCTTATTCCTGTATCTTCTTCGTGTTAGTTGAGATAAACATTTGTACAAATTATCTTATTGCTTATTACCTTGTAGGTACAAGGGCAATATTAGAATACAGTAGGCTTTGTGGGATAGTCAAATCTTTTAAAGCTTTGAGATCCCGTTATCTTTGCGCACTTAAAGAAATGAACGATGTTCCATTTTACGAAAGTTTTCCGAAACTCTGACACATAACGAGAAATATCTCCGAAATGGTTCACCCTACAAGAAAATTTATTGAGACATAAAATGTAGATCTTGCTAAAATACACAATTTTTGTACAGTAACATTTTGTCCATCTCTTACGGTTTACGAGTTATGCAAAAATCGTCCAGAGTAAATACGACTATAGGGGCTATAGCCAGAAAATTCAAGATATACATTTCATTTGCCATAAAAATATCTCAAACATATGACATTTTAATCAAAATCGTTGCAGTCATTTTCAAGAAAATGAAAATTTTCGAAAAATTTTCCATGTAAAGGGTAGTTTAGGCTGGGGCTATTTTCTTCAAAATCTTCTTGTCGCATCCTTGAATAACATTAAACTTAAATACCAAATTTTGTTTTTAACCAACTTTTCGTTTTGGAGTTCAGACGCACTTGCACACACGGACCTTTTTTCTAAAACTGCGTTTTTTTCATCGAATTTTTGGGTGGAATACAATACTTGCCTTTACTGTGGAAAGTGGGAAATTATGATAATGATGCAGCAGTTTCAGGATTCCCCGCTAACATAAGAGTCCTCTAGCGACCAACACGTAATTTATTGGAGTGATATTCGTTCACTAAATCTCATTTCTGTAAATATAACGGCTGAATACACAAATAGTATTACAAACACTTTCAACTGTCGCACGGTTTTGCGAGAAATTAATTTGGTAAATGGGAGACAATGAATCTTGCTCAGTAATTCTGGTAAACACAACATGATTCGTGACCAACAATATTTGCAGTAGTAAATTGTAGTTCCACTGTTTCCTCTCATGCGCTGTCACGTTCTAGAAATGAACCAGTTTATACAACTCTGCGCAGTTTAGAGGAAATGTAATTTAGGGATTATTGCCAGAGCTCTTGGGCTAAAGTGATTAATATTTATTAAAGAGAAGTTGTTTCAAACTAAGCGTACGCAACTAAAGCCCAGTTTTAACTTTTTTACCTTCTATAATGCTAAGTGCGAGCTATATTAATGTTTATTGTGCCTCCTAACCTCACAAAAGGAAGATATGAAAGGCCACAGGCTAGAGATGTTCGATATTGCCGCCTCGATCACTGAAATTGCCTCGAGATGGCGGTGAATTATGGCGCGGTATAAAAAATAGAAATAAAGAAAGGATTGATTCTTATGACAGCCCTCGGTCATTGATTCGTGAAAAAAATGGGTAAGCATAGATCTTTATCAGGCTCGCTCTAGCTGAGGAAAGAAAATATACTGGGAGAACAAACAAATTTTGAACGAGAAATAGAAAATAAAACAAAATTAAAAATTATAGAACATCTACATAAAAATAAATTATTTTAAACATGCCAAATTGATGGATAACAATTATGCCAGTCCAAAGCTGGGAAACAATATTTTTAAGCGAGACACCTTTCAGTAGAATTTAGGCTTCTGCATTAATTTATCAACTTTATCCGTAAAGTAAATTATACGAAATCCCTCTTCGTGTACCAGTTCTGAGAAGATTGACAGCTTTTTCCAACAACCGCCCCCTTTATCGCGAGAGATCTCTATTTCATTATTAATTCACTTCCTTTGTTCTTGCTGGACGCGGACTTATTCTTCCTATATGCGCCGGTTTCCGCTTCAAATAAATATGAAGCTTATTCAGAATAAAACGACCTTACTTTCTCTTATATAAGCTTCTCTCTGGAGGTAGAATATTTTAGAATTGAGATATCTGCGTCTGAATTCCAAGAAAATACGATAAGAAGTTAGTAATCCTTCAACTTACAGCAAATATAGGTGCAAACATTACAACATTTTTCCAGGAACTGGGAAGTAACAGTAGTTTGTGAAAAAGTTATTCAAATAAAGAAAAGAGGAATTGCTATAGTTTCAGAACAAATTTACTACATTAATTTGTCTAACTTTGTTCTAAAGTTGAAATCAGTAATCCGGAAAAAGTTTTCTTTATATTTTCATGCGCGAAATCGGTAAAGTTTTAAGCAATTTACCAAGCTAGATTAAACTATTCCTTGAACATCTAGTTATATAACAGCTATTCAGTAATGCAAAATGTTTTTAATCTTCTTTCGTCACGAGTTTTCACAGAGACATCTATACCTTCCTCTCTGTGACGCCAGATGGCATAAGGGTGCCGCACAATCCATCTGCTTTCTTTATCTGCACATAGATGGCACAGCATTCACTATTACCACATATTTTTCATTTTTATCATTATTTTAGACTTAAGGTGGAACTTTGGGTCGTAGTGTTAAATACCGGATTAGATGTTTATGTTCTGGTCACTGAGGAAAACCACGAGGATACCCTAGTTAGATAGGTAGGCCCACGGAATCTGAATGAGAGGCTAGTGGTCTAATCACTCAACTGTGACGTCACAATAGATGCAAGCACAAGCAATCCTGGGTTTGCTCACGGCTGGTAATTATATTTTACAGTTGTCTTTACCTACATAAACGGGGTGGAAACATTTCTTTCCTACCAATAAGTTACGCCAGTTGCCGCTAGAATGCAGTAGTTGCTATTAGTGCGACGCACTACATGAAAAAACTATTTTACAATTAATTATGTCCGTGTAGTCTATCTAGCGCATAATTAACATTTTCATTAAATAGAGACAAGCTAGAAGTAATATAGACTCGTATATCAGTAATATCCCGGAATTAACCTAGTTTCAATTGATGCTTTTGAAAATACATCGATAATTAAACCAATTATTACAGTTTCAACGCATGTTCATGTCTGTGTATTAATTTCTGTTTTGTAACTCGATGAGTTTATTATTCTACGAGCTGAGGGAAAAAAAGGAATGTTGAACCTTTTCACTAACGTTGTAAATGAATCTGACAGAGATAAAATTTATTAATTTTAATTAAACGCTACTCCGGGTACGTGGTAGAGGAAGTGAAAGTCAATCAGTTGTAATTTGTTATGAGAACACACTCAATTAGGTATTGACAGGTAATTAATCACATTAGTGTACATTTAAAAAGCTGTCTCTAACCTTATCTGGAAATGTGGGTCATATGTCAACTTAACCTCAAAAGTGGAAATTCCACGTTGTGGGAGACGAAGGAAAAACGGGAACTAATTAATGGATGTTTCTTAATTTATTTTTGAGCAATGAACATTAATATACGACATTACTGGTTTATAAAATGCAGAGTTAAACCCTTATTACTGAGTTTTAAACTCGCTGAGATAAAAGTTCATTTATTTTAATTAAACGCTACACTAGGTCCCTACACAGGAAGTGGAAGTCAATCACAGTTTGTGGTTTTTCACTTTTTATGACGAAGCTACATTCAATTAGTTATTGACAGGTAATTAATCATACACCAGCATAGCCCATATTTATAAATTACTTCCAACCTTAACTGAAATATAGGTCAGACATGTCAAACGAATCTGAAATGTGCAAAATGCAGCTGTTGTGGGGGTGGCAGGGGTGAGGAGGGGGTGGTTATGCGAGTGCAACACAGATTTTTTGGAACTATTTACTTTTAGACGCAGGGAATTTCCTCGGAAGCTAGGATTTTTTTGATTGAATGATTTGTGACAGGCAGCGAAAGTAGAAATGTTGCAGAATGTTGCGTTGAAACTTTTTGCTATTTTCATGAAGTCGACATTTTTGCTGCAACTCGAGAATGTATGACGAGAAGACCGAACTTGCCACTAGCTATTCAGTTCCTGCATCCGGCGAGATACATTTGAATAATTTCCACGTCAGTGATTTGGGACTGAAAATGCAGCTCTCCGTACGTACGTACGTATGTATTGCGGGTAACCTAACCATCATGCGCAGCGAGAATTCCTCTCAGATGCATTAGTTTCCTATTTGTAGACACTCGGGAAGATTCTCCGTTCTTATTATGTGCACAAATCCTGTAATGTATTATTTGAAATGTTACCATGCTGGGAATAATAAACGCTTTGTAGCTATTGTATAATAGCTAAATAATCCGCTAAATAATTCGCTAAGTAATTCGCTAAGTAATTCGCTAAGTAATTCGCTAAGTAATTCGCTAAGTAATTCGCTAAGTAATTCGCTAAGTAATCCGCTAAGTAATCCGCTAAGTAATCCGCTAAGTAATCCGCTAAGTAATCCGCTAAGTAATCCGCTAAGTAATCCGCTAAGTAATGGCGGATTCTTCGTTATTATACAAATCAATTCACATCTGATCAATCCTTCCGATTAATGTTCAAATACTATACATAACCTTCCCAGTGCACGTCAAACTTCACGAATATCACTTAATTCGTCAATAATCAGTTTTAAATATACTTATTCGTATTTAAAGACAAGAGTCAATTTCAAACATTTCTTTCCTCCATTAATTGATGCAAGAAGACAAAAGAAATTCCAATTTATAATGTACTAGATACAGAGAACTTGCAAAGAAATTGTTGAAGAGGTCTTGCTGACAAATTCTGCCTCAGCTTTTAAAATAAATGAAGCAGTGACACAAGGGTGTACTTTAAAAATATATAATAAATAAATTAAAACCGTTACTGTCATTTTATTGCCTATCCAACTTAGTAAATCATAAACCGACAAATTTTAATTGCTAGACATCTTAATCTCTTCCGTTTTCTACCTTTATAACTTTATTTTACTGATACTTTTGACTCTGTTTGGTATATTTATGGATGTCACTGTTTTACTAGTATTTCTATTTTATATTCAATCATAACTCTGGCTTTTAGCAGAATCCGATTTATAAGCGCACACAAAACATAAAAAATAGGTGGTAATAGTGAATGCTGTGCCATCTATCCACAGATAATGTAAATACATAGCTTGGATGATACTAATGCCATCTGTCGTCACAGAGGCGAAAGTACGGTTCTTCACTGATACGTTATGTCGTCACACTTGGATTGGGGAACTAGAATCTTGAATTTTCAAGCTCTCTCTCGCTAAGAAGTATATTAATGTTGTATTAAAAACCAAGACCGAAGTTGAACTAAGACTATGATCTTAGATTAGTTTTATACACTGATCTCAGTTCATATTCTGACCTTAGATTAAATCTGATCTCTAGTCAGGATATTTACGCAACCGGGTCTTAGTTTCCTAAACCTTTACTCGCAAAATAGAACCCTAATTTTTACACTTTTATCATAAATAAAATAAGAGTTTATTTATCTTTTAAAAAAAGGAGCAAGAGTCTGTGCCTATGAGCATTTGTTGTGGTTATCCCTTGTTTAGCCAGGCAGGGGCTTACCCCGGAAATGTGCGAGTAAACGAGGAGATAGGGGCGGCCTGCTCTCCGTGTTAAGCAGAACACATTATTGCGTGGTGTTGTGTTAACAAAGGACAAGCGCTACCTACTAACAAGACCATTCTTGTGGGTTTCCGCTGTTTACTGGTCCTGTTTACCTTGGTGGTTATTACTTTGTGTGTTTGCACCGCATATTTGCTTGTTCCGCAATGCAATCGTTATCCGACACTAGACAATATTCATTTATAAACTCCGAGTACCACGTTGTAATTAGGACAGCAGTTTGTACTCTGACACCAACAAAACCTCTCCAAACATCAGAGCTCTTCGTAATTTATTTGAAGTAGGAAACCGAGACGTTACCCCCACCATCAATTTTTGGCATCACTCTTGCAGATCCTTTATATAGCTGTCATTTTTTTTATTAACAGCATTCTCACTAGAAATTTTTTCCCATTTTATCGATAAATCTGCGAGCACGAGCAAGTTTATCCTGAAAATTCAAAAGTAGAATAGGGTTTCATTATCTTACGGTTAAAAAGTATATTATGGTTACAACAAATGTGGTGTTAAGAAGGGGATGTTTGGCGCCCAGTTCATCCCTTACTTACTCTCATGTAGTACGAAAGCTGTTGAAGAAGCCCACATAAAGCCATATTTCTAGCGATGGGCAAAAATTTGTCAGGCAATAAATAATAAATCCAATTATCTGGAGAAATCCACTTGGAGCACATTAAAAAACACGAGGCAGGAGAAGGGAGTTTCGCTGTTTATCATTTTTATGGTCAGAGAGAGAGAGAAAGAGAAGTAGCGCAAGGAACACTTTCCTTTGTACCAACTCTTTACATTCAAACACGGTGAATTCATATTTTTTATTCAATTTTTACTTTCTCTACTATTTACAGGAAGTTGTAATTTAGTATAAATTAAAATTATTAGATTTAATTTTAGAAATTCTAAGTAATGTATAATATAAAACATTTAAACATTTTAGTTTTCTCGAAAACAAGCTGGCAACACTGCAGATTGCGTCACTTTCACTAGATCAGTACATAAACATCGTAGCGGTGCGTCTTGTGAAAATAAACAAATACCATGCCCTGTCGTTCCGTGTTTACTGTGCGAGTATAGGTCAATTACAAGTTGTACTTCTATGAAGTACATATTAGAAGGAACCTATCCATTTTACTATACAGTTTATTACATTCATAAGATATTTTCTACTCGATTTTGTTTTAAGCAACAAATTCATATAGTCTTTACTCGCCCTTCAGCATAAAATTAATACAATTTTCTATACGTTTCAAATATAAGTGCAATGTATTAAGTTCAGAGGTTTTCTCCACCTTCATATGCCCCCCCCCCCCTCCCGCTACTTTACATAATACAAGCTTTCAGCTACATTACACGTGTTCCGGTGAAACTGGAAGTAATAAACATGATATTGTTCTGACGAGATGATTTCCCAGAAGCAGTAAACGCGCGCGGCGCGGCGAGTTATATGGAAATCACCTGCAGCCTGGGAATGCAATCGATTTCCCGCCGCCGCCGGAACTAACCAATTAGATTAAAGGTGTGAGGCTTTATTAAGTGACAGTACTATCCGCATGGTTTTAAATTTTTAATCAGTTTAGTTGTAATAGATACGGAAGTTACCATAGTGTGGGTTCCTCTTTCATGGTATATAAATAGTGAACATTTCATCAGCAGAGTTCAACGTTTCCCTCCATCTGTTAACAGTGCAAAAACAGCGTTCGATTACTGAATTAAAACCAATATATTTAACGTTTATCTGTTAATCACATCCCTCTATATACAAATGAATGTTTGGATGTTTGTCTTGAACGCGCTCCTGAAGCGTTTGAACGAATACCGCCTAACTCCCCACGTGATACATTCACATATCCTTCCCTACTTCATAGAGGCTTTTATACTGTGCATATAATTATAATCACATGATTTTCTCTACTCACTTTTCTTTTGCGAAACAATCACAGTTCTTTCTCTACTCGCTCTTCAACACCGGTTAATCGTCCACCATGAAAATTGGTGCTTTTACATGTTTTTTCCATAAGTTTTTATACCATCCATTTTATTAAATGTATTTACATTCACATTGTTTTCTCTTCCTTCTTTTACACAACATTGATATATTCCTTCTCTACTGTTTACTACAAACATTTAATATAATGTTTGAAATAAAAATGCAACGTATAAGATTCAGTTTTCTCTACTCAGTTTTCTATTATGAAACTCACTCCCTCTTCTACAAGCAATTGATAAGAGTTACAAGGCTTTCTCTACTCGCTTTTCTTTTGTGATTTTTAGCAGTACCTTTACATAGTATCTTCCATGTGATTTATTTATTTCTCTACTACTAATTAGAAGAAGTGCTGTATTCCATACAAAAATTCGATGTCGATATGTCAAAGTTGGTATTTAAGTTTAATGTCTCTCAAGGATGCGAGACGAACATTTTGAAGAAAATAGCCCCACCCTAAACTACCCTTCACATGGAGAATTTTTCGAAAATTTTTATTTTCTTGAAAATAGCTCTAACGATTTTGATTAAAATCGTCATATGTTTGAGATTTTTATGACAAATGAAATGTATATCTTGAATTTTCTGGCTATAGCCCCTGTAGTCGTATTTACTCTGGACGACTTTTGCATAACTGGTAAACCGTTAGAGATGGACGAAATCATACTATACAAAAAATGGGCGAACCATTTCGGAGATATTCCTTGTTATGTGTGTAAGTTTAGGAAAACTTACAACTTTCGTGAAATGGAACATCGTTGTTCATTTTTTATATGTTGCGTGCAAAGAGAACGGAATCGCAAAACTTTAAAAGATTTTAGTATCACACAAAGCCTACTGTATCGTAATATTCCCCTTGTAGCTACAAGGAAATAAGCAATAAGATAATTTGTACAAATGTTTATCTCAACTAACACGAAGAAGATATAGGAATAAGAGTTTGTAAGAATGGTTAGTACAAGAGTAGAGAAAGTCATGTGAGTGCAACACAACAGATTTTCCTTGTAGGTATAGATGAGTGTGTTTAAGTGCAGGTGCCCTTAATGAAGCGACATTTCCCTTGTACTGGAGTGTAAACAAAGGGATATAACGCCCCCTGCATCACTTCTGCTCATTGCAGTGTTTGTACGGTGTGTTTGTCAGCCTGTGTACTTAAGATGACGTGGGGGGCGTGGGGGGGGGGGGGGGGAGCCTGGACACTTGCATTACGTCTACCTCAGTGCCCACGTCGCTGGACATTGACCTATAAACTACAGGGAGGCGGCGGCTCTTTTGCAAAACATGAAAACGAGGGCACCTCCCGGAGGGTTTGCGCGAACCTTCGTGAAAAAATGTTCTTTCATCTTCCACTTCAAAGTGATTCTGTGCTTTCAAGGAAGCCCAATGGAAAAAAGATATTTCTTACTGCCTCGTTGTTTATATGCAGGGTTTCCCCGCCTCAAAGACTAGGTCAGCTATTTCCAACGAAATTGTCTCTTTTAGTTCCTTTTTATGGTTTACATTTGAGATCTGACCAAATATACGCCACACTTCTAGAATATAGAATATAAATCAACTTCAACATTCATTTTCGTCTGAGGAAAAATATTAGTAGGTTCAATTTAATGTAAGAGATGTGTTTTGGTGCAAAGCATATAGTGGGAAGATATTTCACACGAAACCTGACAGATGGCGCTGGTATTGCAAATTGTGCATGGGGAGGTTTCGGTCACTGTTGCGCTGACCCCCTTAGTTGAGGGCACGCCTGTTTAGTACTACAACAAGTAAAAAAATGAGATGGAACTACGAACAAGAATGGGGAGAGTTTGAGTCAAATTTATATTAATCCAGAAAGTGATCGGCACCACGTTGAAATCGCAAACCCTACAAGACTGTCACATATCAGTGCTTGTTGCAGATTAATGGCTAAATAGGTTCATCGGTGCGCCGGCTGGAAATGAACAGAGATTAAGTCATGGGTAGCTAATACCTATTTTCTAAGAAACATTTTAGATTTAATAGATCCCAAAACATGTATTTCGGTTGAAATGTCGATTTTGAATTTCTGGGCAAAACGCAAGCTTTCCTATACTGAATATTATTACTAGAGAAAATGAAATTACGTATAAAATGTTAGCATCGAAAACCACCTTGGGCGGACATATTGCGATATTTTATTTGTTTTTATTTTGGTTCTATTTTGTGTTTGGAAAAAGCTTTTTCCGTAATCCAATAATGCGGCACGTAGGAGTGCGATGTTTATTAAAAAATGAAGGTAAACAGAGTTCTAAAAGGATGATGTACAGCGGAGCGTGCAATAATAGCACTTAGTGACGTCATCGCAATGTCCATTAATTATGGAATTACAGTTTGCCTTAAGTTATTACTTCAGTTGAGATAAGCCAGTCCGGAATTAGGATGGTGAATTCCGACATGCGTGTTAACTGGCAGTAACAGGGCCCAGGAACGCGGCAGTAGCGTGAACTAACACAGGGCTGTCCAATGTGCAATGTTCACAAGTCAGCATCTTAATGGCCAATTTCGGGGAATTAGGAAAGACGCTGGTTTTATTCTGAGAAACCCAAAAGGGTGCAGACAAACCGCTAGTCACCTTTACCCTGCACGGACACGCTACTCAGCGAGTTTTGGCTCAATTAATTATTAACTTAATTTTTTCTTAACTTTAGCGTATTTAATTCTTAATAACTATCATACTCTGGGGAGCATTTAGAGTGGTTTAATTAAAAAATGTTCACCACTCAGCCGGATATGGGAGTGAGGATGTTGACCACAGAATCAAATTGCGGGGGAATGTTATAATTACATAGATCGAACTTCAGACTGTTTCCCAAATACAATCGTTCCCAGATATCTTCCCCACCGAGCTGTCGATGTGCGGTTTCGCATTATAACTCACCAGACTAATAACTGTGGTTACCGACACAATTTTCACTGCAATTTCTTAAACTAAAATTTTCGTGGTACAGATATGCCAACAATAACGTCCTATTTGTACTTTCTCTACTACGTTTATTAAAGTAGATGAAGTATTGTATTCCACCCAAAAATTCGATGTCAAGATTTCACCGGAAATATCTTTCGAGGCCCTCTGAATTCAAAGAAGCATTTCTAGAAAAAGGTTCGTCTTTGGTTTTAAACCGACTTCTCGTTTGACTTATTTTTAAAAAAAATTAAAAAAAATTATTTTCATGAAAATGGCTGAAACGATTTTGATTAAAATCGTCATATGTTTAAGATATTTGTATGACAAATGAAATGTATATCTTGAATTTTCTGGCTATAGCCTATGTAGTCGTATTTACTCTGGATGACGTTTACATAACTGGTAAACCGTAGGAGATAAACCAAATCTTACTATACAAAATGTAGATCTTGCTAAAATACACAATTTATGTCTCAATAAATTTTCTTGTAGGGTGAACCATTTCGGAGATATTCCTTGTTATGTGCGTGAGTTTAGGAAAACTTAAAACTTTCGTGAAATAGAACATCGTTGTTCATTTGTTTTGCATGTTAAGTGTGCAAAGAGAACGGAATCTCAAAGCTGTAAAATATTTGACTATCGCTCAAAGCCTACTGTATTCTAATATTCCCCTTGTACCTACAAGAAAATAAGCGATAAGATAATTTGTACAAATGTTTATCTCAACTAACACGAAGAAGATATAGGAATAAGAGTTTGTAAGAATGGTTAGTACAAGGGTAGAGAAAGTCACGTGAGTGCAACACATCAGATTTATTTACAAAAACGTCCGTCTGTGTGCTTTTGTGTCAATAGCATTACTCCGAAAAAGTAAAGAAAAATGGAAAATGTTCGGAAACCTTATTAGGAATTTTCACAAGTTCATTATGTGTAAATTTTTTCCACTGCATTTACGTCACTAATATGAAATAAGTAAATGCGGAACTTAAATTAGTTTTCGGATTTTCCTCTCTGCCAGTAAAATACCTTTATAAATTAACACTCGAGTGGTGTTTGGTGTCCGTTCTAGAGGACTAACCACTTACATTTCTGTTTCCTGCGTTAAATACAGAGATTGGTTTGGAAAACCTTCTGCTGGAGAATTGAAATTGCGTCTCAGTTTACCGTACGGCTTGGAAATCCAAGTATTTTTGCTGTTCTCTGACCTACTTTCACCTCGATGCAAACTGCAAACACCGTTAACTGCTGGAAGCCCAAATCTGAGTGTCGTGATATGGGTCTCAAAAACTCAGATACACGTAGCGTGGTTTTGTGTGGATTATATTCCACCTCTCGTATCAATTTTACTTTCTGATCTACTGTGTAACATTTCCTTTTTCTGTTCTTCATGGCAGATTAAGAGTAACTGAGAACTGAAAGACAAAACCGCTGTTCAACAGTAAACGCCAGATACTGAACATGCTTATGTTTGATGCTCATTTGTTGTTACGACATTGTCGTGCCGAAAGCTGCCGGCTCAGTTTGGGTCTTTGGGAACAGAGATACCGAAATTCTTGACGCAATTCATAAATTATGTTCATTTGCGAATTTTATGCTTCGTTTCAAGAACATATTTGTGTGTTTCGTTAACGTGAAAGTGTTTGTGCTTCTGAAATGAGTTACAAGTCATCGCTTGGCAATCTCGCCCCTTCTGGATCTGCACGCATGCGCACTTGCATAAACTCATCTGCTCTTCTTATATGAAGCGATCGACTTGATGTGAAAACTAAACACTGTATGCAATATTGAAGATGTATTTATTGATAGTTTGAAGATTGTACTATTCCGTAGTAACAATGAACTGTGACGTGTTCCTGTGACGCATGCAGTTATGAAAGAAACAGAAGAGAGTCTGTTACTGAGGAACACAACTGGCGTATTTGTTGTGACGTCAAGGTTATTGGACCTCTCCTAGAATTACAGAGTGGATTCAGAGAATTGTTTCCTGTTCCTCTGGGACAATGGACTCATTGAAGATTACATAGTCAAGGAGTCGCCCAAGACAGAAGAACTTGAACCAGGGGAGAATATTTGAAACACGTGACAAAACCGTTTGCGAGTGTAAGTACAACCAACATAACAAAAGGAATTTTCATTGGTCCACACATGGACCCTTAAGAATTCACAATTTCATACTTAAAAATAGCATTAAAAAGAACAAAGTGATTTGTGTTTGAGCTGTACGCTGTTTTAGTAATGTTTGATTCACGGAAGCTCGTCTGCCTTTCCCCTCTCTGAGCAGTTGCACAGAGGGAGGGAAGCAAAACAGCTTCCGTATGTGCAATAATTGTTCATGTCTTACCCCCCTCCCCTCTCCCCCCTTATATACTAGTAAATTTAATGTTTATTTTTTGTATCAGAGACCTAACACACTAATAGTATGTGCCTGAATATCAGATGTGAAGATATGACTTTTTTTTATGGGACACTGAGTGTGCTATTTTGTTTGGATGATATAAATTTAATGAATTAAAAGAAAAAAAAAATACGAGGGTGGATGAAATATGAACAAGACTTTTGTTCGCAAACTATAAACTTCTCGTTTATATTTGATCCGCGCTCGTATGATTTTCTTAATGAACCTTTAAAATTAGAAAGAAAGAAAAAATCGACAGGATATCAGAAGAACTGAGGTTGATGGGGGAAAAAAAATGCTTGAATCATTAAAAATTACCATGTCCAACTTAGCATAAATCAGTCTAATTTTTTTTCTTAATTTCTGGAACAGAGTTATTGTCACCACTAACTTCAGAAAATAAGAGTAATATGAAATAAGGTAATGGACGCAGTTACAAACTGAATTAAGAATATTATCAACGTGCAACAATGTCCTATGTCTGCCTGCATTCTGAGGGTAGCTGTTGCCGCCCGCTGTCTGTTGCCAGGTGACGACTATGCCCTCCTTTGGCCGTGAAGTGTTCATCTGGAGACAGTGCTGTCCAGTGAAGACGTTGAGGGGTTATCCTCCCCCAATGGGAGGCGCCCTCTTTTTTTGTATTGGGGCCGTTATGTCTGAGTGTGGTCTCAGTAGTTCCTGGAGACGTCGAAAATCGCACCAATCTGCTGCACAGCGAGTATCTGGGGTCCCCTTCTAGCTCTCTTGAAGATGGTTTTCCCGCTGAAGCTGATAATGACGTCCACTAGGTTGTCGATGTCCTCTGCGACATTGCATTGTTGTATCTCCATCAGCTTAGAAAGTTCTCATCAGTTGGCACTTCTCTACAGCAGGGTTGGCGAACGCTACTCCACAGGTGTGAAGAGAGGAGTCCCCCTCCACAACAGCACGCTTTCGTGCTTTGTATTTCCCCGCTTTTCTGCTATCGTGGTGAGGAAGAGAGGGTAAGTAGGGGGATGTCTTCACACCTAGGGAGTAACGTTCCTCAGCCCTAGTCTATATAGATACCTGTACCGCCCACTGTCAGTTCTGTACGATCGCATACCAGGAAGGCCGCGTTTTGTCTGTCGTAACAGCTGGGTTTCTTCTGCCAGTAAGATTTTCACCTTCTGCAGAAAGATTGAGACATCCTTAAGTTGTGTAATCGCCATTGTTGATGGAGCAGACGAAGACTGTCTGAATCAGGGCCATCTTCGGTGATGTTTCAGATGACGGGTTTAGAAGGGCAGCCCAATCTTGACTTGCTGGTGTGCTGGTTTGCCATCGGTGACCATGTCTGCAATCTTCTGGTTGCCTTGGACTCTGCTGGATGCCTCAGCGGTGGGTTTGGGAAGTGTTAACTTCTGGCTGGGAGAGATCTTGGGAATGGCCTGACAGAGACCCTGGTGGACAGTAAGGACGAGTTCCTGATTTGGGTTTGGAGGAGGATATTGGCTGTGAGGGAGCTTTTTGGGCTTCGTTACTTTGAGGCGTCAGTGAGTGAATTCGGGAATGCTGCCGTATTTGATGGGAAATTCACCGGAGTCCAAGGTGGAAAATCCGAGACACTTGCACTGTAGAATTCTTCTGATTTGGATCCTCAGAATGCAGGCTAATAATAAAAAAGTAACCATTGCAATCCTGGACGCGTGGCAGTTTTTTTAAGCGACACCATACGTCTGACAAGATAATTACATATGTCGAATACACTAACCCAGTCAGTTTGCTCCGAATATCAAAGTTATACTCGCAAGAAAATGCCTTAATAGTTTATTGATCCATTAACTAAAGAAGGGAGTAATTATTAATATACCAGTTTTCTTCTTTAGTTAATGGATCAATAAACTATTCGAGACAGACTCAAACCACGCGTCCAGGATTGCACTCTTTTGATAAAATAGTTTTGGGTTTCCTGCAATCCAAAATGTAAAACCTCTTAAAGGTAAAAAATATTCTTAGAATTTTTTGAGAAAAAAATAATGCATACATGGAACTGTCCTCAGAGCGTGGACTGGTTGGACTTCAATAAAAAAGTGAACTGTACGAAGGGGTGTCAAAAAACAACTGAAATTATTTTTTTACTGAAAAATACTGCTCGCTTTTTTTTTTTCCGAAATCCATTACAGAACTGCAAGGTTATCATCCTCGAACACGATTCCAGCGGTCACTCCAATGTTGGAAACACTCCTTGAAGACTTTTTGATAATTTTTTTGAGTACACCCCATCACTCGGAATGAACCTGAAGATCTTTCTTCAGTGCAGGAAGTCAGTCGGTGGTAGTTCTGGTGAATAAGGTGGACGTGACGTCACCTTAATGCCACCAATGACACGCCATCACACGGTGAACCTTCTGTTTGTCACGAGTCACAAGAGGCACCCACTTTTCTGCAATTTTTTATGCCCTAGAACATTCTCCACATGTCTTCAGCTGATCCGTAGAATACATTTCAATGGCTATCATCAACAAAGATTGCAAACGGTGGTCTTCCCGGAAGATTACACCAGTTGTGTTGATACTGGTTTCAGTCTTCCAAGTTGGGGGCCTTCCGTACCAAGGAGCAGCCGCAAAGGCACTTTTACACTCTCAAAATTATTTATGCCACTCAAAAAGTTAACTAATGACTTTTTCCAATATTTTTGATGGAGTTTTTTTCTCAAGAATCATCTGACGCGCGCTGCTGTGACTTCTGATCTACGTTGGGTACGGTAAACACGCCCATACACTTTGTCTCCAACTGCATGCCGCCAGGTGAATGACGTATGGTATTACGTCACTCAAGGTCACACCTCTCCGGTACTGCCAACACCGATCTCAAGCGCGGGTACATTTAAATGCAAAAAAATAATTCCGGTTATTTTTGGACACTCCCTCGTAGTTTAAACAACCGGTAATATTGGAATAATACTATTTATAGAAATATTGCTTCAGTCTGTAAATAACTGCCTTAACCTTGAGGTGTGTGTGTGTGTGTGTGTGTGTGTGTGTGTGTGTGTGTGTGTGTGTGTGTGTGTGTGTGTGTGTGTGTGTGTGTTTAACCTAATTCGACAATGTTGGGGCTGACACTCCTATTATTCGATACTTTACTTTATAAACATGAACACCTTCAGGGGTTGTTCATTTAAAATCTAACTGGCGCACGGCATTCCTACACAATCTCTGCATTTACACTCTGCTCATAGAATATTGGACCAATTATACGTCTACCACTAACAGCATCACAACTCTCCGATAATAATGAGGAATTTCTTGAACGCGATGTGGATTTTCAGAGTCCCAATACCGGCTAGCCGCGTGTAGAACAGCAGCCGGTAGTGGGGGAATCCAGCAAAGTCGCAGCAGAGGCGAAACGCCGAGTGCTCTGTTAGATTTTAAATGAACAACCCTGTAATTATGTATATGCCTGAGAAAGTGAAGTGGCTTAAAAGACCATGGGTGGATCCAAAGACCAATGAGGGAGCATTATGTTCTTGAATCACTACTTAAGTCATGTAAACAAGGATATTTTGTGACGAAAGAGGGTTATCAGCAAATGGGAAATCCAATAACCTTAGACGAAGATCGTATAATGAAGAACAGAATAAAAATACAACACTTTTTTCTGCTAAAACTAATTGTATATACACCTCAACCTACAATAATGTATACAGATTAGTTTTTATTTAATTATATCTAAGTATGTCGCAATATGAAGAAATTAAGAGCAATCCATTCGATGAAAGCAATAAGGACTTATTCACTAACTGTTTATAGGGCGGAGATTCAATCCAACAGCGTTATAAATCGGTCTTGCAACTCATTTCAAACGCAAATGAACACTTTAGCGCTAACGAAACCTGTAAGAGCGTTCCAGCAACCCAGCTTAAGACTAACGTGACCTCGCTCATATGCGGACAAGTTTTTAAGGTTATTGGTTTAACTTTTAGATATTGATTTGTAATGTGTCTATGTAAATTTTATAATTTCTTTCCAACAACTTTTTCTTTAATTTTCATTATAAAAACAGTTAAATATTTCACTTATTCGCACAGAACTAAATACACAACTCTGTGATGGTATGCTTGATGTATTTTGAAAATTTCAGACTTTTATCTTTCAGTGTCTCAGAAAACTGCACTTTTACGACAGAAAAAGTATTTTACACTCTGATACAAGAAAATACGTTATCACGTTTTGAGGTTACAATTCCAGCGTTTACTATTTTGCCCTCACAAAGGCAGCGGCCATCTTAACAGCAGTGGTACCAATCGCTGCAGCGTAAATTCCGCTATAAAATGAGCTGAATCATATTTTTAGCGCAATTGGCTAAAAAAAATGATATTCTTTCTGCAACGATGCAAATGAAGGTCTAATGCAGCACAATTTTCAAAACTATATTAAATTTTTTTTATAATGCGTCCCGAACACTAAACTAATGGTATCTATGTTCAGAGATGTCAGTATCAGTCTAAAAACAACAAAATCTGATGTGTTGCACTCACATGACTTTCTCTACTCTTGTACTAACCATTCTTACAAACTCTTATTCCTATATGTTCATGTTAGTTGAGATAAACATTTGTACAAATTATCTTATTGCTTATTTCCTTGTAGGTACAAGGAGAATATTAGAATACAGTAGACTTTGTGCGATAGTCAAAGCTTTTAAAGCTTTGAGATTACGTTCTCTTTGCACACTTAACATAGAGAAAATGAACAACGATGTTCCATTTCGCGAAAGTTTTAAGTTCTCCGAAACTCGCACACATAACAAGGAATATCTCCGAAATGGTTAACCCTACAAGAATATTTATTGAGACCTAAGTTGTGTATTTTAGCAAGATCTACATTTTTTGTGTAGTATGATTTGGTCTATCTCTAACGGTTTACCAGTTATGCAAAAGTCGTCCAGAGTAAATACGACTACAGGGGCTATAGCCAGAAAATTCAAGATATACATTTAATTTGTCATCAAAATATCTCAAACATACGGCATTTTAATCAAAATCGTTAGAGCTATTTTCAAGAAAATCAAAATTTTCGAAAAATCTTCCATGTAAACGGTAGTTTAGGGTGGGGCTATTTTCTTCAAAATCTTCGCGTCGCATCCTTAAAACACATTAAACTTAAATACCAACTTTGGTTTTTAACCGACTTTTCGTGTTTGAGTTATGCTGTCCACAGACTGACAGACTGACAGACACACGGACTTTTTTCTAAAAATGCTTTTTTTTTTTGGATTCAGGAGGGCTCAAAACATATTTCCGGTGAAATCTCGACATCGAATTTTTGGGTGGAATACAATACTTCCCCAACTTACCAGTAGAGAAAGTGAAGAAAAGGAAACGATGCTCCATTTGACGAAAGTTTTAAGTTTTCTCAAATTCATTCAAAGCATGTATACGTTACACAGTATGGAAACAAGCATTAGTAATTAATACACCAAATTAGTTTTATAGGTTAGAAAATTCGGGAATTAAATACTTTTTCGATGTAATATTTCTATGTACGTCTCCCATTGATTAAAAACTATAGAACATTAGTGTCTAAAATTCTGATGAGATCGTTTTCAACATCCTCGCTCCTTAAAATTGGAACGTAATACGCTCAATTACAGTCCGGGTAAATTACAAGGTGATTAAGGTTCCCTATGCAGACTTCACGCTGCTGAATTTATCTCCTTCAAGCATTGTTCTCACTTTCAACTGTCTTTGCACAGTATCGATAATCGAAAATAAAATATTCTACCACTTTATAGTATTTTATAGGTTAGAATTGTTAATCCTTTATATAAGTAATGATAAATATCAGTTATGACCTAGTTTAAATTGGTTAAAGTAATTTGAGGCAGCAAAAATATGTAAATACAGTAATTGCGAGAAATATTCAGCTTAAAAGGATATATCAGTAAAAAATCAGAAAGTACAAACTCCATTACAGTGACTATTTCATCCATAGAGGCTTAAATTATCATAGCAATTATCAGTAGGTGATTCTTTTGTTCAGTCACTGTCGCCAACTGTATCCGCTACGTCACTGAAAAACAATTGCATGTTACAATCTATTAACAATTAAACTAGCATTGCATTTCAATTTGAAAACTGCTTTTAACACTTATTTTAATAATTAATGCATTTTTACAGAAGAAAGGTTATTTCCTAATGTTAAAAATATAACCGATATTATAAACTAATTTTGCGGATTATTTTTTTTTTTTTTTTTTTTTTGTAATCTATTACATATTGACTTAGTGTTAGTTGAAGTATTTGGACAGCCCTGAGGTCAGTGCGTATATGGAGATATTTCTATATACCTACATATTTGGAACGAAAAATACAACACTTGCAGAATTACAATTGAGGTTAAGTACGTCAACTTGGTTCAAAAGTTGTGGTTAGAAGCTTTAGTATTTTGTTTAATTTTGTGGAAGAGTTTAATGACTTAACTGCCAAAGATATTTCCAGACGATGAACACAATGCAAGAATCGATTGCACAAATTAGCTTGAACTTTGTCTAAAGTTACGCCATTCTCTTTGAAAAGCAAGAAGAACTGGGTAGAAGATCTTTCAGAGTTACTCTCCCGAGTAAATATCTTACTCGGGGACTTGAGACGAGGTAAATAATCTCTCAAGGAGGTATATATTCCTCAACTTGCAGCATGGGGTTATTTAGTAAATCAAAGGTTACGTTGGGCAACTTTGTGAAACTTGCTAATGAAGTGGTTATTTTTATAGCTTACGCGAGTAGAGGCTTTTGTCTGATTTTACTGTGATGGCCTAATTCTTTTTATTCTTCTTTGTCTATATGATAAGTTCGTTTCCCCCTTTTGTTCCTCGGACGAGTTATAGATGCTGTCAATCCATTCCCTGGCGAGTCTTGCACTTTTTCTTTTCCCATCTAAAGACTGCTTTCTCTGTCTTTTTACTACACGGTTGTTTCACATCCTGTTAATGTATTCTCTCCAGAATTTCCGGCACTCTTTAAAAAATGTTATATTCTGAACTCAGTAATTTTATCCGATTTCTGTATTGTGTATTTTATCTAATAATACTTTTCCTTCCATTGTCCCCAATATTGCCTAATACAATTGTTGCTAATAATAAATGAAATTAGAACTTTATATGTAAAAATTTAGAATATATATTGATCAGATTGATAGTGAAAAGTGAAGAAGTTCAAAGGATTACACAAAAATTAAACTTAATATAAAAAAATCTGATGTGTTGCACTCACATGACTTTCTCTACTCTTGTACTAACCATTCTTACAAACTCTTATTCCTATATCTTCTTCGTGTTAGTTGACAAACATTTGTACAAATTATCTTATTGCTTATTTCCTTGTAGGTACAAGGGGAATATGGGAATACAGTAGGCTTTGTGCGATAGTCAAAGCTTTTAAAGCTTTGAGATTACGTTCTCCTTACACACTTAACATATAAAAGAATGAACAACGATGATCCATTTCACGAAAGTTCTAAGTTTTCCGAAACTCACACACATAACGAGGAATATCTTCGAAATGGTTCATCCTACAAGCAAATTTATTGAGACATAAATTGTGTATTTTAGCAAGATCTACATTTTGTATAGTAAGATTTGGTCTATCTCTAACGGTTTACCAGTTATGCAAAAGTCGTCCAGAGTAAATACGACTACAGGGGCTATAACCAGAAAATTCAAGATATACATTTCATTTTTCATCAAAATCTCAAACATACGACATTTTAATGAAAATCGTTAGTGCGATTTTCAAGAAAATCAAAATTTTCGAAAAATGTTCCATGTTAAGGGTAGTTTAGGGTGGGGCTATTTTCTTCAAAATCTTTGTGTCGCATCCTTGAAAGACGCTAAACTTAAATACCAACTTTGGTTTTTAACCGACTTTTCGTTTTTGAGTTATGCTGTCCACAGACTGACAGACAGACACACGGACCTTTTTCTAAAAATGCTTTTTTTTTTTTTTTTTTTGGATTCAAAGGGCCTCAAACATATTCCCGGTGAAATTTCGACATCGAATTTTTTGGGTGAAATACAATACTTCCCCAACTTACCAGTAGAGAAAGTAAAAAATTATTTAAAATGATTTAAACAGTATATAATTAAGCAAAGGTGACCCTAATAGTCTGTTAAACCTCAGAAATAATTTACAAAATTTTAAAACATTACAACTCGTCATTTGAACAATTTCTCAAGCTAAGATTTCTTGGTTCTTGCAATTAATTATAGTTAATGATTACTTCACGTAAATCCCACATACATTTAAAACTTGCCCTTCACAACCCCTAAATGCTCCTACACCTAAATCTATTTAATATGTAAAAACATTAGTTACACTCTAATTTAATACTTATCTTGACAGGGTTGGTAGACACGCCGCTGGTTCCTTGGCCGCCATTAAACTGCTGGACTGGCAGGTCACACCCACGTGTCTACTAGCCAACTCATCTCAACTGTTTCTTCTTGCTAATGTAAACATCACTTGTTGAATGTAAGGAGTTATGCTGTGTGCAAAGACCGAACTGTCTTACAACTCATCACGCCACCTGCTACTGCTTTCGTCAGACTGCATGACGTCAGCCGTTCCAACATTAAGACATACCCCCTGGCTGCTCCCAAGGCAATTCTTTTATGTTAAACACGCCATTACTCTTAATACCATTACAAGTAGACAAGTTAAGGAGTGATAAAGTATAGAATTACTTTAGTATTGTCAAATACCATTTTCATTTCCCTTATAAGAAAAACAAGGTTTGTGCTCGTCAACTTTAGAACTGTGATGTGTAACTTGCTTGAGTTTTTCTATTATCTTGTGCAGATTATTATTTGTTTTATTATATATTTTGTTATGGGTGTTATGGAAATACACCAGGCTTTGAACGACACCCAAATCTTTTAATAGTTGGTCACTAGGTGACGATTTTTCGCCTAAGAAAAGTAGTATTTGAAACTTCAAACCAATGAAGAATGCATCATAAATGGCAAGCTCTACAAAATAATTAGATTTCTATGCAGTAACGTTCTATCTCTTATGGTTTATCTGCTATGCAAATATCATTATCAATGAATTTGTCTTCTGAGAACATTCCCTGAAAATTCAAGCTATGACTTAGGTCCGTCACTGGATACCGACTGTCTGTTTCCGAGCTGATTCACGTTCCGACTGAAGGAGCGAGTAATTATGAAACTATGTTGTAAATATACATAGTTAATTGCAGATATCTTCGTTTTCCAACGGAAATAAGACAATCGTTACAAATATTTTTGCCGTGGTACAGATTTGGTTATATCACCTCCTTGCGGTTCCGCCAACCTAACATTTTCCTACGTTTATGAACGTCTGAAGTATCCACGTGCAGTAAAGACAATTGAGGGACTATTAAAAATGGCAGACAGGCGATCTGACGAATGTTCTAGTGAGAATATTTATATTTTAATTGAAGAACAAGATTAACGGAAACACCAACTCAATATATTGCTAATATCATGCAAACCTGAATTGCTTTCACAGCGTATTACATAAATTATAGTGCCAATGTGAAAATAAATCTTAATTAAAATGTATGAATGTTCAGTTGATTAACTTTAATTAATAATTAAGCACAATTAAGACAGATGATTGTAATGAATCGAGTTCATAACAGAGCGATCTGATACGGTATAAATTACCTTATTAACAGAACTCTATTACTTACCCAACTAAACATAATTGTTATTCTGAGCTATCTAGATAAAGCTAATTTGTACGAGATGAACTGGATTTACGAAATGGTCGCCCGTTTGTGGTCCTGCATAACTGAGTTGACAAGATTTTATCTGAGTGTTCTCTGTTAATCGCTTAACTTGCGACTGATGAGCACAGAGCTAATAAGACAAGTGCAGTAAATTCCGAGACGCCGTAAGCAAAATTAAGGTCAGTGGTGGCCGAGGGTAGTGACCCTTCTTGGGTAATGCCAAATATAAAAGTAGTTTCGTTGAACTTTGCTCTGGGAGTCACTCATGTCATTGTCTGCCTTTTACCCTTCTGTATTTTGGTGCATTTGTACACATAACCTCAAAAACTATAACTATATTGATTTCTGGTCACGTCGATATAAAGTAAACACTACCATTTCTACTTCTTCCACCAAGTACCTAGAGTAAGTAAATACGTACATTGAGGTCTTGAGCCCCTCCCAAAATATAAAAACTATGCAAGTGTTTCGTAGTGTTAACCTAAAACAGCAACAAATTTGATAAGTCACACTGTTTAAGCTTGGCCCGAGAATGGTTTAGAAAATTACCTCAACCCAAAGTATAATTAGTATTCAAATATTTTATTTTTATTTTATTCAAAAGGAGTTGAAGTATTTTTAAGGCGAAATGTTAGTGAAAATCACGAAAACATGAAAAAATGCATCTAACTTTTTCTATCTAAACCGTTTACATGCTTCAGCTTTCCAAAGCTGGTTTCACTTCTGCCCTACAACCATTTAAAAGCCTTTAAATACCTATTTAAATGTCCAGCTGCAGATGCGCATAACCCCCACAGACACTGCACTCTGAAAGTTCACTTTTAGCTAACACTTTTGAAACAGTTTAAATTTCTCGCGGATCTTTTGAAACGTTGGTCAACCTGATTCCGCAAGAGCTGTTTTAATATTTGCTACTTTCTATTTCCCGCTTTTGTTGACTAATTACCACGTTTCTATGTGGAATTGAACTCGATTTCAGTCTATTCTCATTTTCGTGTTTCCATGTTGATTCAATCTGGAAATGAGATCGCCTTGGTTATGCAAGGCTCAAACAGAAATAATTCAAGCTTTTATATTGGTCACTTGGTTTATGTTGGTGAACCTCCCGAGTGTTTTAACAAGGTTTTGAGGTTACTCAATGTTTATTGTGGCGTTATAGAAACAATAAAAGTTGCTTTGTTTTCTTTTATCATATCAGTTTCACTAAGAAAGCAAAATCACTATTCTGCAGCGTGTTACGAGTACATAGAACTTACATATTTGAATTCGTCAAATATGCAACACAATTTCAATCCGATACCACTAAATAAGCGGAGCGTTTGCAGTAGTTAAGCTTCCTTTGAATCCACGTTTCCATGCGGTATTCAATCCGCAAAAAGAACTCCATATTGAATGCGCCATGTAAACATACTAAATATTTGGGAGAACCTTGTGTTTTGTGTTAGAAATTCAGTTTTCACTCTTACAGTGTGCAAGATAGAAACTTTGTATAGAAATTGAACAATTAAGATATACTAAAGTTATTCTTATGATTTTACACGTGATAATTACGTTATTGCTCAGGTTGGTGCTCATTGTCAAAGTGTATTGTTTACAAAACTGAATAGTACATTTGATATCACTTATAATGAATAACTTTCTAACAAATTGTGACGAAGTGCTGGAATTTGGAATATTTACTAGAAATGCACAGATATGGTAAGCATTTTAAAATTGTATGAAGGAATCTGCCTTAAATTAAATATCATGCGTTAGACGTAGTATTTATTTTGAAGGTTATTGTTAAAGAAGGTTAGGTTACGTCTTTGCGAAAGAGGGGCTTACACAATTTCCTGATGCTTGTGGCGTCTTCACTATATTTTTTTATGTCTTAATCGGCTTAAAATGTTTAGGAATGTTAACATTTGATACTTACAATTTTCCTTATCGTATTTTTGATTTATACTGACGTCTGGCGTGAGTTTAGCAAAATTTTAGGTTAGAGAATAAATGTAACTGATACACGATGTCTTTTTTTAGACTTCATGAACATTAAAAGATAAAGTAACGGTAACATAAGGTGCATTTTTCGATCTCTATGATTTGTTTTACCGAGTTTATTATTTTGGCTACTTTTATCAGCATACAAAAAGCTGTGTATTGGAATCGTCAAGTGAGATACAATTCTATTATAGTTTCCAATCTTGAATTAGTAAAATTCAATACATTTTCCATTTTTGGAGGCCGTAGCCGGAGAATAAAATTAATGAAACTTTACGTTTGGACCTGAACGTTGGCTTATTTGGCAAGGAACGATAATTTAAAACTTTGGGAGTGTGCTCTCTTGTGATTGGCCGATACGCAGGCGTTGCAAAGCAGGAATCCAAGCCTGGTTTTAACCTTAAGGCCTCATTGTGGTTAAAATATCTGCGAACATAACCTAAATCAATTTTTCTAAATTCTAACTCTGTAATAAAAATTTGTTACGTATAATTTAAAAAATAATTAAATTGTTGTAATACCTAAGGTTAGTTTTTAAATTGTCTGTAAAATATAGCTAAACCTTTGCACTCATTTTAAAGCGCGTATTTTAGCAACTCAGAAAATTTGAGCTTCCCAGATGCAATACTTTATATAAAATGCAAACATCTAAAAAACTATAAAAGAGGGTGCCAGTTGCCACATGTTAATTACTATTTATTATTATATTATTTATTAAATTACTATTTCGCGGAGTGCTGTAAACAAATACAACTCGAGGGTTTCATATTTGGGATAGCGTCTTATGAAATCTCGTGCAAAAGATTTGACAACCTCTTAGAACGAAATCTGACGACTACATGGTTTATTCATAAAAGGCCAAGCGTGCAGAAAATTGCTGTTTTTACTATGTAATATCTTGAATTAATCCCTTTATTCTGGTTCATTGTTAAATATCGTAAACTGTTGGGATGTTCGGATTATCGCATATGCAAGATCCGCAGTTTATGGCACCATATTTTACAATACGATAAGGTTTAGGGCGTGCTAATAATGCTATAATTGAGAAAGATAAGCCACGTGTAGCCAGATCGCTCCAAGCAGCCTTCCCCACCGAATAAATTCCAGCATATGGCTCCCGCTAGGAAACTGGATCACGCTCGAGCTCTGTCTATAATAGTCACGTGGTACTTTCAAGTCCACCAGTAGCATTTTTATTCTCTCTCGTTTCCTTACATTCGAACAAAAATCATATCTAAATCACTCACTAGGCAGATTTGAAATTTCCTGAACCCAAAGCAATCAAAGTCTGCGTGTCCTAGCAGAAAGATAAAAGGAAAATGAGACAGAAGGGGACGAGAAAAAGGAGGGAAAGGAGAAGAGAAAAAAGAGGAGAGAGGAAAAAGGAGAGAAAAGCGAGACAGAGCGATGTATTCCATTTCCACTAGCGAGTTTCTGGCGTGCTTATTGATTGGACCTCCTAAACCGACACTTAAATTTTTGGTGTCGTTGAGGACTTCAATTTAAGTTGAGAGCGCTCCTTATTACAATGTGGCCAACTTACGGATCACGATATTCCTTTATTTGCCCAATTCTGTTTCAACAGTTCAATCTTATCAAGACGATGTCTATTAGACAGTAGAAAATTTTCCTTTTGCTCTTCAATTCACACGCAACTGTCCCGTCGTATTTAAATATTAAAATGAATGGTCACTTACATTTATAAAATATGGTTGACAGAGGTCAAGGTCTCATGGTAATGATTCTATTTTATCCTAAGTGTACTGGACTTTCTACATTTACAATTCAGAAATTGTCACAAAAAGAAATGGTAAGTTTTCTATCGTAGAGTTCCTCCGATCATGTCAGGGTACCATCTACTTACATTATCTGCGTATAGATGGCACAACGTTCACTATCACCATCTATTTTTAATTTATACTATTTATTTAGAGTTAGGTTGAACTTAGGGCCGTGCTGTTAAATATGTAATCCAGTATTTATTTTGACGATTGACAGAACCACAAAAAATAGCAGTCAGATTGCTCGGCCCCGGGATTTGAACCCAATACCTTCCAAATGCGAGCGTCACACGCTACCATTTAGCCGTATTACAACATGTGAGAAACTCGTCGACAAAGCGAGATTTTGTCTTTCAAAATTACTGGCAGTTTGGCTGAGCAAAGACCGATAGCTCCTTCAGAGTTACGTTATTTCAAACTATGAACATAACAAACCATGTACTATTACGTACGTGAGACATTTAATGCTATTGGCTATGCACTACTTCACAAAAATTTTTTGCGAGGCAGTGTACCTACTCTAATTGTCGTAGGAAAATGAGCAATAGCTCTTCCTTTTCAGATAAGAGCAATTCCAAGAAATGGTTTACTGCATTTGTGATGTCTTTTAGCGAGATAAATCGTCTTCGCTCTCTTTCTGTCGGTCTCCCTCGGGTTTTAAGGAACAGTCGTCTTCCTCCAGTACATTTGGTGCGCTTCTCCTCCATCTTGGTTATTTACATTTTCTTGCTGTTCATTATTCTTTCATATAATGTTGGTATGCAGCTTTCTGCCTTATCGTTAGTGCAATCAAATACAATTCTTACTGTTGGTGATCTACATCAATGAATATATTGAGGAGAAAAGAATCTATAATCGTTTGATGAAAAGAACAAGAGTTAACAATACTGGAGAACTGACCCAGATTTCATTGCAACTGGATTCTCCAGAAGTAGACGATAAAGAAAATTCGACACGCTGAGTCACGGCTCTTATATTCAGCATCCTATTCACGTGACTGAGGTCAGGTTGCATAAATATTCCTGACTGGAGATCAGGTTTAATCTAAGATCAGAGGATGAACTGAGATCAGTATAGAATCACATTGTATAAGACTAATCTAAGATCAAATCTCAGTTCAACTTGGATCTTAGTTCGTAATACGTTTGGCAACGTTGTAAAATAGCTGAAAATCGCTGTGTACGTGCGTTGTGTAACAGTCACAGCACGAGCTTGCCGTAATGTTCGTGTGATCGCTCTTGAGGGACCGGAAAGTTACTGAATAACCCTTAACCTAGTAATGACTACATTTCTGCAAAGCTTTATGTCCATTAACATGAAGTGGACAGAACACCAAGCTGGAAATACACGTTTTGAGGTCCACTGAATCCAATGATCATGTTTAGAAAAAGATCGTGTGAGTGCATACGTGTGTAAAGTCAAAAACGAAAAATTGGTTAGAAACCAAGATTGTTATTTAAGTTTAATATCTTTCAAGGATACGACATGAAGATTTCAAGAAAATTCCTCCACCCTAAACTGCTCTTTACATGGAAAATGTGTCGCAATTTTTGGTTTTCTCAAAAATGCCCAACGATTATGATTAAAACGGCATATTTTATGAAAAATAAGTGTATTTTGAATTTTCTGGCTATAGCCCATGTAATCCTGTTTACTCTTGATTACTTTGGCGTAACTGGTAAACAGCAAGAGAAAAAAATCTTACTATACAAAATTTTTAGATCTGTTAAAAAACAATTTCTGTTGAAATGAATTTTTGTATTGAGTGAACCATTTCTCAAATGGAAGGCTGTTATTCACTTTTTATCTCTTGACTGTGCTAATAGAATGGAATTTGAAATCCCTCCTATACAAACAGCTTCAAAAGGTTTCACTATCATTAAACGCTTGCTGTATTTCCTGATTCCCTTGCACATACTAGAAAACAAACATTTGTATAAATTATCTTACAGTTAATGTCAACTAACAGGAAGAGATACTGTGAGCAGTAACATCAGTAGGATTCAATATCAGATTTCCCGCATTCAAACTCTTGAAAGTGTTTAATCATCTAGTTTGAAATCCAGATGGGAAAGATAGATTTGTGAAATCAGTTCATTAATCAAATAGAACACATTTGGCCGGATATTATTTCGAAGCAAAATGAAGTAATGCTCCAACTCTTGCATGTCAATGACCTGCCGATTATGTTTCCAATGCAATGGGCTCTCTTTCCGCACCCAAATTTGAAAGCGCGTATGTGCAGCGGCAGGTGACGATATCGCAGTTAATGAATACAAATGATGGTTAACCTGTGAGCGCGTTTATTAGGTTCCGAGAAATGTTTCTGCAACGAACCATGCCACTCCCAAGTTTCTATCAAGCCCAACTTAATGAATATTAATGCACAGGAAGGGATTTAATAATATCGAGCAAATCTGGCGTGCGTATCAGCTAGATGCATCACTCGCATCACCAAAAACCAGGTAAATATTGCCTTAACAGCTAAGGGGATTATTTTTAATGTTAAGTTACACACAGTGTAGATAGTTAAGCTGCAGAAACCTTACCCTGGAGTATAACTGGAGGCTAATACACTTACTAGGCGCATGATAAAGTCTTGTGTTGCATTTTCAAAATGACGCCGCACGTTGGGCGCCATTTTAGAAACGAGTATTTGTTTCTTTTGAATGTTCATTGGAGTAAATATTGAATAAATGGAAATTAATGAGCCAATTTCACTGTTATTGGCTAGTGCAGTCCACCACGTGGCACCTTTATGACGAAATATTTTTGTATTAACATGATTTCAAATCTAGAAAAGGCGTTGATTCGGAAGATTTAATGCTGGTTAATCCATAAAACGGGATAACTATATCACAATAACCTTGCTGCAGAAGTATTTCCTAGAAAGGGCGAGATTTTCACCTAGGAGCAATTGCGGGTTGCATATAAACTCAAGTAAGTAAGAAAAACTGCGATAACGCGGAGAAAAACGCGGAGACAAATGGCTCACTCGAGAGATATAAAGTAATATGGGAGACAGGGGGGGGGGGAGCAAAGTGTATAAACTGTTTAAAACCACATTTTGTTAAACGTATACAAAGACAAGCGAGCCTGAGACGATAGTAAACTGTTTAAAACCCAGAACGATTAATTCCAGATTCTATATTGACTCTCCACTTGCCAACATAAGAGAAAAAACGACTACTCAGAGCTACCAAGTCTATTTGTTACAAAGAATCGACTGTTTAAATGAAATGTGAAGTTCTCTGGTAATGATGGTTTTTGAGTTGTAGAAAGTTCATCAGATTTCACACAAAGACCACTTAGTGCAGCATGGGGCGAGTATGGGGAGCAGTGGAATCAGACAATGGACAATGTCTTGTGCTCATTGAATACCTACACGTATGATGAAGTATGTATAGGTGCCTGGGCGCTAGACGAGCAGCTCCAGCACTTAGTGCACGTGTACTTATTCCCTCCGAGTGCATTATGATCATAACAGTGCAACTGCACTCAATCTGTACCCCGGGGACTAGCCCGTTTCCTGCAACACCTTCACAAAATAGAAATTTATCGCTACACAGCAGCCATATATCCTTAAGGCAAAAATCTGATGTGTTGCACTCACATGACTTTCTCTACTCTTGTACTAACATTCTTACAAACTCTTATTCCTATATCTTCTTCGTGTTAGTTGAGATAAACGGCTTTGAGGGACAATAAAATATTTTAAAGCTTTGAGATCCCGTTCTCACTGCACGGCTAACACAGAAATGCACAACGATGTTCCATTTCGCGATAGATTTTATCTATCCGTTATGGTTTACGAGTTATTCAAAACTCATCCACATTAAACAGGACTACATAGGCTATAGCCAGAAAATTCAAAATATACATTTCATTTGTCATAAAAATTTCTTAAAATATGACATTTTAATCAAAATCGTTAAAAACGTTTTCAAGAAAATCAAAATTTTCTAAAAATGTTCCAAGTAAAGGGTAGTTTAGGGTGGGGCTATTTTCTTCAAAATCTTCGTGTCGCATCGTTGAAAGACACTAAACTTAAATACCAACCTTGGTTTTTAACCGACACACAATGAACTTTTTCTAAATTATTTTTGTTTTTATATTATTTTATTTTATTTTTATTTTATTTTTATATTATTTTATTTATATATTATTTTTTATTATATTATTATTATTATATTATTATTGAGGGGTCTCAAAACATTTCCGGTGAAATCTTAACATCGAGTTTTTGGGTGGAATAGAATAGTTCCCCAACTTACTTTTAGAGAAAGTAAAAAGTGAAGAAAGACAGTAATAGAAGAAAACTGAATTGTGATATTTTAGAATAAAAGGTGAGAGGGATTTTGTCAAAATATTAGCTTCAACCCGCTACTTTAACCTTACTGGTACTTCCTTCGGACTTTCAGTCGCATACTGCGCAATCCCATACATCTGACCCAAGGTTGGGGCATTCCTGGAGTTGGAGGTAATTTATCTGTTGAACAGTTGGCAGCTCTAGCTAACCACCACCTCGCCACCCCTTGTAGCATTTTACCCCTAAGTAAATTAGCTCATGCAGCTTCTAAGAAATGCATAAAGAACTCTGCTCTCTTGTGTAGTTATTCTTGTGGTGTTTGCAGCTGAAGTTTTGTTCGAATGTTTTTAAAAAATTAAGGTTTTTGTTCCTTTATCTATATTTCGTCTATCTTCCAGGAATGTATTGATTTTAGTTTGTAATAATAGTAAGCACTGCGAGAGTGATAACAGCGTTAAGAAATCAACCAGAAAATGGTGCATCAAATATTTTGTAAGTAAACTTGATCTAAGCATTTGAAATACGCGTGCGCGAATATAAGTTTACTTGAATTCTAGGGCAAATAAGCTGAAAGTGGAAAATAATTGGAACCCTAAGAATATACAATACTTATGACGATGAAGTAAATAATGTTACGTCTTTTAGGCTTAGTTTCAAACAGAACATGTGAAATGTGCTGAACTTTACAAGTAAATATGTACTTTATTAGTATATGTTTTTATTGTAGATATATATTAAAAGAAAATGAGTTGAAAACATAAGTAAAATATGGTTAATTCCCATCGAAAAAAGCATCTTTATTAATAAAATGTCAAAAAATTGATATTTAAAGCAAGGATTTACAGCGGGTGACATCTGTGTGCCGCGAGAGTAAACACACAGCTGTTCACACGAATAACGAAGGTTTAATCCACTTGTGCAAGTAGTAGATTTGTAATATAGTGAGTAGACAATTTGTAATTCCCAAAAATTACAATGAAATAGATTAGTACGTTGTGTCCGATTGTTATAGTAGCTGTGTGTCTGTCATCTGAACAGAATTGTGGTTTTTAAAAGCAAGCATAGCTATTTTCTGGCACTCAACAGTTTAGCGATGTTTTGTTTCCACATAAACAGCTTACAGAAGAAAAATTAATAAGTGACAACATTGTGGTAAACTATTCTATTACACGAGCGAAACAAACGCGCAATTATTTTTCCCCTTTGTATGCACGGTAACTATACTATACCATTCATTACGTAATCTGCTGATGAGAGGGTGACTGATGAGAGTGATTATACCCACACTCTCAATGGGAGCTGTCATTATCTTCTGCTCACATAACCCAACTTTTTTCGCAGTCCGAGTTGATTGTCTCATTTTGCAGCTCTGCTTTGTGTTCAAATGAATACACATTTAAAACAAGAGGATGTTTATCATATCACGTGACTTATCAGCAGTATTAAAGCGATTACATTTTCTAAAAACCTTTCTGTATACTAGAACAAGAGAACACGTGTTTGTGTGTGAACGTGCGCGCGCAGCTCTGCTGTTGATAAAATCAAATAGCAGCAAAGGTGAAAGTTCACACTAATAATGAAACATCTTAAACGAGTAACAAGCTTTTCCCACAGTAAAAATACTGAAATACAGAACAATTTGAAAGTGTTTATGTTGTTTTTGATATTTCCCGCACGATTGGAAGGAGGGAGAGGAGAAAATGAAGTGCCTTTCATTAAATTCTGTTTCTGTGCAGAAAGAATAGGACTAGAGAGACATCTGTGTGCGGGATTGTGTACTACTGCACAAGACACGATCTTTAACCTCGTCATATTCTGGATGTGCTTCTTGTGACAGTCTACGGGAGCTTTTTGATGGATTGTGTTCCAGAAGTGTTCGATATCACTGCAGATCGTATCTCTGTTAATGAACTCCTGCTACAACGCTCCACCACATTGCCCACGACTCCAGGTTTATAATCTTGTTCCAGCGATATTCCAGAAGCAGATCTTCAACTTGCTTTCTCCCCAGACTGTATTTTTAATTACGTATATACCGAACGTATTACAAAATATGCTTCTTTAGTGACAAAATCATTAATTACAATTATTTTTTATATATTTTTTTTATTTTGTCCAATGCTGCTCATTAAAACGAACTATTTTTGCACATCTACATTAATTACGATATTAAACAAAGGCTCTTTCCTAACCACAAAGAACTCAGCTCTATTGTTACGTATGGAGTGCAAGGAACCTTATAATTACAACACCGCTGTGACGTATCTGTCGGTAATGCAGCCTTGTCATAACAAACAAATGCATGCCGTTTGACGTCACTATTGAGGCAACCGCTGTGATATGCAGCGTGAAAATGAATGAAACAGCTTTTTGTAAAAGTGCAATCATTCGGACTTTCGCTGCTAATGTGTTTCAACAATCAGACGTAATGACATTTGACCACATTATACGGAAACGCTAACAATGTTAACTTCCAAAAACAAACGCTTCAAAGCGACCTTTTTACTTGCTCTGCCACGTACGTAGCGAAAATATTGTATTCCAGCCAAAAATTCTATGTCGCAATTTCACCAAAAATGTATTGTGACAAAATGACAACTCCAAAATTTCGTTGCCTGGCCTTCTTATTTAACGACGATGACGTAACTCTGACCTTACTTGAATTTCTGCAAACAAGCCGGCCGCCTGAAACTTTTCGAATAATCTCGAAAACCCCTTTGTGTGCTGGCCTGGTGATAGGCGAACGGTCTAACCGCTCGGCCACGGCGCCGCTTTTTAACAATGAAACAATTTAGCAAAACTGCACAATTGAAATTATACATTTATGCAAAATAATTTTGTTGAAATCTGTTATAAATTATACCAGTAATACCACTTTTAACAGTGAAATTGAATTGATGCCAACAGTAAGCTACTGAATTAAATATTATGAGAAGTTAGTTTTAAGTGTGTATGTGCGCGCGCGCACGCGTATACAATCGCTGTCGAGAATATCGTACCGTATCGTACATTTAGTCGTCGCGTCTAAATTATGAACTCCTTTTTGGTTAATGTTCTTTGAGAGTGCGAGTGCATCGTCGGAAGTAGTTTGTGAGAGAATAGAAAGACAGTGAAGTATGTGTCAAGGTTATGATAGGACACATCTTGTGTTGCAAGGTCAATACGAATTTTAGATTGTGTTTATGATATCAGAACCGTTTTGGATTCAATTTTTAGACAAAGTGACGAAAACGAATAAACTATCATAGTATTTATTTGTGTGTGTGTGTGTGTGTGTGTGTGTGTGTGTGTGTGTGTGTGTGTGTGTGTGTGTGTGTGTGTGTGTGTGTGTGTGTGTGTGTGTGTGTGTGTGCTCCTGTGACACAAGAGACCCAATAAGAGATTTATTGAAGGTGCTGGGAGCAGAAATCTGGCTTATATATACGAACCAGTCGACAAAATAACCTTTAGCTAACTAATGCGCTCAGGAACATATCCATTTGTCCACGTTACAACTAACAATGTCTGCAGCTGTCACGTGCACACGCATTCGAAACAAATGCCTGTTTCCACTTCAACAGCGCTGCCAACTGTCGCTCGCTTTACACCGCAGTGAATTGTCGACGGAAATACATTCAAAAGCGTTATTAATACGCAGAAAACAGATCGCTCTGTATTGAAAAGATTCCATTAAAGCGAACTCAGTTCAAACCCAGCGATAAAATGTTCTATAGTTTGGGTATTATACGAGTGATTTGTAACAAGAATTACGTCGCGATTTGTAAGTAAAATCTGTAGAATTCAGCTATATGCAAAAAAGAAAGTAAAGTGTAGAGAAAGTAAAAGATATTAAAAAAGATTGCTATAATACTCAAAAAAACTTGCAATTACGTCATCGATTAGCTAAAAGCATTACTAGTGTCTCATTGAGGTTAGGTATTAAATATGTAAGTTAACTTTTGAATTATAGAATGGTTTTAGATTATTTCCGATATCACTAACCGTTATGATTCACTACTCTGTCACGGCTTAGCATCAGTCGAAGAGCTTGACTACTGTTCATGAACATCAGGCACGGTGCGGATCGATGTATAATTTTCAATACATTTAAAACCCTCAGATTTTATATTTTACTTAAAGGAAATGAAACAAAGTTAGTTATAATTTATAAACATTGTAGTTCTACCGTGTTATTCCATACTGGAGTGAATTTTGCTCCGAGACCGACGTTCTTTAACATGCCACAACCCTATGACATGGGACCACCAGCTTTACATCCCTTCCCAAGGAAGGCATACTAAGGATTTTATGACCGAAAAAACGTTTAGTAGCTCTATAGAAAAATACGAATAATTAAAGAATATGAAAACTAATACAATGAGATACTCAAATACATTTTTGGGAATTAGAATTATTTCGTTGTCCTTCAATAAGTAGAGTACGAGTTTTCTCTCGTATTGACGTTATATATACAAAGTAATGCTACCAAAGAATGGGGCAAATATGTCGCGAGAAATGTTTTGGGCTCAGGGGAACGGAGAGAAAAATATTCCAGGGTCCGGTTACTTATGGAGGCTGGACTGTGTGCTCCAGGAGGGAAGCTAATATCTTCAGCAGAGGGAAACCAATACTTGTGTATGTCCGTGATAGAGAGAAAGAAATAAGGGAGAAAATTATAGAATTTTTTTTGCGTGAAGTCTGACGGAATAACTGAAGTGAAACTGTCACCAATATCAGAAATCACTTATATTTTTGCACGCCGGGGAGATTTTCAGAAATTGTCATTTTTTCCTCCTGGATTATAGCAATGAAATATCAAATGGTGAACCTAACGTGCATTAGAATATTCCAGATTTTTTTCTAAAAAATTTATCTTGCATCACACTAGAGAGCTGCATTAATTTTGAAAATAAATGCATTTGGAATAATTGAGTGCCGTGTATTGTTTGAAAACAACAAAAATTAAATGTTTAATCCGTGGCGTGAGGGAAAGGTGCTGAAAGATTTTAATTTTCCTCTCTCAACACTGATTGGAGAACAATTATATGCTAGCTCAGTTACGTCATCCCTTAAACTAGACAAAAGTGTATAAGAACTGCAAGTATAAACAATCAAAACAATTGAGAGCGGAATTTAACGGTCGCTGCGCTGTAGAATGCGCGCCAAGATTCCGAAGCCGGCAGCAAATGTGTTACCACTCAGAGGAAGGTATTAAATTCCTTAGAAAGCTTTTTACGCATTTTCATCGTAAAGGCTCATGCTAAATGAAGTAAACTAAAGCTGAAATATTTTATTTAAATGAAGAATCAAAAGGAGATGTTCCAAACAAAGCACTTCCGTAAAAGGCAAAAGGTACGATCATAGTACTTCTTACTCTAAGTACAAAATTAATCGATGAATGGAAAGGTGATAAACAACTTGCTATATTTTTAATTCTCTAACTGTGGATCTGCCACATTCAACTGCTTCCCACCCGCAGCATCTTCCAGGACAGACCAAGCTCACACAAACCCACACGTGCATAAAGAAATAATTCATTTGAAATATTTTAAATGGTTTAAACAGCATATAATTAACCCAACTTACTAAGTTGTTGCATTAAACAGTTGTAAAGTTAACAGTACGTTAAACCTCAGAGAAATAATATTCAAAATTTTAAAACATTACAACAACTCGTCACTTCTATTGGCCTTCACAACCCCTGAATGCTCCTATACTTGACCGAAAGTATTTAATTACATTAGTTACATTCTCATTTAATACTTATCTTGACAGGATTGGTAGACACGCCGCTGGTTCCTTGGCCGCCATTAAACTGCTGGACTGGCAAGGTCACGCACCCACGTGACTAGTACCTAACTCAGTATCATGTAAACTGTTTCTTCTTGCCAATATAGACACTACTTGTTGAATGTAAGGAGTTATGCTGTGTGCAAAGGCCGAACTGCTTAACAACTCGCATCACGCCACCTGCTACTGCTTCCGTCAGACTGCATGACGTCAGCTGTTCCAACATGGAAACATACCCCCTGGCTGTTCACAAGGTAATGTATTTTATGTTAAACACGCTATTACTCTTAATACCGTTACAAACTGGCGGAATGAGTGGTGGGGGAATTCTGAGAACCGGGAAAAAACCCGCCCTGACACTGCTTCTTCAATCACAAAGTGGTCGAACCCGGGTCGCCTAAATAATTTCTTGCAAATTGGCCGCGTAATGACGTCATTGTATAACTATCTTAAATTCAACAGCATTCCTAGAAACCAAGTAAGAACCGGGGGGTCTCCGTGATTGATTTTTTTTTTTTTTTTTTACAAAACGCACTAATTTTATTAATTTATTTAAATCTGGACTTCATTTCTTCCTTTTGCAGTTCTACTGATCAAAGTTCAATCAAGTTAACTGGAGAAAAAAAAATCACCAGTCAGGTTTCTTCTTACGTCAAGCTGCCACGATTTTTGGTGAAGGTTTATAGAACCAAAATTGTAAGTTGAGGTTAAGGACTCGCCTTGTCAGAGGCCGTTTAGTTGTTACTTTACTAACATAAGCCACTAGATATTTACGAGATTAAAAGAGGAATATAATACAATCATTAGCAATTCCCGAATGATACCATTTCTACCAACACATCTCGATAAAAGAGTTTTCTTTTCATATTACCACGACGAGAAATCGACTGTGTTTGTGTGGCGTTCCTTCGCTGGTTTGTGGCTGTTATGTTGGTACCATATACAATGCATAAAGATAAGGTTTCCCATTTCACCAATGTATGCCATCGAAAACACAACACCATTCTCAAGTCGATCGTCACTACTTCTATCGCTGCTCCAAAAAGTGACGTAATATAACTTGGAATCACGCCAACAATGGACTTCTGATCTTTTACTTCTTTCCCAATGACAGCATTGTTATCTGAGTGGAAATTATAGTTACGTTACTTAAGTTTATGTGCATTTATTTGTTAACCTGTCACTTTATTAATTATTTCATCTCTATGAAATTTCTGTCATACATAACCTCAAACACACTTACTTTATGTTCACAAATCTGACCTGTGTATGTTGAAGCGATAAAAACGCCGAGAGGTTTTCCTTTGTTTTCCCACACCGTCAGTTGTTATACAGAGAAGACAAATGAGCCTCTTAGGATTGGATTACCTTGTAAAATTTGTTTTCTGGAAGTTTCCCATTAGCGATTAGAGGCAAATGTGCGGTAATTTATAGGCGATTACTCTCTCTGAGGCATCATTTATGTCTTTCATATTGTCTGTCCATCCTGCTGGAGCGTCTCGAGGTTTAGAACCATCATTAAACTTTAAATGGGCCCTGTAATTTATCTTTAATGGCAGTAGGATGTTGTCAAGTTCGCTGTGCCGGAGATTATTCCTTATGACGTCACTTACACACAGCTATTTCCTCACAGGTTTTAATAAATGAACAGGAAGAGCAACAAAGACTTTTTAAGAGCACTAAATTTCATTTTTTGCCGGATCTTTAAACCGTACACATACACTCATTCCCCGAATTCCACTTGGACAGCAGCTACGCTAGATGCAACGCAACCAAAGCTCGCCAACGAGAGCTGCACGAAACTTCGGTAGTACTCAATCTACCTCGATTAAAGGCTACGTACCCATGTACCTGTCTATTACTTGAAAGATTACAGTTGTGGCAGTTATTGTCACGTGTTCCTTACCGGGAAGGTACCACAACAATTCTGTTGACAGAGCATATAGTGACTACCTGTGCGGAGAAATGCTGCCAACTTCATAAGATCGAAAACTTGATTACTATACTGGTTTCATCGAAATAATTGGTCCTTATGTAAACAAAGACGTGTACAAACGCGAATCTATCATTGTCCAATGTCGCGTATTATAAGGGAGGAAGTTTTAATTCTGAATGTGTTTCACTAACTATATATATCCATACAAAAAGAGAGCCCACAATTGTCATGTTTTCACCTTTGTTTGATATACGTACTCCGTCTGTGAAGGCCAGTAGAATGCCTCCCAGAACTGCTGTGACGTCATAAACGGAAGCGAGTGTACAAGAGTGAATAGAACACGTCATTCGTCTGCAACTTATCACATTTTAGTTTAATACTCTCATATTTTCACTGGACAAAGTAGGAATATGTATCTAGTGTGCATTATTCTAGCTGAGTGCGTCAGTGAATTTCGCAAGAGACCTGCCATTGTCTATACAGGAATCAGACAAACAATGCAGTATAGTTTCAACAGATAGGAAAGGGAAAACTTTCCAAACGTATAGAAGCTTTGGGGAAACAGTCCGACGTGAACACAAAGAGGTTACGGACGGACGGGCGGCAAGTAGATCATTGTGATATCGTTCATATACGCTTTACCCGCTTTTTTACATCTCACCACTACTCTAGCCACACTAACATAGCCAAAACACAGTTGAACCTACTTTATACGTAACCACTTCTAAGTAATTCGTGTTTATAGTAAATGTTTGTAGGCCCCAACTAAATTTAATTTAGAAACGTTAATAGAACCTTATTTATTCGCAATTCCCTGTTATACGTATAGAATTTCAGTTAAATACGTAACTATCAAAAGAAACTAAGCGTATTTTCCTTCTCTGTTGACTCAGGGGGCGGCTTTCGGCCGCGGAAACGAAAGACAAAGACATTTTACTGGTAGACGCCAGTATTAGCAAAATAGTCTACATAATCATTATCATTATTGGGCACTTTCTGCGGACAAACGCTCCGTCTTGAGATTCCAAATCTATCTGAATTCATTTTTATTAAAGCACGGTTTAAAAGACAGCGAAAACTGGCGTCTGAAGGAGTTAATATTTATAAAGGCACCTTAACTTAATTATAACCCGTATATGTAAGCATTACAATATTCAAATTGCGCACAACATTGTGCGCAAGGAATAGATAAATGACGTAATGAGCTAGAAATGACAAATGAGCGCAGTTGTCACAGAAAATATGTACAGATTTCCTCGCTGTCGTAATAAATAAACACTAACAAATCCGTTTCCTGTCACTCTCAAACAGATTAACTATTATTCTAGCTGTCACTAGAAATAAATGAATTATTACTCATATATCCGATAGCTCTCTGCAGAATTTGTAGCTGATGCAGTTTTTTCAGCTCAACGCAGCATTAAAATTACCCGATAGTTTGTAGAAGTACCAACATTGCACACCAACAGATCTTCAACTTGGTTTCTTGAATATGGGAATACAGTAGACATTGAGCGATAGTCAAATCTTAAAATTTTGAGATTCCGTTCTCTTTGCATACTTAACATATAAAAAAAATGAACAACGATGTTCCATTTCACGAAAGTTTTCCGAAACTCGCACACATTACAAGGAATAAATCCGAAATGGTTCACCCTACAAGAAAATTTATTGAGACATAAACTGTGTATTTTAGCAAGATCTACAGTTTTTGTATAGTAAGATTTGGTCTATCTCTAACGGTTTAGCAGTTCTGCAAAAGTCCTCCAGAGTAAATACGACTACAGGGGCTATAGCCAGAAAATTCAAGCTATACATTTAATTTGTCATAAAAATATCTCAAACATATCGCATTGTAAGCAAAATCGTTACAGCCATTTTCAAGAAAATCAAAATTTTCCATGTAAAGGGTAGTTTAGGGTGGGGCTATTTTCTTCAAAATCTTCGTGTCGCATCCTTGAAAGACAAACTTAAATACCAACTTTGGTTTTTAACCGACTTTTTGTTTTTAAGTTGTGTTGCCTCCCCCCCCCCCCCCCCCCCCCCCCACACACACACAGATTGGTCCGTTTGAGATGTCCGAAAAGTATAACGTCATAAATTAAATGAACATATCTGAGCAATTTTCTGAAATATTAATGGAAACGATGGGAGTTAACAATGAGTGACGTTTGCAGTTTACATGAAAACGCTATCGTGCATAAAAAACAAAATGGTCGTTGTAGTGACAACTCCAGTAAACGTAAGTTGACCACACAAAGACAATTTTGTGGCACGCGCGAACATAACACACTTGCGAATGTGTAAATAGTTCAAGCGTGTGCCACGGCTGCGCTGATGTATATAGTTCAGCTTAATAAACTAGATTACGCTACCGGTATCTTGCGCGAGCCGGCCGGACCATTACACAACGATTGTGAGTTGAAATACAAAAAAAATTGTGAACGAAAACCTCATTTGTCATACGCCATTATGATCTGCTTGTTCATTTGCGGTATAGCACATTGTAATGCTATAATTAAACGTACCCATTTGCGCATTTTAGACGGAATTAACATTAAGAAAAGATGGGCCTATTTGTTTTACTTAAATGTTCTGTTCTGAAACAATGAGAGCATTCACTGCGGTCACGTGCGTGCAGATGTTTCTTGTTTTTGCTTATACAACTATTTCTTAGGTTTAATAGTCTGATGCCGGCCGCGGTGCAGAACAAAGGACGCTCAAGGTCAATCTCCGCCACAGCACTCTCAGTGGCAGAACCAAACGGGTTTTCCGAGATTATTCGAGAAGTGTAGGGCGGCCGGCTTATTCGTACAAGTTCGAGAAAGTGTTGTGTTGGGTCACCCTCGCTATATAAGGAGGAAGACAACGACGAGTTGTGGACTAACTAGCAGTTAGTCATTTTTTTAGTGTGGGTATGTTACCAGCGTGAGCACGTGGAAAGGAAGATGGGGAAGCAGTTAATGCGTGTCGAGTGATTTGTCAGTCACCTGTTTGAGAGAGAGAGGACCGAGGAAACAAAAACAGTTGTGAGGTCTAATATCACGAAGAACTGTACACAGCGTTAACGTCAGTAGAAGAGAACTGTTCTTTTGTTACTTTTACCTTATTTCCTAAAATGGAAGGTGTAGAAGCGTGCGGAGAGATTTCGTGTAAGTGACAAATTGTTTACACGTAACTGTGCTGGAACTTGAAGAGAATTGGAATAAATTTACATATGTTTGACGTTATTCGCGTCATTGTGCAGCTATCTCACTCACATAATTAGTTCCCTCTTGGGGATTTCGCTCCCCAATTAGCAGAATGTCGTGAAACAACTAATGGTAAAGTTAAAAAGTTGCTTGGTTGAGCTGTAAATCCATTGTATTTCATGTTGAGAGAGAGAGAGATTCAAGTATCTATGTAGAAGTAATTAGTAAAGTTGGATAGGTAAATGCCTGAAGCTTATCTCGCGCCAGGCCACAGATTGGTTGCCTTAACCCGTCTCGGCGGCAAATTACCGCCTCTTCTTTATTTTAATGTATGGCACAGAGTTTAAACAATTTACCCTTAAGCTAGCAAACCCAACAATATATGTAGATTCTTTAATAATAACAGCTACTATGATCAACTGCACAAAATAGGACATGTAAGCGTATAAAATTATTGTCCATTTCCCATTCGATTACTCAAACAGACGCTCAAGGTCAATATACCTCACACCACGACGCTGCTAGGCAACGCGCGACCGATAAAGGAAGACATACGCGCCAAAACAAAAGCGGTCCTAGACTGCTCCAAAGGTTTTCGACTGCCGCTTTGTCTACGAGAAGTTTCTCGAGGAATGATTTATTTTCCAGAGAATTCTCCGATACTCGGATCGGACAAGAAAAGTCACTCAGCAAGCTTGTGTTGGGGCAGTTTTTCAGAATTGACTATTGTATCGAGTTTAATGGGGCTAGTATATGCGAGTTGAAACCAATATAACGTTTTTAAAAGGAATTCGCATTTCTATTGCACAAAAATAATTGAACCTGCTCGATATCGTATTTTTGGGTGCAATATGATACTTCCCCTAGTTACTGGTACAGGAAGTAAGACCGGCTGTGTATTTGAGTAATGCTTATGAATATACTACACATTTAAAACCTAGTAAAACATGAATTTTTAACACGTAGATTACTTTCATTTCCTGCACTACACAGAACAAAATTTCCTCATCATCTCTTGTGATTTTTTAAGTTCGTCAGCAGAAAGAGAGAGCGCGGGGCTGTTGAATAATTCAGAGGGTCGTGTAAACATCTTACGAATAAATGAACCAAAGGCATAAATGAGAACCTCCCCACTTTTTGTTGAATATGAAATATTTGGATTGCCTCTAGAAGGAACGTTCAGAGAGAGAGAGAGAGAGATAGGGATAGTTTAGTAGAGCAAACTGTTGACGCGTTCTCTATCAGAGGAACCTCGCAGTAATTGGACAGAGAAAACAGAATTAAAAATACGAATAATTGAAAAAATAACGCAATATTTATATATTTTTTTTGGTATTAAGTTACATAGGAAATATTAACCATTCGCAGAATTCTCTTCTTCTTCTTCTTCAAGTTCGAGTTATGTTTTAACGTTTATCGTTTCTTTGTAAAATAGTCTACCGCCTTAGCTTGGTTCGGAGCACGAGATAACTCGTTCTTATCAGCACGTCCCCACAGATGCTGACTGACAATTAGTGGTAAGTACAGCGAGATTAAGTAGCAGCAATTTACAGTAACAGCAACCAGCAGACAGAAACCACATTTATAAACAGCACGGTAATGTTAAACATTTCATTAACTTCGACGTTTACATATAAATTACGAAATGAATACTACAATTTCATTAAGCTGGAAAATATATAAAATACAATAACAGAACAATACTTTCTGCATTGTTGAACATAGAACATTGAACATTGTGCAGATTAGGAAGACATTTGTAAATCATTGTGTCATTCTTAGTTCAGATTGAGGTTAGGTCTATATCCCTACTAACCTAATCTCTAGGTACGAGGTTTCTCACTTCAGTAAGGGACCAGGCACTGCAGCCCAAACCTACAAACCTATCTCCTCTATCAATTTGTGCTCAAACAATAAAATTACGAGTCGCTTGCACGTTACATAGGGAGACATTATTTTGGAACATACGGTAGGAACTCTGAGTAGATAAACAAGTTGTTGAACAGACGATACCATTAATACGACATAAAACCTTAATGACAAATATTACTAATAACTGCTTCTCACGTGATCAACTGCATCCAATATATAAAACTCAAGCTTTCAGCCATTTATATCTACTCCATCAGCAACTAATTTTCAATAATAGCAGAATTTGAAGCAGAAGTGAAGCAGACTGGAAAAGTACACGGGGAATATCGGAGATTTGAGATTTCGTTGCCTTTGCACGGCCAAGAAATAGTGAATAATGCCCTTCCATTTGAGGAAAGTTCAAATATCGCAAAACTTGCACAAATAACATATCTCTGAAATGGTTCATTCTATGAAAAAATGCAATCTTTCAAAGATTAGACACGAAGATTTTCAACATGAAGCAGATATTAAAATAACTGATTTAGTTATAAACTTTAGTGATTAAGCTACATAATGCTTGAAGAAAAGATAAAAATTCAGCAAGAACTGCAGGAGTTAGTAGAGCTCGTTAGAAATGATTAGGTCTCTGAGAATGCAAACCAGGGATCGAAGGAACCTGAAGAATTCATAGGCAGTTTTAGCACGAAGAGAGGAATACAGAAGAGGAGAATATTTTATAAGTACACAAGAATGTTCGCTGTAATATAAATTTGAGGTAAGAAATGCAAATCAAATTATAATGGCTACCACAAGAGTGCAGGGCAATCTCAGTTTGCACTTCTGATGATGGCGACTCTGGTGCTAATGATGTGGCAGAGAAAGAGTCTGATTTAATACTACATTTGCTCTCGTGAATATTTCATATGCATTCTCTGCATAATACCTGCGATGAATAATAAAAATAGCGAAGGAAATACAAAGGAGAATATATCTAGCCTGGAAGACCTTTTGGGGTTGCAAGTTCATACTTTTAGGCAAAACGGTAAGCAGACGAACTAAATTTGACGTATTGCAAATCTGCATCTGCCCTATATTACTCTATGGGCACAGAGTAATTGTAGCGTAAAGATTTCACTGAATACCGCTGGTGTATTAGTCCGCGCAGCGCGTAGCGAAACGTAACTTAAACTCTGTTTCAAGCCAATAAGAGACTGACTCAGCCAGGAAACAAACAACATTATTCAAACACTACAAAAACCAGTAGCAAAGATGCCATATCAAATGTTTGATTACGTCACTAAACGTAAAACTTGTGAATAGACCTCTCTCTGCGTGCAAATGTAATGAAAATGGCAGAGACCAAAAACCCGCTTCAGCAATGTTGTTAATTAAAGGAGAAGCGTGACGTCACACAGTGGAAACAAAAGCAATGCTTCAGTTACTTTAGTGAATCACTCGTTACGGAACTGTGAGCTAACTTTTAAGGTTAGGAATAAACTATACTTCCGGTATGACTACTAGAGTAATTATGTGCTATTATTTGGACCAACATGAAGTATCACAATGTCAATAAGACTGAAATAAGATAATGTCTTTATATATGGCTCGTTTATGAGCAAGAAATTATAAACTTTTCGATGCAAACACTCAAAACTTGTATGTTCTTAACCTTTCACTGCGCACGGAATTTATACTTAATGCAGACACCTGTAACTCTGCACTCAGGTTAACAACGTACTTGATAGCCGAAGTGGGATATTTCTCTAATAGTTAGTGAAACACATTCACAATTATAACTTTATCACCATTGCAATGTTTTACAATGTCTTACTTTCCTACTTCAACAGCTGAACAGGGGAAGGCAGTCTGCGCATGCGCTTTGTTCATTTTCTGACTAAGTGCAATTAATTCGTTTAGATTCATTTTTCTGCTGTTGTTTCTATATAATATAATAGCACGATAGATATTTTTACGGATTACAGAGAAAATCCCGAAGTTTTAGTTAATATTGAGGAAACTGTAACCAATGTCCCTTGTAATACGTGGCATTAGCCAATGAACGTAAATTTGATTCACGTTTGTTTACAAAACTACCAATCCTTTGCATAAAACCAGCATAGGTATAAATTTCTGTAGACAACTGATTTGAAAATGGTTTATTCTACTAAATGTAATACAACGTCATCGATGGTTCTTTTCCAATTGTTAAATTATCGTTAGTCACTTTTTCTGATGCCAACATTGCCCTAAAATTATAAGAAAGCCCCTTAGTTGAGGGATTCATTTCAAAGAGCGCCACGACACGGTAAATCTGGGATTAAACTCGCCTAGTTATGCCACAACACGTATAACGGGAGTGTCGGAGAAGTTGCCTATCAATCAGGGGTTAGCATTCAGCTTGAACGCAAGAATGAAAGCTCGCATAAAAAAACAACTCTTAAAACATTTCAGTATCGCTTAAGGCCTCTTGTATCCCATATTCCCCTTTTGTATACCAGAAAATTCGCCGTAATGTTTATTTCGATTAAAATGCAGTAGATTCAGAATGGAAGAATATTGTCTAATTTGCCCAAACAGATTCGAACCGAAATCCTCCAATATGAAAATCAGATAAGTCACGTAGATGTTTTAGTAATGGAGGGACATATATTTTGTGTCTTAAGCTGTAAAGGAAATAAAGATATAAAATCAGCGATGTTTTTACTAGGGGAAGTGCATAAAGACGCCGTTAAAATGACGTCATCATTACGTCGCTGAATGTGAAAAAGCTTTCGAACCATTTCCCAGAACCTCAATGAGCAATCAGAGCTTGTAAACCAACAGTGACTGACTAATGTGAAATCAATATTGCTTCACAAATAAAAGGAGGAAGATATTTGTCGCTTCCTTCCTGTTCTTTATAACCTTCCTGTACGTAGATGAAAAACCCCGGCGCTCGGCAACAGTCTAGCTAATGGTTCAGACTCCGACATATTCCCCCAGTCTTCTTTTATTGGGGCCCAGTGGAGTGTTAACTTCATTTCTAAAAGAACAGGTCTTCGACCTCTCTCACTGTCCCGTCCCACTCGTATTCCTATTGGTTCCTTCTGCACCAATAGGAAGCCGTCCTGAGTGATTTGCCTGTGTCACGGTTCAGACTGCTCTTTTCCTAAAATATTTCTACGCATTTCCCTCACTATTCTTTGAGAGAAATTTCCACAGATTGCTAAAAGTTGAACTCATTGCAGCGGTTAATGTTTTATGCGTGTTCCCCAATGTTCCTTCTTTCTTGTATTGATACATCTGCCCGTTTGACCTACGCATAAAGAAACCAGACATACTTTACGACGAAACGTCGGCATAATTTTTAATGTTTCAATTTTTAGCGTGAAGGGGAAACAGACATGGGAGAGAAGGGTGCAAAGCAACACAAGGTGAACATTTACTGCAAGAGGAAGTCTCTACTGGGAGAAAGAGGTTTCTTAATTGGAACGAAACTTACATTAAGACAGTCCCAGTCTATGTACGTGATCAAGCTTTGTTGGTAGCTATCTCTGGGAAAGAGAAATCTCAGCAGTCGCACAAAAGGAGGGCGTGAGGGGGAGGGGGGTATATTCTCCTTGCTTTTTTAATATTAAGATCCACGTTTAAATTTCTAGGGCAAGCTCACACTAAGGAAACAAGTCATAAATTATACCACGTGTTCCACATCGGATATATTAAAAATCACCACCAACTTTCTGCCATCAGACTTGTACTTCTAACGCCAAGGAGGAAGGCGACCGTAGACATCGTTTTCTTTACGTATTCCGCATAATTTCCTTTTCCCGCTGACAGTAGACGTTAATGAAGATGAATTGACTCAATTTCAAATCGCTCTTTTCTTTTTATTTCAACTAGCCACGGCCTGACCTAATTTTGTGTATAAACCAGCTCCTAATTTATCTTAGCTCATGTGCCAAGAGCGCATGCGCGTCATTGCCGGTGGCTCCGGCTGCGGCCTTTACTGAAGCTTCTCTGCAACACATCAAAAAAGTAATATTGCAATTGGTTTGAAAGTGTGACGTGATCAGATACGTCACAGGTGCCCCGAGTTTACTGATATGGGGTAAAACTGTCGTTTTATGCACGTTTTAATTAATTTCCAGTAAATGCGCACAACAAATGCGCACTAAATCCCAGAAATATCGCAAGTTTACTTAAAAATAAAAAAACAATGTAAGCTTGGAATATTAAAACAAAAATCTGGTGTGTTGCACTCACATGACTTTCTCTACTCTTGTACTAACCATTCTTACAAACTCTTATTCCTATATCTTCTTCGTGTTAGTTGAGATAAACATTTGTACAAATTATCTTATTACTTATTTCCTTATAGGTACAAGGGGAGTATTAGAATACTGTAGACTGAGCGATAGCCAAATATTTTAAAGCATTTGCATCTTAACATATAAAAAAGGAACAACGATGTTCCATTTCGCGAAAGTCAAGTATTCCGAAACTGACACACATAACAAGGAATATCTCCGAAATGGTTCACTCTACAAAAAAAAAATTTAGACAAATTGTGTGTTTTAGTGAGATCTAAACTTTTTGTATAGTAAGATTTTGTATTTCTCTTACGGTTTACGATTTATTCAAAAGTTATCTAGAGTAAATACGACTACATGGGTCATAGCCAGAAAATTGAAGATATACATTTCATTTGTCATAAAATATTTAATCAAAATCGATAGGCATTTTCAAGATAATCAAAATTTTTGAAAACTTTTCCAAGTAGTAGAGAAAGTGAAAACAGTAGTTCAGATGAAGTGACTATATTAAATAAAGATTCTACATCCTTTAATAGAACTGTAAACTGGATCGAACGTATCACCGAGAAACTCGTCTCTCGATATGTACGTCCTGGAGCCTTTTCCTGAAGAAGTTGGACGTTGTGAGGGATGAACTTGCCGAGTGCTTCCACGAAAAGCTCACTCAAGTGGAAAGATGCTGCCAAGGAAAATGGAAGATGGTTCTCCAGGAGAAATACAGTCAAGAATCTATTACGAAAGCTTTTCGGGCGTTCTTAAGGCTCCCGTACACTAGCCCATGCCGAACTTGAAGTTGGTTAAACCCGGATAGCACAGACGTCGAAAGGTTTGTCTACACAGAACAGTGAAGGGGCTCCAGAGAAGTCGAATCAAACACTTGACGCTATAACTGGTGCTATAGCTTATCGCTAGATGACTTGCTTGCTACAAGAGGGTGCCGGGTTCGATTCCTGGGTTCGAGAAAGGTTTCTGTGTTCACGAATACCAAAAGATTACGCAGAAGGGGCAAAGAATATTGATTCACAATTAGTAATATTAAGTAAATGCTATTATATCTCTGATTTTAATAAAGAATAATGAATATAACTAATCTATGTTCCTATTATATAGTGACAAATCTGAAACCCGTTTTTGCCTCACTCCACCGTCCATCCCTCCCGTTCAGGTCCCACCACGCCTTGCTTAGTGGCGAGTTTGGCTGTTTCATGAAGAGTGGTAGACATGCGAATTTCAATTTGCAAACAAAGCGTTTAGTGGTTTAGTTTCTTATTAATTTATTTAATATAAACTTAAATATGTGTTCAAACTTTGAAACACGAATTACAAGTTTAAAACCAAACAATTTTTTATGTTGATCAGATGGTTTTAAAATATGTTTAAGGCTAAAATAGAAGTGGAATGAGCCAATTTAATTTATTACTCATAAGGCAGTGGGTGCAGGAATCACTATTAGTATAATGGATGAAGTTAGGTTGGTAACAAGCGCTCATTACTCTGCGTCTAGTGCAACATTTATGCACGACATGGTGTCTGCGTTAATGAAGGAGCAGGTTGATCAAATTTTGAACCGATGGTGTCAGAATAATAAATAGTGTTAACATTCACAATATAGGGGCAACACCCTGATTGGAGAAAAACCGCGTATCTCAAAGCTTTATTGTATACAAAATCAACATTGATATCTCCTCTACAGCGCAAAATGTTATTTTACGTATAGTGTTGCAGAAGGTAGATCGCAAAGTAACGAATAATATTTTTATTAATCTTGTTTTTCTTTACCCGATTACCTTCCCTTATGTAGGACTTGTAAGCCAGTGCCTAGGGTCAGACGCCCGTCGGGCGTTCATTTAATTAGCGGCTTCCAAGGATATCCTTATAAAGAGCCTCGCTTCTTTTGTTTAGTTCTTTATCCGCTTTTTTTCGCACAGAGAAACTTTTCTGCTCTCTATCTAATCTGCTCAGGGTTTCCTGCTTTTTCTGTTACAAAGACATCTAATGTTTACAAACGCTATACGTAAAAGGAACCTGTGCTTAGTTTCAAATAATTGTTGGCTAAAATATATCACAAATAATGTAGCCAGTTTCTGTATCAATAGTATGAGTCAGTGTGACGTCAGCTGAGAGCCGTGAGGCGCTGTGAGCACGAACTGGAGTGTTCAGTCACGTGTAGCGCTGTGGATGACAATAACATGGACAGTACGGAGCAAGAATCTTCTCAGATCACAACCCAACATGCAGTCTTCCATTATAAACTCCCCATAAAGGTAGATTTGGCAACACTGGTGTTCTTGCTTCCTGAGCACACAGTGGCGACGCGTGTTCTGTCCTAGATTGCTGACAGCGCCATTAGTGTCAAGTGTGTCTCACCACACACACACATGACGACAATGGACCTGTTGAACTGTCGTCAATACACAGGGCCGGCGACCTTACACTGCCCCTAGCGGCTGCTCTCTTCTTCCTCTATCCCCGCATTTGCTACTCATTCCGCATCCACTTCTCTCATGGAAACACACCAGAGGGTGAATATCTTATTCTGCTACACAGCACACGGACAGAGAGGACATAAGCTTGATTTCTTTGGGGAGGATACGTCAAAACATAAGCGCTTTGCACTCTCGAACTAGCGGAGTTTGATTTGATTAGAATGAAGACGTAGTCTATAAAACTCTTAAAATACTACAACGAATAAAAAGAAATCCTATATCTTCTTCGTGTTAGTTGAGATAAACATTTGTACAAATTATTTCCTTGTAGGTACAAGGGGAATATTACAATACAGTAGACTTTGTGCGATAGTCAAATCTTTTAAAGCCTACAGATTCCGTTCTCTTTGCACACTTAACATATAAATAACGATGTTCCATTTCACGAAAGTTTCAAATTTTCAGAATCTGACACAAATAACAAGGAATATGTCCGAAATGGAAGACACTGAATTTAAATACCAACTTTGGTGTTAAACTGACTTTCGCTTTTGAGCAAAAAGAAACCTCAAATGGATAACCTCACTTTCCATTATTATTATAATAACACACATCCCCAAGATACATCATATTTCTCGTTATTCGGAAGCATTTGATGGGATTCTGGCAAATTGCTTACGGAGAAGATGGAGAAAATGTATGGAGGTTTGCCAAAGGCTTCACATTCGATAATACAAGAGGCTGTATCCCGCTTCCTCCGACGTTTCCTGGCAACGCTCTTATTGACAGACACTAAGCTCGTCTCGTTGTCTCAGATATATTTTCTCTACCAGTCTTATCTGACAACTTGAGGCTTAGATGCGAGTTTCTGTAAATCCATAACCTTTTATGGGTTCCTGTCAGTCTCTCAACAGACTAACTGAAAAACGAAAACTACGTTAAAAACAAAAGTTAGTATTTAAATTTAACGTATTTCAAGGATGCGAGACGAAGATTTTGAAGAAAATAGCCCCACCCCAAACTACTCTTTACATAGAAAATTTTTCGAAAATTGATTTTCTTGAAAATGGCTGACGATGCTGATTAAAATGTCGTATGTTTGAGATCTTTTTATGATACATGAAATGTATATCTTGAATTTTCTGGCTATAGCCCCTGTAGTCGTATTTACTCTGGACGCTTTTGCATAACAGGTAAACCGTTAGAGATAGACCAAATCGTACTATACAAAAAATGTAGATCTTGCTAAAATACACAATTTATGTCTCAATAAATTTTCTTGTAGGGTGAACCATTTCGGAGATATTCCTCGTTGTGTGTGATAGATTTTTTGTAAGGTCAACCCTTTCCGATATTATTCTCGTTATCGATTTATTTTCCAATACTTAAATATTTGTGAAGTTTAAAATCATTAGGTTTTCCTCCTGGTTGTGTAAAGAGGTGGAATTTCAAAGCCTTCATATAGCGAACAAGTCTTAAAACTTGAAGTAGATAGAGGTATGAATAATTCCTTGAGGAATGGGCAGAGAAAGTAACGTGAATATACGTCTTACAAAAACCTCAAGTACGATAATTTGTTACAAAACCTTGATTTTACATTTTCTTACGAGGTCTTACAAGGAAACCGTCTCAAAATCTTAGTTAACTTTTCCTTGCTGTAATAAATTTTCACACTACAGAGGAACTTTTTCTTTCTCTTGCACACTTGTTTTTTCGTGGATGAAATCTATATAAATCTCCACAAGGAAGTAACTTTGGCCGAAACTACGGAAGATGTAAATAGTGAAGAAAAAGGCGACACCAGACACACAAGAGTAAACAACTACACAACTGGGCACCATATTCCTATCTGCAGATCAGTCTCTCTCTCTCGAGAACTTTTCCTTGGGCTTACTTCTTTGTCTAAGAGGCTTTTCTTTTAGTTCCTTTTCATTTGCATACGTACTTTATATTTTCTCTGGACACATCGAGGACTTTGACCCGAGAAACAACTTATACTATAGATAACTCCAGCATTCCAACTCCGCAGAATGGATAGAATGAATTATTCGGAAGTCTCATAACCTAGAAATCATTTGTCAGCGCCTTCAAGTTAATTGAATGATAACTTTGGTTAGATAAACTTTTTAAGTTAGCGAAGCACTGAAAAACGCATTGCATATAATACTAATTTATCTCAAAGCTACCCTAGTATGTTATATTTACCAGGCCTCGAGAGTTCTTGCTACGTTTATTTCTTCGTGCTATTTATAAAAGAATCAGAACCGTTTATGCGCAAATGTTTCTAAATACATTGTTTAGCTTTGTGAACAATCGTGAACTAATCTAAGCAATAACGTATAACTACGACGTATTCTATGACTTCCAATTGCATAAATAGCTGTACTATATCTTAGTTCTTCTATTTTGTATGCAAATTTGCTATATTACACACTGTAGAACAAACAAACACAGAAACACAAAACATAACCTCTTCTCAAATATTACTTCCTTTACCAACAACACTGGGACATTGCAAATCGACAATCTAGAAGTAGCTGTTGGGGAAACAGGTTGACCAACCGCATTATACTGCGGAACATCTATAGCAAATTTAAACCGCTAAAAGTAGAATTTCAGAGTGCAGTGTCAAAAGGGGTTATGCCCACTTGCATTAGGAGCAGGTAATGGGTATTTAAAGCCCTTTAAATGGTCGTAGAGCAGAAATGAAACCTGAATTATGTTAATTTTACAGTCCAAAACTGTATTCTGCTATTTTCTCATCTTACAGACATGTTGCCCAAAATAATCGGGTAAAACAAGATATATATTTTAACTTCATAGGTTTTGTATGTACGATTGTTAGAGGGGTAAAAAGACAATATCGAACACGCCTAAAATGGACATATTCCTTCAAGTAATAAAATATCTTTAAAACAGTAAAAAAATGATGAAAACAATAACCCCAAAGCATTTTATGTGAATGCATAAAATTTCCTTGCTATAGAGCGTTTATTAAACCGCTGGCTGGCTGGCCTAGGGATGTAGACTCGCTCCTTTAATTCCTAAAAGGAATTAAAAAGCTAATATGCAGCACCCGCATATATAAGCGTTGTTTTGTTGGTAATGAAAAGCGGAAACTTAATTCCATTTGCTGCTGAAGTTTATTATCATGTTCTTGAACACGCCACTTACAACTAATTGAAATAATAAACTCTACAGAATAAGCTGTAACTTGCCAATGGAAAAAAGTCGCTGCCTATTTACAGCGGTTTCATGTTCACAAGGTTGGTAACTGCGCTGTTTTTACACGAGAGAAAACCTCTAATCTTCTACCCGAGATACCTCTATCATGTTACTTGTTGCGAAGAGAGGTTATAAAACCAGGGCAAATTTAGATAACGTAATCTCCGGCTCTGGCGTTTCATTTGTTGAGCCATATCCACTAAAACTTTAAACTGGTTTATGATTATTTACACAAATGTTACAGAAAAGAGTTCATTTCCTTGCTAATAAAATGTTTACGGTGCTAGTTAACGAGAACGGTTTAAGTGTACCCCAAAAAATAATGTGCCAAAATATGTTTAGAAACATCGATCCGTCTGAGAGACCGCACCTCACAAATTAGGGGTTATGTGTGCGCTTAAGCGTTTATTATAAAGAAAGCTATAGTAAATGTTGCCTGTGTAATTGGAAACAACCTTTACTGGAAACAATATTACAATAAACATACATTTTGCCGACATCTTTGGTGCCCTTATATTGGGATATTGTTGGAAGCGGAAACTGGGTTACCTGCAGATGTTATTACGCGCTTCGCTCCACTTACAGCACCCCAATATTATTATCAACTTTCAAAATGAGTTTCGGAGGAAATAGCAGCGTGGGCAGGTAGGTAGCTAATGTGGGTGGGTGGCTGGGTGGCTGACTGTTGCTGCGTTACTAACCCCCCCCCCCCCAATATTTTGGTGCTATATTTAGAAACGCTCGTCCTCGCGAGCCAAAAGGCGGAAGTAATGGCTTCGCAATTTATCTGCACATTGACATCGGTCCCTAGGCTTCAAGCACTCGGCGTGTAATATACACGTTTGGAGTACCCAACAAGGCTCAGTTGGGAAATAATTGTATTTTATGCAATAAGTTGACCAATAAGAGCCACTAAACAGCACGTCAGATTCATTCAGCCTATTTATTGACCACATTGCACTTAACAGGGGCGTCCAAAGAGGTATTCAAGTGAATGCTGAGGGAAATTCAATTTAAATACGGAATATAATCAAATAACCCGCCACTGGGGGTTAAACAGAGACAAAGTTTGAGTATAATGGAAGGAGGTAAACCCAAACTCCCCGTTTTCGCAATCGTTGGACATCCCTGCCTTAGAGGGTCCTCGCTAGAAATAAACAAAAGCAAGTAGCCCGACGTAATATTGGCGATTCAGGAACATCGTGTATTTTAACAGTATATTAACTTTACAACATAGCGGTATTACACGTCAATGACAAGAAGCAGATACATTGATGTATAATAACGCAGCTTTAAACGAGGGAACATAAAAATTAATGTTTATTGGGATGGGTGTAATACAGACGTTCAAATGGGTATAGAGGTCTCTGCCCCTCGCTCTGTCTGGCCCTCAGTGGTGACAGCTTGTCTCTTTCTAACATCCCACGTCATCTCTACGTCACCACTGTGCAACACTTTCAACTGTTAATCTTAAACTTGCCCTGGCGGAAATAACTGCTACTCGCATTATAATGTAATTGATAGAAGTGTTCTGATAATTTATGTTCTTCTGATAGCCTGGGAAAAACGTATAACGAAAGAATAGAAAAAAGAGAAAACGAGTGGTTTATATTCCTCATTCCTCTCATACGTAAATTGCTGGAAATCGTATACCTAACGATCTCAAATTTCAACCAATGAGAGTCTTCATTCCCGAAAAATTTAACATCATTATCACCACTGTATTTTAATTATCTCCCCTGCCTTTACTTGCTAGGATCAGATTGGAGAATCTAACTGCAGTGACCCGTAAATGCGCAATAGCTTACATAATTTGATGCAACAGAGCCGTTAGGTTAAAACGCAAAAATGGCTCACTTTCACTTTGCTGAAATATCTAGTGCTGAAACAGACAACGTAAAAAAATTTGGTGAAGTATTTGATGTTCTTTAACATCTCCCCGGCAAGGAGGAAAATGTGCAGTGGAGTGTTCCTTTTTGAGGCATGCTATTAAAAGAATTCGCGGAGACAGTAAAGAAACCGGAGCGAGTCAGAAGAAGGAAAATAAGGGAAGGCTCGCTAATAGCGTTTTGTGTTCGCTATCGAAACCCACTCAGTGTCGCCCAAACCGAGCAGAAATATCATTTCCTGGTTGCTACAAACAGCGACTGCAGATACGTCCACTTTTTCCTCCTTTTTCCCCTTCCTTATATCCTATACATCATCTCAAAGGACCGTTCTGCAATACACGGAATTACGGACTAACTTACAGCGCTCTGTGAAGCAAGATGGAGACTTTTGCACATTAAAAAGAAATGGATATCAATTCTTTCTTTGAAATAAAATTTATATCAAAGCAACTGTGCTTAAAAACAAGAAGGAATAAAGAAAAAGAACCTTTAAGAGCGCATCGTGGTTAAACACATTGATCTACGTATGAAAAAAATATGACTATTATAATATGAACATAACCTAAATCCTTACAGCTATAATAATAATCTTTACACATCACATCCATGTAAATTAACACACAAAAACTAATCTTGATATGCTGATGTTCACTTGTTAACGAGTTTATCTTATGAATCAGAAAACAGCATTTGACAAAATGAATATTTAAAAAGTCTAATTTTATAGTGAAAATTGCTGTTTGTATACTATAATTTCTAAATTGTATGTAAAATATAGTAAAACTTCATTTATTTTGAAGTTCATGTGAAGTTTTAACAGCTCAAAAAATTTGAGCTTCATAGATGGAATACTTTTAGAAAAAATGGCATCTACACGTGGCAAATTATAATTTACGGCAGAATGCAAAAAAACTAAAGGCTGTGGTATGTAGCATGTTATTTAAGTTTTATATTTGTAAAAATAGAACGTACAACCGATATATTCTATATCAATGGATGTACAACAAGAGATGTTAACAGTGAGAAGAAAATGCGTGTTTTAACCTCAAAAACTACAATGTGTCCACGCAGAATTACGAGAATAGTTGCAACTGGGAAGTGAATTATGCTTTTAACGGATCGTGTATGCCTGAGGGCGTAAATGTTGCATATTACTACGCGAACAATGAGGGCGCGGGCCAAAGGGGAGGTTAATAACAGCCCCTTAATGTCCGGATCAGTAGCCCCTTTCGCAATCCCAGCATACGTCACTGGTTGTGACGTAAGGGATAGTTAAAATCATGCTCATGTCTGCACCACATAATATTTGTATTTAGAATCCCACATAACTCTGTTCACGCGTACAAACCTTGTATAGGTTTGCAGGAATGCAGAAGTAAGTACGATTGTACTTTTTGGTTATAAACATCGTAGTAATCGATATATTAACAGAGAGAATGTTCTTGTTAAACTGCGCCAGGTAAACACATTCTGTATCGAATCGTTCATAACCAATCATTGGCAGCCATTAAGGCTCCGTATTATAAATGTAATTTAAGTGTAAGATTAACACTTCTGGTTAGCTAAATCGTAGTGCAATGGGTTGGTATGCCTGAATGTTGGCAACATACAACAATCGCTGATCTTCTTGCACAACTAAATGCTGCAAGTACACGTGCTAGCTTAGAAAATATTTAAAATATTCTGAAGTAATGTAAACGTAACGTTAAATTAACGTGATCGGTAACTATTCAAGTAACATGTCCGATCACCAATCGTAAATATCGCTGGAAGTAAAATGTTATGTTGGTAATGCTGTTTAGGTAACTAAATGCTATTGGTAGCGTAGAAAAAAGGTTAGTGTTCTGACATAATTGCGTATTGGATGAAAACAAGCGTAACAACTTAGCGTTAAATTAACGTGCGCATGCGCAATGAAAAATAACCTTTGTTTAGGTGCATCCAATGCTTTACTTCGTATTTCGTTGCATGTATCTACCTATATACGCATTTCACACTACTTAGGAGTATTTGTAAATTGCAGCGGGAATCTGGATTCTGTTTGCCTTGTTTATTTTGGCTTTTTTGAAGAAAATTTTCGTCAGCTATCTCGGTATTAGTTATAGGAAAGTATTTAGAACTAATTATGCGATGGTTTTTGTGTAGGAGAACGCATATTCTCACGAAGCAGCTAGCATTTGTTTCTTTCTAACCAATAGTAATCCTTTGTTTAGGTTAATAGATCGAAATAACACATACACTGTTCTTTTATCACACGCAAAAAATATTTTGTCCACACGAGATTTTTAACTGCACTCATTGGCTCCTGGTTTGTTCCGTGATACATATTCCTTTACAATATCTATAAATATTCCCCAATGTGTTTAACAAAACTCCTTTTTCTACTTACTTCAATATTCTCGTAGGTACAGGAGGGTGCGCAAGACAATTTTATTAATGCTTAAGTGAGGTTAGATGAGCGTATGTTTACGTCACGCATGGATTAATTGCATTACATGGTTCTAGCTTTCATATTTACGCTTGATCTTCACAAATGCTGTCTTATTTTTATTTAGAATTTAATATTAAAATATAATATGGTTTTACAGTTTACACTTTCTCGTTCATTTCTGTATCTGGTTTCAAATTTGATGCACTAAGGTTAGGGTTGTCTTTTGTAAGTTTGAATATGTTTAAAAACATATGTCATTCTACATATGACTGAAGATTGGCATTAGTAAAACGTAAGGAAAGCTTGAACTATGCCTCAATCTGCTTTACACTGAATTTACTACGTTCACTAACTCTGAGTTTAGAAATGTAATGTTAAAAACTCTGTATTCTATGCTAACAAGTCGGAGCACAAATTGGGAAGGAATGAGACAATAACAAAAGCTTATTGTTAACTATACACTGGTCAGATAGCAGTAATGTGGTTATGTTTGAATATAAACATCACATTTTCTTAACCCTGCATTCTGGAACTGCAAATTTTGCATCAAAACGCGTGTTTTTACCCCTGAGTTCATGGGACTATGAAACGTTTCCGTTTAAGCCTTTGAAGGAAGGTTTTACTGCAATAGCAGCCCTAACCACGAGTTGCCTGTGCCTCAGCGAGTTGGAAACTTACTATTAATGTTTATAGAGAAGTGTAAGTTGGTCCTACCTCTCATGTAGGTATAAGCTGTACCTCTCATGTTGCGTCTGGTCAGCACCACCAGGTTCAGCACGTTCCCGATGATGCCCAGGCAGCAGATCGCCGGCAGCGCTACCCCATAAGAGTAACGACGTAACGCAGCATCCCTGTCGTCTTCTTTTTCATCTTCCCGCTGCTGCATCCAGGAGGTCGAGTTCGAGCACGGGGGTGCATCTTCATCCCCCGGTATGATGTAACTCAGATGCTCCATTGTCAGTGTTCGATTATCCGACACTATCACTTCACTCCATGCACTGTCACTGCGGCATTTGACACTACTACAAAGGTAGGAAAACCATCCAATTACATTACTTTCTCCAGTTTATGCCTACTTAGGTAAAGTGAATAAGTTGTTACAGTTTATCATAAAACCGTAATACACTAATATTAAGAACCGTTAATGCATGGATTTTAACCGACTATTAACTCGCACACGGAGAGAATTTTCGGAAGTTGAAGTATATTTTAGTTCTTGCTCGCGAATACCAGGCTGGACGTGTGAATCTGGCTTGAAGGTTTGTGTGGCAGAAGTTCACCTGAAAAGAGAATACAAATCTTATTTAATCACGGATATTAAAAGCTAAAAAGATACCATAAAACTTAAGTCAAAATCTTCCTTGAAATTGATAAAAATCACATCTTAAGACAACGAAAACAACTGATACCGTTATGCTTAAGTTTCACAGAGTATTTATGGTCGACCACGTGTCTAAGTTTAAAGAATTTTAATATTCTATGCTGGTGTCTGATATTTTGACCATGTACAATTTACGAAACCTGTGAAACGTAAGCTTTGCGTTGCACTTATCAGACTGGTAATAAATATGTCGAGTCCATGTGAAAATGAAAGAAATGAGCCAAGCGCAATAAAGAATGCTTTAAAATGCTATCCTGAAAAATTGTAAAAAGTGGATTCTCCTACCCTTCATATGGCTTTGTAATAAGATTTGAAAGTATTTTCGAAAATTAAACGTACATATAACCAACCCACCACTGCAACATTGACTTAAGAGTGGCACATTCCGTATAAAGTAGAAGGGGGTAAATCCAACCTCCCCCAACGCTGGACATCGCTGTTACAAGGCATTAAGATGCGTGAAACTCAAGAGGCGTTTTTCCCTAGCAACAAAGGTTGACAAATCCGTGGGCACATCAGCGCAACATCGATTTTCGAATCTGAACCAAGAATATCTTGTGTTTCCACTTTATTCGTGTGCTGCCTGGATGTCAATATATCTTATCACACCCCCCCCCCCCCCACATAAGGGGAGAACATATGTTGCTCATGTTTGTCTCTTGGAGTTCTTGCTGAAATGCAGAATTTCTCAACTGACAGCAAAACTTCCTGCAAAGTAGCTGTTTTCAGTTTAGTTATAGCACGTAGCGTAACCTAGTTTCATGGAACACTAATCTATAACCTTCCTAATGCTATTAGGCAAGGCTATGAACCAAACATTAACCTAGAAAATAAAACAATGTCACAAAAACTCGCAAATCGAAACTACCGTTTGTCCAAGATTCAACTAGAATTGCCATAACCTTTAAAAGATTTAACGATCGCTCAAAGTCTACTGTATTCTAATATTGCCCTTGTACCTACAAGGAAATAAGCAATAAGAATTTGTACAAATGTTTATCTCAACTAACACGAAGAAGATATAGTAATAAGAGTTTGTAAGAATGGTTAGTACAAGAGTAGATAAAGTCATGCGAGTGCAGCACATCAGATTTTTTTATTCGTTAAATATTTCATGCTACTAAAATTATGCTTCAATAATAAATACATTTTAGTTCATTCATGTCCGAATGGGCAGAGAGGCAAGCTGTATATGAGTTCAGATTTGTGGCAGTTGCCTTGGAGTATTCAGGAAAGTTAAAACTAAATGTCAAAGGATCTGAGAATTATTCCCTCTAGTAAGCAACGAAAGTTATTAGTGTATAATTAACTAAGTGGAATTAGCAATGATATAGGTAGGTAGCTATTTGTACGACTGAGGTAATTAGTCACATGTGATTCATGGATGTGCACTAATTATACCACTAACTGCTTCGATAGTTCAATATTCCTGCGTTTATTAACCTCCTGCTCCAACTGTTAGTGATGCTCGGGAGAATCTTACGTCACAAGAAATGATTGCATTATGCTTGGATAATCATCTTATTCATACCATCATCCTATCTGTGCAAGAATTATCAAACCACCACATAAAATTGTGTTTTAAGTGCAAATCCCCAAGCACCTTGTCAGATCATAACCTAAGATAGTCTTCCATTACTGATTTCCCAAACATTACGTCACGATGAACTACTTAAAGAAAAACGAAACAATGTGTTGGAAAATTTCCACGTAGCTTTATTCTGAATGGCTGTTTTCTAATTTGCAGAGAAAGTCGTATTATATTCTGTTTAATTTATAACATGACTATTTTCACGTAAACTAGAATTGCTATATATTTTCTAATAGCGTAGAGCCGATATGTAATTGTTTATAATGTGTGACCAACTGTGTAATTAAAACAGTCAACACAGTTCAGAACACAGTGACGTCACACGCCGATCTTGTCTTCGATGTGCGCATGCTCGGCAGTGTGAGCTGACGTCATACTTTTACTACCAGTCCTCGCCTACTTTAGAGTAGTGCTACAAACAAAGAAGTATGACATTTTATTCTTTGATCAGCCGATTTAAAAAAAAAATAAATGATTTTGTTCCAAATTGGTTGCGTAATTCCACAAAAATGTACAACGATGACAGTTTTATATATTAACTTATTTCTGATATAACTTTGGTAGTAATTATGTGACGTCACAGAGAGTTTCGAAATAATTAATCACTTAAAAGACGCTCGTAAGAAGCTTAAAAGCCGACTGAAGTTTTGAACGGAAACAAGCGAGTATTCAGCATTTAAACTTCGGAGGCGGTTGTCAATTTGTTCCGTTCTCCAGGGAAATTAGCTTCAAACAACTTCCCAGAACAAAAATCCGTTCAAATTACAGGATATAACATTTTAATTAATTACCAACCTCTGTCCCCAGGCAGCAGCCTTCCCGTCTCTTCTTGAACAGCTCAAATTATCCTAATATCGAATTTCGTATTTTAAGGTAGATTTCGTCTCATCATGCGTTTTACACTGTCCTCCTGGAATGAACTTAGATCAACATGACATAAACCTAGATCAACATGACATGAACCTAGATCAACATGACATGAACCTAGATCAAGATGTATACGTCGAAATGTTTAAGTTCAGCTTGATTGAAGATTATGTTCAGGTGTTTGAACTGAGATTGACGTTTATGCAACTGATTTGCCCTGTTAGTTTAGGAAGTTAGAAAGGAATGTACACAAGAGAGAAGTGTTCTAATACGCCCCAAGAGGAATCTTTTTTTAAACTTAATTTGCCGTGCTGCCCTGGAGAGTCTGTTTGCGCATTCTGAGTGGAAATTAGCATCAGGAACAAAATGAGGCTTGAGGGTGTTTTTCCGCTGCGTTCGCTCGGTAATTCAGGACAAGGGACACCGCATCAGGTCAGAGGAAATCTATTTCACAACTCGTCCATCAGTGTTTGCACAACCTACCTTGTCAGGAGTATCACACACACACACTAGGTCATGACCCAGTGACGGCGGCGGCGGCGGCCGTATACACAGGCCTGCCTGCGTCAAGGACATCAAATGACCCCCCCCCCCCCGCACCTCCCACATTCACTGGCGTCATGAAAAAAAATTCTTCTTCAAATGGAAGTGATTATACCAACCTCTGCTTCCCTACACTCGTATCGTCTGTCGCAACCAAAACCCAGGTCATTGACGTCATCACTCGACAGTGCAATATTGCGCATAATTAAGTTAGTCGCCTCCTGATGAACAAGTTAATTCAATTGTCAGACTTAATTTTGATATCAGGAAGAGATATGTGCACGTGGGGGCCCAAATTGACATCAGTTCGTTTGTCCAACCAAACTGCACAGCGAACACAAACATTGGGGTTGATATACCTTGGCATTAAGGAATATTCCACAATACAGTGTTCCTCCTTTAACCTTCTCTCTAAATTTCCATCTTTTCTCTTCGGCTTTCCAGTTCAGAGTTCTATTGGATATTCCATCCCCTGACATTCTAAGCACGTGACCATGCCACTTAGGCGTCTATCTTGTACCACTTCCAAAACTTCCTAACTTGCACAATTTCCCTTATTCTATTATTCCAAACTCCATCTTTCCTGGATTTTCATGCTCATTGTCTCCAACAATCCATTAATTTGTTTGCTTGTTTAATTATGGTCGAATTTTCAGCCTGATATACCAATTTTTACTTTCTCTACTAGTAATTAAAGGAACTATTGTATTCCACCCGAAAATTCGATGTCAAGATTTTACCGTAAGTATGTCTTGAGAGCCCTGAATCCAAATAAAGCATTTTTAGAAAAAAGTCCGTGTGTGTCTGCCGACATGTTGCACTCACATGACTTTCTCTACTCTTGTACTAACCATTCTTACAAACTCTTATTCCTATATCTTCTTCATGTTAGTTGAGATAAACATTTATACAAATTATCTTATTGCTTATTTCCTTGTAGGTACAAGGGAAATATGGGAATACAGTAGACTTTGTGCGATAGTCAAATATTTTAAAGCTTTGAGATTCAGTTCTCTTTGCACACTTAACATAAAGAAATGAACAACGATGTTCCATTTCACGAAAGTTTTAAGTTTTCCGAAATTGACACAAATGACAAGGAATAACTCCGAAATGGTTCACCCTAAAAAAATGTATCTGGATATAAATTGTATGTTTTAGCAAGGCCTACATTTTTTGTATTCTAATATTTTGTCTATCTCTTACGGTTTAGTAGGTATTCAAAAGACGTCCAGAGTAAATACGACTACACGGGTTTTAGCAAGAAAATTCAAAATACATTTAATTTCTCATACAAATATCTTAAACATACATTTTAATCAAAATCGTTAGCCATTTAAGATAATCAAACTTTTCGAAAATTTTTCTATATAAAGGATAGTTTAGGGTGGGGCTATTTTCTTCAAAATCTTTGTGTCGCGTCCTTGAACTTAAATACCAACTTTGGTTTCTAACCGACTTTTCGTTTTTGAATTATGCTGTCCACAGACACACTCGGACCTTTTTCTAAAAATGCTTTTTTAAGATTCAGGGGGCCTCGAAACATATTTCCGGTAAAATCTCGACATCGAATTTTTTACTGGAATACAGTACTTCCTCTACTTACTCTCTTGTGGTACCAGAGGAGTAAAACTAAGGAACAAGTGCAACTTACAGTGCACTCAAGCTGATATTGACAAAATAAAGTTTCTGGTAGAAGTATCTATTTTAAAGAACGACAGCGCGTTTTTCTTCAAAGCGCCATGATGCGCTCCCAAAGATAAGTTCTCTCAGAAGAGGCCAATTTCACCAAACTCATCAGTGATTCCCTCTTGTCTGAAAGGATGCACTCGGTATCATTTGTTTTCATCTGAGTTAGACAGTGGCGTGTCTCTGTAAACCACACAAAGGCAAACTGCTGCTTATTCAGATGTGTGTGTGTGTGTGTGTGTGCGCGCGCGCGTCAGTGCCCTACTCAGCGTTACCAACTCCTGAAAATGAAGGACTAACATCTGTCAGAAATGCCGGAGTTTTAGGTACGGATAAAATGACAAGTCCAGTAATTTTTATGTCGCTTTATTTCTTTTTAAACTTAACGAAGTGCTAACACTGTTATAAGTCACTTGTTGCATGTAAAGAACTGCAATTCATCACTGTTATATCGTAACCTTGCAACTGCCCTTGACACTGCTGCGGTAAGCGACTCTGTCTCACAAATATTTCACGTTCAAAACTCGCTCCATAAATTAACTATCCGCACAAGCAGCCTGCTTATATAGGCTCAGAATTACCGGCAACTTTTCTGGAAATATGTGGACAGCATAACTAAAAAACGAAAAGTTGGTTAAAAACCAAAATTGGTATTTAGGTTTAATGTCCTTCAAGGATACGACACGAAGATTTTGAAGAAGATTTCTCTACGCTGAACTACCCTTAACATGGAAAATGGACTTTATGGAAAATGACATGCGATTTTTCGTATTATGTCACGTTTTTGAGAAAATAAAGTGTTTGTGTTGCATAAATTGGGTATCGTGAGTGAGTTTGTATGTGCCCTAGACAAGGACAGCGAGTGTTTTGTAGTGTTTATCACAGAATAACCCTAAATAAACTGAAAGTAAGTGTTTTTACTGGATCTCAGATCAGGAAGTTGCTATTTTTTTCATATTTTTAAAACTCTGGGCGTAATAGAAGAGAACTGATAATATATTTGAAATCAGCACTCTATATTTAAGAGAAACCGGCGTTAAAAACTGATACTTCAAACAATTGTTTTGAAAATGCAAAACCAGTCCGCGCATGCGCACAGAGATACGAGGACATTGCCCGAAATCTGTGCTTTGACTGAAGGACAGCTACATTCAATTTGTGTGTTTCTTCCTCTGTGTGACAAATACGCACGCAAGAGAACAACAAAACCCTCTTTCCCAGTCACCGTCGCGCGTCCTGGTTCATTGCACAAACTGATTTTGGATGAATTACCTGCCTGCCATCTACTGTCGATTCCAGGAAACTGTTTTAGGCGCCTAATACTGCTCCCTGCTGCACGTATCACTGTCATTTTGGCAGGTAAAGTAGAGGTTCTTCAAAAGAGAAGCGGAGAGCACAGCAAATTGCTTTCCAAACTACAAACTGCGGTGCCTTTTGAAGTGTTACTCTTTGTCAGGACGCAATTCTCTCTCCGTAAAATCAGGACATTAACAAAAAGGTCGTCCAACTACGAGTATTGTACAAGGGTGAGTAGAGAAGATCATGTGAACAACACTTCACATTTTTCCACTATTTACCTATAGTAAGAAAAATATTCCAAGATTTCATCGGAGTCCCTTGAAGTAAAACGGCATTCTTAAAAAAAGTCCTATTTTCGAGTGTGAGCAACAGTTCAAAATGAAAAATGTGTTAATTAAACTTCGGATTCAATTTCTTCGAAGTGCGCAAGATTATCAGTTTCCAACCCCAAACTATCACTTACTTATTTTAATCAGGAAAAATTTGCCTGGTGCCGGTACAGAGGGGCCCGGCTTACAGGCTAAAAATTTACATTAATTACAATTTATATTATTTACATGGGTACTCTTGTTTGCGTTTTCTTATCAAAAAACCCATACGGTGAGCAGCTTTAACTCATCGAGAACAGTTTTTGGGCTTCTATCACAGGAATGAGAACCAGAACCGTAATCAGGACGTACAGGTTCTCTACATTCCTGGGAATGAATCAAATGAAACGTTCTTTAATCCGCACGACCTTTTGTAGAACTAATGCTAAGAGGTAGACAGAACCTTATGGGGTTGTGTTCATGGTTTCCCTTCAGTCAGCAAGGTAAACCCCGGATTGAATATTTAATAGCACCACCCAAAGTTCCACCTTAAGTCTAAAACAACACTATAAATGAAAAATAGATAGTAATAGTGAATGCTGTGCCATCTATCCGAAGCTCATGCAAGCAGATGGAATGACACTGAATGCCATCTACCAACACAGGTGCAGACTTACTGGTCCTCGTGACCAGTGGCGCCTCTTCAGGACAAGCTAATCAAGTTCACTTCCACAGTTTTAGTACTGATCAGTCCAAAATATAGTGCCAATTATCATACAATCTATCGCATTTTCTGCGTCTGTCCCATTTTTACTTTTTCTACTGGTAAGTACGGGAACTATTATACTCGACCCAAAAATTCGATGTCGAGATTTCACCGAAAATGTGTTTTGAGAAAAAGCACTTTTAGAAAAAAGTCCGTGTGTGTGTCTGTGGACAGCATAACTCAAAAACGAAAAGAGGCTAAAAACCAAAGTTGGTATTTAAGTTTAATGTCTTTCAGCGATACGACACGAAGATTTTGAAGAAAATTCTCCCACCCTAAACTACCCTTTACATGGAAAATTGATTTTCTTCAAAATGTCTAATGATTTTGATTAAAATTACATTCAAGATATTTAAGACAAATGAAATGTATATTTTTAATTTTCTGGCTATATCCAGAGTAAACAGAATTACATAGCCTATGGCCAGAAAATTCAAAATTGTTTTTATAATCTCCAATAAATAGACTACAATATGTAATGAATTATTTTTCAGGGTATATGGAATAACGTTGGCAACACTCACAAAATGAAAGAATGACTACGAGATAATTCGCGTGTGATAAGGCGTGTGTAAACTTGGTTCCACGGTAAGTCCGTGGCGGTAAACTGTTTTACGGCTGAATAGGTGAGAGAGGGAGGGGGAGGGGGAGGGGGAGGGGGAGGGAGAGCGAGAGAGAGGCGAACTTCCCTCTTGTTAGGTTATGTTTTCTTTGTACAGAACTAGGTCCTTGGGGGTGTTCTTGATTGAGCTGCACTTTTCTGAACCCTTTCAGACGCAGAATGTAAGTTTCGTTAACTTCAGTAACTGACCACAAACAAGCAAGACGGGATTTTACTTTTTTCTATGTTCTTATTGTTTTGAGGTGCAGGTTGCAATCTATCTGTCCCTCGGCTGAAACTCTGGAACGTCTACTGCGTGTAGTAGACAAGTAGACAAGTAGACGAAGTAGATATTGTATTCCACCCAAACACTATGTCCAGATTTCACTGGAAAAATGTTTTGAGAACCCTAAATAAGAAAGTATTTAATTGAGATTCAGTTTCATTCAAGGAGTTAGTTAACTGTGCTGAAGTTAGTTTTGTAAGGGCTTCTCAGAGCAATGCTTAGCAGTATAGAAAGTAAAAAACCGCTTTAGGAAGTTGGTATTAACATATACACTAAAAGATCAAAGAAACAGTCAGACGTAAAAGAAAGTGGTACAAAAACTAGTGCTAGTACTTTATTCTACCTCTACGCTTTCCCCTTTAAGTATTTAATAAAGAAAAATCAAGATAACGCCGCATTTATGCTTTATCAACAAAAAACCGTACTAAATCTTCATTAAAACTGCGAGCGTGAATCTAAATCAAATGATTGGATAACGCGGCGCAATTTAGTATTGTAAATGAAATATAGGAGCTTCAAGTGGGGACAGGTTATTAAGAGGGGGTGATTTACGAGCGGGGTGCGGATATTGATCTCAAGTATGCACTGGTTAACACTTACGTCACAATTATTCATACCTGGAATTCCTCCAGCAGCCTTTGGCGGTATCCTAGCAACGCGGCCGAAGAATTGATCCCGCCGTAGGCAGATCTAGAATCAATTTTCAGGAAATTAAAATCTCGGTGGTGGGAGAGTTTGACCCGAGTAAAGCTATACGCTCGCTGTAGGCTTCGCCGGAAGCTCTAGAGGGGCAGATCGCTTCCTTTCTTGCTCAAGATACTGCTACTGGCCGCCACTGACTAGCACTATAGCTGACCTTTTCAGCTTTACACGCCTTAGTGCTATAAATGCAGATATTTATATTCGCAACTAGCTAAAACACCCGGTTTGACTATTTTATCCCTACAACTTTTAAACTTACGTTGTTAGGAACAACCCCACATACACAAGATAACATTTTAAAAGGTAAAGTTTACTTTAGTCGCTGTTACCTTGTGAACCAAGGCTGTGCCGTGACGAGCATGCGCAGAGACCTGTATCGAAAGAAAGAATCGCACTTCTGGGTCACCACTTTGTTGAACTAGCTTTTGTTTGCAGCCCTCGTGTGCCAGGGTTCTCAAATCGCTGTATTGTTACAATCAAGGCGTAGGTACAAGCCATTACCTAGGTCAACAACGTCAGGATTAGACGGAAGTGCAGTGTCGCTGGATTTCCTCACTCCTTTGGCACATTATCACGTTGGAGTAAATGCTAATGACTTAGAGCATGTACTCCAAAGTTTATAACACCAGATACTCCTGTGCGGTGTCACAGTTTGCGGATTAACACTATCATCATCTAGGACACCAAAAAGCAGCAAGTTTCTAATGCAGCCCTTCCGAATGAGCCACACTGAAGCCCTTCTAGGTGCAGAACTCCAGAATGGTAGCGAATTCCATAATATGTAGATATACGAACTTTCATACGATTATATGTGATCAACCACAGTTAAACTTAAATCGTTCATAAAATGTTTTTAATATTGTAAATTTCATTTTATTGTTACTGGTGTTCCACATTTTAATCATGTATTTGTTATTCGATTGTACAAGATGAACGAATTTATGAGACAACCTATATCTTAGCACAGTATAAGATATTTTTGGCGGTACATTGTGTATGTTAATATACAGCGAGTTTCTGAATATCTTCCCCTGTTTATGCAATCGATAATAGAGCAATAAAGAAGACACACGAGGGTTTTCTGAAAGTTTCTTGGAGAGTTGAAGTTGGAACGGACTCTGGAAATGGGACCATATATCTGTTATGAGTTCCTGAATGTCTCCAATGCAGTCGTAAAGGGCATCGAGTCGCATTACTCGACAACTTCTACAACTACCTACCGACAAGTGGATAAAAGGCATTACGTCACCCTCGATTAAGATTGAAGAGCAACGAAATTCCGATCAGGTTCCAGTAAACAAAACCTTAGTTTATGTGCTCCGTCTAAAAGTTCAGAGCATCTCTTCAGAAATGTATGTATTATTCAAAACAGGTACAAAAATAAATGTTTTACATATCATTAAGGTACAGATATTTAAATAAATGTATATACCCAATGGGGTGTGTTAGTTTTTGTTTCCGTTCGCCTAACAGGGGTTATATTACCACAACTCACAAGTTAGCCACCATATTCCTTATGGCCGACTGGCATAGTAAAAAAGACGAAATTCTCAGTCAGTAGGGCTTTTACTGTTCTCGAACAAAACTTAAGTGTTGTATGTTACAAAAGAAACACCAATGATAATTGCGAACTAATTTTAAACATCAATAATACTAAAAATTGATGGAACTATTTTCTTCCTCAGAGTGCTTCGGTCAGGCTACGAGCATTTGTATATTTCAAGTAGTTTGCTTATTTCGGCAGCACTGTACTTTTGCATTGGCTTCCTAGTTTATCTGCGCATTCCATTGCGCATCCTGAACATCAGTTTGGGAAACAACGAACTACACATAAAGCTACTTAGGGGAGTTCTAATGACGTTCTAAGGCTAACATACACAAACACGGTTATTTTTCTAGGTTATGTCGCTCTATTAAGAACAAGAGAGCCCACTTTGGCGTAAAAGCGCCTTTGCAGTATTAACAGGAAAAGGAAGATGCGGGATTTTGTTTTCCGTTAGAAGAAAGCTTAGAGAGAGAGAGAGAGAGAGAGAGAGAGAGAGAGAGAGAGAGAGAAAACAAAACTAGGATAACATAAAAGTAGCTTTAATATCTCACATGCTTTTAAGGCACGAGAGTTCTCAGATCTTCTCTTCTGGCGCCATCATGGCGTCTTTAATAACCAAACGATGTTGCCAAGTTTGGTATAGTTTTATACTAGTTTAGCCTGTTCGCCACCAAGGGCATGTTTTTTTTTTTTTTTTTTTTTTTAACTTTCTCTGCTACGTACAGGGGAAGTATTTATTCCACCCAAGAATTCGAAATTCCACCACAAATAAACGACACTTAATTGCTATGATAACATCAGCGTTTTCCCGGGTCACCAGGAAAATGCTGGAAAGGATGATATATCGCCCGAATTTCCCGACATCGAGGTCTTTCAGCGTCGGGACTGCGGCGCTGCTTCTCAGCGGATGGGTGGCGTTGTAGTCGCCTGACCGGTGGCTTCTGGGTGACCCTGCTGTCGAGATTAATCTCCAGCACATGTTAGACACCCTCACGCTGGCCCAGCTCGCGCTACGCTTCGGGGAAATCAAATCGAGTTCTGAAACTACAATGTGTGCTTAAAAATATAAAGTACTGGCCCCAATAAAAAAAGAAAAGAAATAATACCAGAGAAGTATCACTCGGTTGCGGTCTCTGTGGGCACAGTAACCCAACTTCGGTCTCTCTCTGAACTATTTACTTCGTATTTAAACACAAACATCAAATATTAAAGGAATTTAGTATTAAAACCGAAGGCACTCCACATTACTTGGCATCTCCAGCTGAACACAAAATTCCTTATGCGAAATCGATGTGAAAACCACATTAGCCACTAGGCTTGGAAGATGCCCCTTACACAAGTTGTGTAAAGTTGAGCTCCCCCCCCCCCCCCTGTTCCCTCTATATTTTATTTGTACACTTGAGCGTAAACCTTTGATACCAGGTTGTAATTATGAAAGTTTCCTCTCAGTTGCTAATTAGCGGGTCGGCGGAAAGTACTTTACACACAAGCATTTTAGTGATCTAGCTTTCAGTATTACAGCAAACAGAAAATTAATTATAATTTCCAGCAGATTAAATTCTCTTCAAATTACAAGTTTAGGTTTCTTACCATGTCGAAATATTTTAATTTCTATTTAGCACAGAAGGAACCCTCTTTCTATATCCTAGATGTCGCTAATTAAAAGAAAAGTTCGCAAAAGGCTTACTTGAAACCCCGGTTCAGTAATATTGCGACGCCGGCCGAGATTCAGCTACCTCACACCACTCGGCGACGGGTAAACCTGATAGTGAGGAAAGATTCAGGTAGAAAAGAAACTCCATATTGTAGATTTATGTAACTACACTTTCCACTGGGTACCCCGGGACGTGAAACGGACAATAGAACAGGACCTCCAGTGACCACCCTATATTTATTTACAACCCCTTAATGTGCTCGTGCAATATCGGATAAAACAGCTGACGAGTGTTCTTCTTTACAACTGATATCCCCTGAAGCTATTGAGAGCGATGGTAGAAGCAGGGCGTATAGACCACTGATCCATTAGCACCCAACATTGGGCGAATTTCCCATAGGATCAACTGCTACAAATAGCACTACAGAATTCATCCGAGGCTTTCCTGCTAACCAAAAATATTTTGTGTGTATGTGGGAGGGCGCGTGAGGAGCGAGAGTATTTTTTCTTCATCCCCATCATCCTTTTTATCCACCCCAAGCGATTTGCTCAAGAAGCGTAACATTTTCCGACCTACATTCACTGCACCTGGGGTTCAAAGATGATGCCGAGGCAGCTCCTCCCTTAGCAAGAGGGTGCAGGGAGAGGCTTATGTGATAGTACACCCTCTCCACCCTAAACAGCGCTTTTTGTTGGATGCCTCATATTATGAATCCGTTTAAGGTCAAATTCAGCAAAGCATGGAGACTCTGGGCCACGATTCTGTCAAGGGTGAAGGATTACCACGAGAAGGAGCTTGTATTTCGTCACAAAACGGGGACAACGTATAGTAACGTTCAACCCTAACAGTACCAAGGGCTTTATCCCAACCTTGTGTGGTTTTTAGAATTCTAATTCTTTCGTTCAAAGACATGCAATTAGTGTCCATCATTGTTTATACTACTGAAATACCCAATTTTTTCAATGTTTCAATTGATTTTAACTCTCGTTTTTATAAGTCTACCTACTTTTTTTATAGGTTATAGCATATATTCTGCCTCTATCATTCTATCAAGGTCAACATAACCAATAAATTTCTTCTCGACAAGGTGACGTCATGCCAAGGAGCTAATTTATGATATGCTTTCCACATAGAAATTCAAAGCAATGTCACAATATTTGCTCCCTTTGTGTTCTTGTTGCATAATACTTTACTTGATCGGTAGTTATCGGAAGGCATTTGGATGTGTTGCATATAAATTTGGTTGCGCGCAACGCTCTTGACTGTGATTCCAGTGTCGACATTATCTGCAGAGAGAGAGAGAGAGACATTTAACTTAGCTGGCAGGATATGCAGCGACAGCTGTAACCTGATGGGGTTATGTCGACACTTACAGCAGGTAATGCTCTGTGATACTGCCGCTATTAGCTGTGCGCAATATTTTTGTTTAAGCCACATTTACGACAGGGACATTCCAGCTGGCAGTATTGTGTTTATTATTCCCAAATAAACTTGCACGTCTCACACGCTGCGCTGCGGTACCCTGGTAGTCTGCTAGTGGTAGTAAAAATATCATTGGAATATTTAACTATTTTAAAAAGGGACGTGGCTAATAGCACATCGAGGTGTAAAATATGCCAAGTCGCAGATGCATCAAATTAAAAAAGCAGTTACATAACTTTCATAACCTCCATTGAAGTCTACATCAAGTGTAAAAGGCACTAGAATTGACACTAGGACATTTGTATAGGCAAGTAAACATCTTTAGCTTTATCAAAATGGGGAAAATGCTGTGTATTCTTACAAAAGCTTATCCTTCTTCACTTCTTAATGCCTACAAATAAAAGGTTTTATAGGATTTTGGAATTCCGCGTAACAAGCATGTTGCAAAATTAGAAATAAGGCCAGTATTTTAACCTCGAAAGTGTGAGCCAGGTATTCAAGTGTGCAACCTTCTAGAAGTAAAACAAGGTGCATCATTTCTAGGAATTATTAACTGGGTACTACAGGTCTTTGTTGTGAATTCTGGGGAGTAATATGTATTGCATTCTGCCCTCAGTAACCTTTATTACGGGTCAAATCATAAACATGGCTATGATTGGGAATTGTCTGTAGAGCGTATCAGGAGCCTAACCCTCGGCATTGGTCAGTTCTCGTTTAGTACGAGTGAGGTCAAATGATTTTACACCATGAACCTTGCACTTCGTATATCCAAAATGTAACAACGCATGAAAGAGGAAATATGGCATTACCAACGTTCCAGACTTTTACTAGAACAATCTAGGATTCAATAAAACGTAAATAGTATATTTCGTACTAAGCTGTAAGTGAATGTATTTTGGGAATATGAAGCCCGCAGAACCGAGTTTTCTTAAACATTCGAGATCTGGTAAGTAACTTACAGTTCGTGGTTAGCCAATTAGCTTTTGCATTAATTGAAAAACCGAAAACAGCAATAATAAATCAATTTCTTTTCCATATTCTATTAGACATTAAGAAAAACTGAATCCTCAATGTGGACAAATGAACAGCTACATCTATGTTGTCTCTGATAGGCCCAATAATTTGTATATTTCATGTACAAATCCAGGTTCACCTCAAGATACAGTGAAGAAATAAAAAGAATTTAGTAGCTTCTTAATGTTAACATGTCCAACTAAACATTTAATAGTTCAATCAATAAATAATTCATACGTTTGTATATTTCGCTAAGGATTCATTAACTTATTTTTAGGTTAGTATATTGTTGGGTGTGACGTCATTTCTTATTGATACGCATGGGAATTGATAAATGAATTGTAAATTTAGCTTCCACTATCAGATATTAACTTAAGTACCAAGTACTGCACAAAATTCTTATTTTTCTTGATAATACGCGTTAAAACAAGAAGTTTCTCCCCTAATTGATAGTTACTGCAATATTAAGAAAAACAGACGAACCACCAGTCCCTCAATTTCGTTTATATAAACGAACTTCCGTCGACTTTTCTGGAAGTATATTAATAGTCGCATTCTGAACTGCTTTAAAAATGTTTGCTAGCGAGACATAAGTTAGCTTCACTCGTTTTTACTTTAAATTCACATATGAAACTAGCACCTAAAATTACAGAATATAACAATGTTTAATGTATCGTGTCATTTTTCCGAAAGCTCAAATTACTTTTTCTCCGAACATACCGTTTCCGCAATAAATAAATTGCATTAGGTACACCAAGTATAGCTACAACATATATAACTATCTATATTAAGATTATACCTTCCACCCTGTATATACTATGTGAAAATGCTCTTCCCCTTTTGTTAGTATTAACTGTCCACTGGAGTGTCGAAAAATTCGAAAGAATGGTAGTTACATTGTTATTGATGTTTATCGTGGATCACATTTTGTCTCTTATTCACGCAAGCGTTATGGAGGCACGAGACCTTAGTTCCTTGATCCGTCACCAGAGGAAGGCAAACCCATATCCGCGAGAGGAAGTCAGTCTCCGACTGGGCATTATTCACTGTTTACCTGCGCTCGCTCGCTCAACTTGTTTCAATAGTGCGAGAAACATCAAGCCCTCCCTCCCTCCTCCAATTGCTATCTCTTAGTTAGTTTACTTGAGTTTAGTTTAGTTAAGGGAAAGGGAGGGGCGGGGGGGGGGGGGCACACTACCCTGCACGGCGACCTATGCAGATCTATTGTGCAATCGTCTTACCATCACCGACCCAGAAATTTGATGCTCAAGATGAACTAATTCAGGGTTGAAAGCTTAAATGAAAACAATATATCTGATCTTAGTATACAATACAATTAGTCTTCATATAATCACAGAATGCCAATTTATGAAATACCGTGTTTTTAAGCTCCTGTTGTGCAGTTCTACTGTAATAAAACTGTATATTTAAAGCCCTATTTACTCTTTCTTCAATAAGTCAAAATACCGAATAGTTCGTCTACTCAGGAAAATTCTGTATTTATTTTTCGCAACAAAGCTTCGCCAAGACAAGCGAGAAGCGATATGCGTTTGTTTACATATGGAAGGGTTATCCGTGGTATCTCAAACACAATTTTAGAAAGAAAGGGTTGTTTAACCTCACACTGTTACACATCTATAACACTAAATTGTACACAGAAACATACAAACCAATACATAATACCATACCGAGCGGAAAGTGTACAGTTATTGTTAATAAAGAAGTGTTTTACCGAAGTAATTTGTCAAATATCTGAAGCCATCCAGCTTCTTGAACGGATATGACATTTTAACGTTAAATTGCGGTTAAACTCATTCAAATTAAGGCAGAACTGCATCACAACACTCTTCATACAATGTTTGCGCGACAGTCTGTGAAATAATGAATCAATTATATCCATTCAATGTCTTTTAGCGGGCGTTCGGGTGCAACGTGGTGGGATGAAATGCTCGGTTGGACCTTACAATCAGCCGAATAGCTTTGGAGCAACAAGGAAAGCTGTAGCGCGTGATAATAATGTGGTATTATTGATGTTCCACCAAAAGCAAGCATCGCCCCTTGAATGCAATGCGAAACAAAATATCTCGGCTTAGTAACCATAACCTTTCAGGTTATTGTGTAAATGCACTCTAAAAATAGCATGCGCCATTATACATTGTGGAGCTATTCGTTCCTATTGGTCCAGATTTTCCAATACTTCATACACTACTACGTTTGAGGTTAGGTTTCTAAACACAAATGACTAAGTTCGTTTATCGACTATGTATAAGTTGTAATGAGTAATGCTTTAGTTCGTAGTTAGTAGGCAACAAAAACAGAACAGATACAGGTTCAACAAAACGTAAAACACACTTTTATCATCATCTGCATCTTATTACTTTCTCTACTACGTATAACAACTTTCTTAGAGCACAAATAAATGAAATAAAGCAAAACTTTCTTACAGAAGGGTCATTAAACTATTCTGGCACTGATAATGCAAGCGTAACGTAACGTTATAAGCAGATTCAAGTCTATGTTTTGGTTATATTCCTTGAAACGATATAAAATCCAAGTCCCTCAAGTCACGTTCATTCGTAACTCCGCGTGTTCATATTCAAATGTTTTTATAGTTTAGTAATTAAATTACATTAAAAAGGTATTTTATAACCTCAACTCCGTTAGAAAGGATGGAATTTTCAATGGAGAAGCAACTATCAAAATGGTTAAGTAGTTTAATATCTAGTTACACACGCGAACATGAATTTTCTCTCCTGATAATATTAATGTATATTTAAGTGCTAAGAGTATCAATAGGTTACGAAATAAATATTTCTGAATGTTAACAATATGTTAATATAAAAGTTGTTTCTGTGTATACATGTTAATTAAAATTAAATGTGAATCAAAATTGTCTGAACACTATGGTGAGTGACCGACTGAGTTGAGTAGGGTTTAAGGGCCCGTCGATAACTACGTCATACTATACTGAACATGTGCTGTAAGCCAAGATAACTTATCTTCTTTAAAGGTACACACACACACACACACACACACACACACACACACACAGCCTTTTCTTTTATTCAGTACGTCTCAAAGGTCTATTTTCAAAAAACAGCTACATTAAATTTTCGGCGAAATGTAATATTTCATTATTTTCCCTACTCGCTCGCTGACTCACTGATCCCAACAAAGGAATTTCGTTCGCGGAGGTTGAAGTGACGTGCTTTTCAGAAATTGAAACAATTTTGCTTCAAAGTGATGTTTAGTCGTTTTCGAGGGTTAAAGTTTTGAGAGCATGTTGCATAGTTGACCGCGCTCTCCCTCTCCCTCTCCTCCACCCGTTTCTCTCTCTCTCTCTCTCTGTCCGCGTAACTACAAAGTGTTAAGGAGATACTCCAAACTTTGGTTTGAAAGTTTTCCTTCCCTAATTTTCTTTATCAATTATTGTATTGTGACAACTAAGGACAAGTCCAGTTGCATTTTAGGTCACTATTTCCTAAAACGATCACAATTCAATGTAACTCACAGTTCTGTTCGGTCGTAATTTTCACGCAAATATTATTCAACTGTAGACAACACGCTCTGATAATTCTAACTCCGTCACTAAGCTGGTTTCTTTGTCCGTGCCGACTCGCTTATATAGCTGATAATTAGTTGCCGGCGAGTTTTCTGGAAATAGACATCGCGAAGCTATTCGCAACAAGCCTGCATTCGATGCTTCTAGAACTCTGGATTCTGTTCGTTGGTATTCACCATTGTCGTCAATGTCCATTTGCGTATAGTGCGTTAGACATTAAAAAGAAATAGTAAAAATTATGGCATTTTTTGGCATGTATCTTATAAACAGTGTATCAGATTATCGACAGCAATCTCACAAGAGTTTATGTTATAAATAAATCTGCGAGTGGAACACGAGCTCACTTATTTGGAAAAAATCAAAGTTGGGTTGAATTTTAATCGATTTTCACAATTAAGTGGTGTAACAAAATTCCTTTTGCTTACAGCGGTAATAACTCCACACATTATTTCCAACACCTTCTATGACGAAGGTAGTTAAATTTACATCCTATATTCCTTTTAAGACACTTCGGCATGATAAAATAGATCCAGCATATGCTTCCTCCCTCACTGACGTCAAGCCTTACATGAAAAATGCCACAACATTTTTAAAAGTGCTCTGTTACGTGTTGCCTGGCTTTCATAAGACGTCTACAACCTGTCAAACTTCCCTTCTTACGCATTTTATTTCCCCGCTTTGGAACATAAATCTCTCATCTTCTGGAAACTGACTTTTTTCCTCGTCTTTTAGCGTTTATGAAGCGGAAACGACTCAAAAAGCATTCGCCCTATACCTTACCTGGTTACAGTATACGCGGCCATACCTTATTCCATACAGAAAAAAGAATAACCTTTATTTTTATACGGTGATGTTGGAGTCGCCGTACAACAATGGACGGACAAATACCGCCCCCTATGAGGAAGCGACGAGCTGAAGGAACCACAAGAGCTACAGGTCAGGTCACGGAAATATCGTGAAGTATGTCGTCTTCGTCTCGAAAACGAGAATATTCCTCCTCCCATTGAATTGTGTATTTATATTTGTGTACCTGACTAGCAGGTCTGGTTCTCCTTGCCTTGGTCAGGAGACGGGGAAAATAACATAGGGGAATGGAGCGTGTGCACTCCTGTAGTAGAGGAAGTAAAAACATTTGTTTGTATATCCTCTATCAACAGAGCTAATAAAATAACTCGTGTTGAATATTTGCATACCAGGAGAATACGAGGATAAATATAAATGTGTTTATTCTTGCTAGATACATTCACCTTAGGTTATATGAAACAATTACAAGTGGAATTCCTGTTTTTCAGACAAGGAAAGTCACATCCAGGAACTGATTCACCTTAGAAACTTCTAGATTCTCCGGAGCTGGGAGAGAATTTAGCATTCATTGCCACAACTTCGATTTTCTGACGGAAGTGATCACCCGACTTGAATAAAGAGGGCAGTTTGACAGTGACAATAAAAAACTGTAGAAGATGCAGCAGCGAAAAGAATAAGGGATGACTCTGGGGAAAGGATTTCCTTCAGAACTCAGGTAAAGTTTCCTCGCATAAGCATAAGGGCACTTGCTAGTTTTAGAGAGCCAAGTCAAAACACCTGAACATCTTCAAGGCCATCTCTATGACATCTCACTTTAGGAGGCCAGTGCAACAATGATATAACCTATCTTTTTTAAAAATGGAGAAAATCGGAGCTAAAGTTAAACACATCTGGTGTTTTAGCGTAAGGAAATGTTCATTTGAATTACACCGAATGTTCACGGATACTTGCTTGGTTTATTGAACAATGCAGTGATCAATATTTGATACGAAAGAGATTGTGGTATGCTGCAAATTTTTGTGCTGAACTAGTGTTACGAATGCAAGAGTAAGAGGTTAGTGCCGTAAATATTTATTATTAATATTACATTGATTACCTTTTTATTAACTTTGTAGTGATTTTGTGTTAATTTGACTGACACTTTGTCTTACCATGCAAAAAATCTTTCAGTAAATATTTAGCTTTTAAACTAAAATGTAAAATTGTATCTTTACGATTTTTAAAGGTTTAAAGTGACTATGGTTAAATTGCATGACATTAAACGTGTCTGATCCATATATAATGAACATTCAGGTACCTATATCAAAATATAGAACATTAATTTACTCTATCCATCTTATTTTCGCGCACATAACCAATAATTTTCACGTTCTTAAATGGTTAGGATATATTCAAAGCTAAATAACGTTGAAAGATATTAAACTTAGATACCAACTTGACTTTTCGTGGTGGAATACATTTCCTCTATTTAGTATAGGAAGTAAAAAAACTCATTATGCCCTTCAAGCGAGTTAAAAAAAGTCCGAACATGCATTCATTTGGAAACCATTTTTGATACAGGGCAGCGATGTTAATATAAGCGAGAAAAATGTTTTAAGTTGGCAACAGATCTGATTTGAAACTCGACTCGAACTGCCTCTGGAGCCTCTGGAGCTGATTGGAGTAGACGTACAACATGGCGTCTGTTCACAATGCTTGATCAAAACGCCTGGCTACTTAGAGAGGGGGAGGGAGGGGGAGAGAGGGGGAGAGAGGGGGAAATTCCTCTTCCAATAATTAATATCGCTGCTAATTCTGTGCGTGGGCTTCTCGCTAACTTGAGCAAACATCAAATGTCGAGTCGAGTCGAGTCAAGAGGAGCAACGCATAATAAAGCACAACCGTTGTTCATACTCGTAGCAGAAAGCCACGATAAAATGACCAGATGAGTGATGCTGACAGATGCGGTCTGTAAATCATTTAAATAGTCCTCCAAAAGGCAGTTATATAGGCAATAAAATGGAAAATATTGTTTCAAATATTCACTTTAACGTTGTTTAAATTTTCTGCGGCCTAATGGCTAGCAATAAATCATAACACTTTTAAAACGCAACACAAAAAGTTGAAATCGCTAAGTATTAATGGATTAGTATGCACAAAAATGTATAAATGCGCCGTATTTCAAGATAATGAATTGCTGCATTGGCATAGAAGAGCTCGGCTTAAAACATTCATAATCACTTTTACTAATTGTGAAGTAACCGCACCGGATTTTTGTCGCTTTAAATACATAAAAATAAAACAAGGGTTTCAAATTTCAACCACATCTAATAAGCTTAAATGCAATGCCTTAAACAGTTTATAAAGCTCCTGGACAAATCAAATTTGTTTGTCTAGTTAACGAAGTGTTCTTTGTAAGCATGACGTAATAATTAATTAAATCTCCCCCCTCCCTCCTCCCTTCTCTTTTCTCTAATGATGTTTGTGTTGCTCCTGGTCAATGCTGGAGAATAACAGGAAGAGTTGAAGCTGAACGGAAGTGCGCTCGCTTGTTCACTAAGTACTTTATGCTGTGTTTTCCGGTACAAGAGTAAACACACGGACCGACATTGTTTCTCGCGCTAACATCAACAATTTATTCCGAATTGTCCACAACTGTGCAATAAACACCAGCTTTCCCTCGCTCGTTTATGTCCATTTTCAAATTATTGTAACGTATAAAAGTAAATATTGACTTTATGATACAATCTTTACTATAAATCAAAATAAAACATTTATTTTCACTGTTAAAATAAAAAGCAACCATTTTGTACCGGCAAACTAGCAACGAAAAGCAAAAGAAATTTCTTTTCATTTATAGACGCACAGCATATACGAATATATATTTTATTTATAACTCTAGGATTGCATACAACGTTGTAAATTTGCTTCAAGTTAAGTTTCTAGCAAATACTGCAGACTGGTGCAGCGATAAATATATAAAATAATGATATTTCCGCCATTTTGAACAAGCAGTAGGTGCTCATACTGTGTGACGTCATTTATCTAGCCGCTGAACCTCGGATTCAATCCGTAAAGACGTATTACGTATGTTGCCTGGCCAGCGAGTCTATCAGGTCTCAACAGTCCATTGTTTCATGACCGCAACACTTAGCCCAAGATTGAGGTTATGACATTGCTTTTAAACTGCGCCAATGAACACATTTGATGATTTCATTACAATATGCTACATTTTCACCGCTATTTGGAGTGAATGAGTGATGTTTAAGGGCCCTTCGACAATTTCGTCACTAGGCCCCGAAGTAAGCGTACCCAGTTTACTGAAACAAAACAAGTTGTATACGGTGACGTCAGTTCCGCGGAGTAATACAGAACTATTTCCTACAGCGGATCTAGTATAGGAGTTAAGGCCTAAGACCTACCTCAGTGCTGAGAAATTTTACACAACTTTTAATTCAGTTTGAGGTTGCAGTTAAAAAACACTTAACTTTTAATTGACGAAGTGTCTGTAGGCTTTAAACTAACGAACAGTTTATTTGACTTGTGTTATCTTTTATTTTCGTCTGTTTACATCCTGCGTAAATATTCAACAGAGCAACATAAAAATAAACTCTGGCCTAGTCAATTAGAAGTATATTTAAATATTCATTAAGTAATTTGCAAAATCTACAAGGGGTAATGAATGAAAGGGAAATTATTGCAATTACAATAAATTAAACACGGAAAAAATACAGAAGTTAGGTTAAAGCTGACACCATACAATTTTTATAAATGGACATTGTTACACTAGTTGCGTTCGTGATATTGTAAATACAACCATAAATAAGATTTCATATTGTGATATGAATAACTCATTGCATTTATCAGGCCCTTGTTTTAAATTAATATACTGCGCGAGTCAAAAGTTTCCCTTATTTTTATACAAAATATTTCTACCTTGAATCTAGTCATTTTTAAGGAAGTGTAAACATCGGAAAGTTGTTGCTGCACTCACATGACTTTCTCTACTCACTCTTGTGCTATTTCCTATTAATCGAAATAAAACAAATTCGTTTAAGACCTGGTCGTTATATGATGACTTTAAATTACATTCTCTTTGTACAGCTGGGACAAATTTTCCATTTAAGAAAATTAAGTATTTGAAAATTTAAAGAAGTAACGGAAATGATTAAGTTCAAAAAATATTAGACAAATTGGGTCTTTTAGTAAGAGTTCATGTTTTGTATTCTAAAATTTTGTCGGTCTGTTACGGTTCACGAGTTCTAGAATGAGGAGTTCGGAAGCGATGTATAGAAAATTCAAGATGAAAATATATTAAACACTTTGTGTTTTAATCAAAATCGTAAAGCCGTTTTGGAGAAAATCAAAACTTTCGAAAATATTTCAAATTAAGGGTAGTTTGGGGTTGGAAAATTTTGTTTAAAATATTTGTCTTATGCTTGGAAGATGCGTAAGTTAAATACCAAGTTTGGTATATAATTATCCTGTTCACAGTTTTCTTTTTACATTTAGGGGGCATCAAAACGCGTATTTGCAGTGAAATTTCGATTTCCAAGTACTAGATGAAATGCCTTTTTTACCTAAATAGGTACACGATGTTCATCAGCAAGATCGAAAATGGGAGGAGCATATGCTCAAAGGTGCGCCCGTGTATACAGTGCAAGTTGTCGATGCTCATTTGCCAAGAGGCAGTGCCTTTTGCTCTACATCTAACATTTATAAAACGCTGTTTAATGCAAGGAGGGACCTGCTTGTTACACAATCCCCCATCTGAATACTGCATGTTATTCGCCGAGAGGTTCGCTTCTATGAAAGGAAAGGCGTTCATGTGGAGTAAACGCACAACACAAAAAGCAAAAACTCAACCGTCCTAGTGCGCCAATACGCTTGCATTCAAACATTTGGCCCAGTTCTGTTTAATGCAGAAACCGCTCCAGTGCGAGCAAAACCCGGCAAGCTTTACACAACAGCATCTATCACGTTCATCATCCGATATGAGCTTGGGGGGGGGGGGGGGGGGCCGGCACTATGACCGAACACGATGACATTAAGTGGGCGACCCACATTAGGGAGGTGCCGGGTTCTAATCCCTGGTCCAACTAATGAGGGTGTTTCGTGGTTTCCCTCTGCCCCAAGGTAAATAGGGGTTGATAGTGGATATACGCAGTTCAGAGGCACAACAAATAACGGCAAAGGTCAATAAAACTGATCATTGTTTATGGAGAGTTGAACGCCAGAGTAAGAAATGTGTCTACTCAGAAGACAGATGGAGAACCGACCAAAAATAAATATAAATGACCTAAATCTTTAAAAATGACGCAGTCTAAAAAATGTAAACCATTTGCATAAACGTAAAAATCGTCAATTTTATAATTTCCCTCACTTTTTGAGTCTCAGGTTGCATTATATACCAAAGTTTGTATATAAATTCAGCGCCATTCAAAAATCTCATCCAAACAGAAATCAATCATCCCAATCTACCCTAAGTTTGAAAATATTTTCGAACACCGCTTTCAAAAATGGCTAAAGATTTTGTTAAATTACCACATGTAAAATATTTTCATGAGAAATAAAATGTTTTCCGGGAAATGACTTTTGCATAAGTGATAAATCGTAGATACAATGGCAACAGGAATGCGGTGCGCTTTAACGGACAGTGAAATACTTTAAAAGCTGAAGCTTTGTTCTTTTCGTACGTCCATGAGGACAACAATAAGTAACGACTCTCCCCGTGCGGTAACTTTTCTATTCTTGCAGTTTACAGATACGCAGGTCATCTAGACTGCAAAGGGTTTCTGAATACACTCCCAGAAAATTCAAGAAATATTTGAGACGTCGCATTGTTCAAAGATAGTAAATTTAACCGACTTTGTTTTCGAGTTATGCTGCTCACAAACACACATACACGGACTTTTTTCTAAAAATGCATTTTAAGATTCAGAGGATACCAAAAAATTTCCAGTGAAATTTCGATATCAAATTTTTGGGTGAAATGTAATATTTGTCCTACTTACTGTGCGTGGCATGGAAAGCAAACGGATACTGCTAAAATTAATGTAATATCAGATAACACGTCTGTAATATGGAACAGAGGGAGAACTGTGTGATAAATTCTATTGGTTGAAGGGAGTTATCCGAAATACTTTGATAACAGCCGAGGAAGTGAGATTTTAAAAAGCTAGAATGGAGTAAAACATCAAACTAGTGAGGAATTAGTTGTGTCGGTACTGAATATAAGAACCACGACAATATCGAATAAGAGATTAAAGGGAATTACGTAACGTATTGGGATAGAAGAGCAAAGCGGATTTAGATTGAGCTGTCCCTCAATGAATTAAGACGCAATACATCGAATAGAAATAATGTAATAATGAATATAAAAATAAACTGATGATAAAATAGTAAACTTCATACAGAAATATTTCTTTACTGGAATACGGACTATTTTCTGCTGGCATCAGTTCAGTGACATCGTAAACATAGGGCGAGAAATATTGTGTGTCTGTCTGCAGGATGTCACGAGGGTTTCCGGGCTGCTCACTCTACGTCACTCTGCTCGATGACAGCACCCCCCCCCCCGCCCAACTGACACAAGTCACACCCAATTTGACCCTAGTCTAGCGGCTTTCATCGCTACTGTTGACTCCGCGAATTATCCACAAAAACACCGTCCTTCTCTCAAGGGTTCCATATACAAGATTTCAGACATTGACATTTTTTTACCGTTCTGTAATCTCAAAAAATTATTTCCTCAGAATTGTTAGAGATAGTTTGATTAAATACAATAAACTCCTTCGTGTAAAGATTCTATGGGAAAGCTGCATTGAGTTAGTTGATTAAATACAATATAAACTCCTTCGTGTAAAGATTCTATGGGAAAGCTGCATTGAGTTAGTTGATTAAATACAATATAAACTCCTTCGTGTAAAGATTCTATGGGAAAGCTGCATTGAGTTAGTTGATTAAATACAATATAAACTCCTTCGTGTAAAGATTCTATGGGAAAGCTGCATTGAGTTAGTTTAAGATAAATACACAATAACTACTGTAATAAATCAGATACTCACAGGCGAGTTCTCAGTCCCATAACCTAACACGTAATATCATTTTCCTTCCTTTGTTATAACCTCGGTTATCTAATCCATTGACATATTGATAGCTTTTTCATGTATAGTCTCGGAAATCGATTATTGGAAGATGTAAGCAAACAATACGTCATTTGTTCCCCCTCCCGTGAAGTCGGTGTGTTGGGCTAAATCGTAAATTCACACAAAACGTTACATTTCAGCCATATTCGCAACATTCATGTTCTGGTATTATCTATCTAATCATAAAAATCTTATTTGTGTAGCATATATTATTGTTAAATGTCTATAAAATGTAAATTTCATGTTTATTTCTGCTGCAGTCTGAGAGGTTAGGGTTTCCTTATACGCACGCATTCTACTCTAGAAGTAAGTTCGATAGTTAAGTCTCGATAAAACCCTGTAGTATCGGAGAAAGAAATATCGTGCTTGGGGTAAATTGGATAAACGACAGATTCAACCCATCTACTGTATTCCCATACTCCCCTTGTACCTACAAGGAAATAAGCAATAAGATAATTTGTACAAATGTTTATCTCAAGTAACACGAAGAAGATATAGTAATAAGAGTTTGTAAGAATGGTTAGTACAAGAGTAGAAAAAGTCATGTGAGTGTAGCAGATTTGTTTTTCCATTCACGGTTAAATTATTTGTACCAAATTCCTCCAATAATGTTTTAAATGTGAAGAGAACGTAAACCCAGGGCGTACTGGAGTCAAACAAGTGACTGACAACTGCACAGACCTGCATCAGTGTGACGTCACATGTAGGGCGGTAGTTAGTGATTCCTCACTCAGTGTATATTTGTCCCAGCTTTGATCATATAAATAGAGTTGAAAACGCCAATGTAATAACACATTCGTGCATGTAAACACGGATCGGAACCAAACTGGATCGAAACTCGTATCGTTTGAAGTGCGTGTGATATATGAGCTACTGCTTACAGAACAACGCTCGGCTCCCAGAGAGCAGGAAATGTTTTTAAATGTATCGCAAGAAATATTTGGACAAGGTAGCTGGTCAACATAACGTTATAAATCGATCATGCTTCCCGAATGTGTGTGTGTGTGTGTGTGTGTGTGTGTGTGTGTGTGTGTGTGTGTGTGTGTGTGTGTGTGTGTGTGTGTGTGTGTGTGTGTGTGTGTGTGTGTGTGTGTGTGTGTGTGTGTGTGTGTGTGTGTGTGTGTGTGTGTGTGTGTGTGTGTGTGTGTGTGTTGGGTTCAAATTAATTTCACATTATGCGCTGAAAAGTCAAACAGAGATCATAGGAATAATATTGGTGGAGCAGATAAAATGTATTAATCATACGCCGGAGTCTGTGTTTATGATATTTATGTTCATCCGATATGATTAATAGTTGAAATTGAAATGATTTTCGGTAGAGATTTGGATTGCTTTTTTGAGGGGTGATTTACGTTCTTACGCCGCTCGCTCGACATTTTAATCAAAATCGTTAGCCATTTTCAAGAACATCAAAATTTTCGAAAAATTTTCCATGTAAAGGGTAGTTTAGGTTGGGGCTATTTTCTTCAAAATCTTCGTGTCGCATCCTTGAAAGACATTAAACTTAAATACCAACTTTGGTTTTTAACCTACTTTTCGTTTTTGAGTTATGTTATCCAGACTGACACAGACACACACAGGGACGTTTTTCTAAAAAAAAAAAAATTGGATTTAAGGGACCTCAAAACATTTCTGATGAAACCTGGACATCGAATTTTTGGGTGGAGTACTACTTTTATATACGCAGTAGAGGAATACAAAAAGAAAACTACGATAATACTGAAATTTGTGGTATAAATGACCACTAATACTTTTATTTTATTGTTAAATGTCAATATAACATGAAAATAACGAGAAACACTGTCAAAATATTCAAAAACTTTGACTAACTCTTTGTAGCCAAATGGCAACACTGAAGTAGAGGTTAAACACCGGAACCAAACGCAAGCAAGCTCCTGTATTCCAAGCGATCATCCGGCGAAGCTAGCGCCCAGAAAATAACGCGGTGGAAACTGGAACCCACTCCAGGAAAAACTGACGTCCGAAGCGGAAAAAGTAGATCTGAGATATAAAATGCAATACGGCAAGAAACCAGGCAAACTACGCGATAAAAGAATGCTCGTGTAATGAAAGAAAACAGCAGTAAGTAAAAGAAAACAAAAAAAGACGGTTTAGAATTCACATTAAATTCAATCTCCTTAGATGCAGCAGTTTGAATTCCTTCATGCAGATGAAGAGCACCGAATTAATCTAAATAGAAACTGCAGTACGCATTTCCATGTGAATGTTGCTACTTTCTCTATTACGTATAGCAAGTACCGTCTGTTAACCTCATTATTGCTTTTCCTGTTTTTATAAACACGCACGTACACCATAAACCAACCAGCTTCACATTAAGAGAACTGCAAGCAATGCGGGAAAACGAACCAAAAAGTTGCAGTCACAAAAACTTACTTTCTTAACAGAACACGCGAAAATATGGTTTTAAACCAAAATACATTCCCATGTGTATATGCAGAAACAGAACAAATTATATGAACATCCAAAACTATAAATAGACATTTTGTAAATATTTCGATAACACGACCCTGTTACCATTCTTATATGCACAAGCTAACCTAACCTAGGTTTAATATAAATGAAAAGAAATGACTGCAAACGCTCATTATTCTGGTTCAAATTTTTTCTCACGTTTTTAACTAACGAAATGTATAAATTATCGAATGAATTTGTCAACATTCTATTAAAGAACATAACTGAAAATTATCAAGTTTTTCTAATCAAAATTGCGTCCTGAGGAATCATTTATAAAAATACTAAAAAATTATGACTAATCGTACGAAATTTCGTAGATTTATTCCTCACTATACACTGATTGTTGTATTAAAATTCCAAATCAATCCAATAAAAACCAAATTTTAAAAATTTAACACATGGTTATCTTAAGTAAACTGAAAATAAAGCATTATATTTAACTTTTATGTTATTACTCGCTTTTATCAAGCTGTTCGTCTTGAAATTTGTTTTTCTATCAGCATAAAGCACTTTTTGTGAGCCGATAAATAAATCAAATGCATATTTAAATGTTTAGTTGACACATTGCAGGTTATGTATGCAAATTTACGTAGAAATCAATTACAAATGTAATTTTCAGCATCATTTTACTCCTAGGATTCCTAAAATACATCATTACTTGGTAGAACATTCCACCTCCCGCGCCCCCTCCCAGCTAATCACGCGCTGGCTCGTAAGTTCGGTCAAATGCCCCGTCAAATAACAGCAATGTCATATATGGTACACAGAGCACTACAGCTACCACAGGAAGCAATTCCACATAACCTATATCTAGAAAGAAAACTGGGTAAATGTTCATAAAATCGGCCGCTCGAGAAAACGAATGAAACATGATGCAAATTATACATTTCTTATTGCCGATTACGATTTTGAAAGTTTTATTTGGCAGTCAAGCTTCGTTTTTGATTTATGAGCAATTTTCGTACGTGCGATGCAGTGGTTTTATTTCGCGTATGCGGCGGATATTCAGCAAATGTTTAGAAACGAGTATAGTATTTACTAGACTGATTCATTTATGCATTTACGTTCAAATTCTTGCATACACTGCCGAAGTTGTAAATATTTCAATAACACAGACACTAACCTAACCTAACATAGCGAAAACGAAAACGAAGCTTCACCGCCAAATAAAACTTTCAAAATCGTAATCAGCAATAAAAACTGGATCCATTGCACTATGTTTCATTCCTTTCCTCGAGCGGCCAATTTTGTGAACAATTACCCACAAATTATCTTATTGCGTATTTCCTTGTAGCTACAAAGAGAAATATGGGAATGCAGTAGACTTTGTGTGATAGTCAAATGCTTTAAAGCTTTGACATTCCGTTCTCCGATGTTGCATTTGACGACTGTTTTCCGAAAGGGACACAAATAAAGAATATCTCCGAAATGGTTCACTCTAGGAAAAATGAACTGGTTTATTAATAAGTTCATATATACTCACAAGGGAGAATACGCAAGATTCTCACAGTGGCTGTCCAGCCTACTTGGGTCGCATTTAACTAAGCGTTTTAAAATGAAAATTATGTTACTTTCTCTACTGCTAAGTAGAGGTATTCTATTCCACCTAATCAAAGTTAGTATTTAAGTTTAATGTCTTTCAAGAATGCGACACGAAAATTTTGAAGAAAACAGCCCCAGCTTAAACTACCCTTCAGATGGAAATTTTTTCGAAAATTCTGATTTTCTTGAAAATTGCTCGTAACGATTTTGATTAAAATGTCATATGAAAAATGAAATATTTATCTTTAATTCTTTGGATATAGCCCATGTACTCGTATTTACTCTGGACGACTTTTGAATAACTCGTAAACCGTAAAAGATACACAAAATCTTACTATAATCTACAAAAAATGTAGATTTCGCTAAAACACAGAATTTATGTGGAAATAAATTTTTGTAGAGTGAACTATTTCGGATATATTCGTTGTTATTTGTGCGAGTTTTGGAAAACAAGATTTCGTCAAATGGAACATATTTAAGATAATTTTTCAAAATGCTTATCTCAAGTAACATGAATATATAAGAGTTTGTAAGAATGTAGTACGAGAGTAGAGAAAGTCATGTGAGTGCAACACGTCAGATGTCTGTATTGGCATTCAGCCGTTTACAGTAACTTTGGTCAAATGCAGTGGTCAAATAGTTGACGACAAACCATGGGAAAGCAACTAAAAATGTTAGTTTTAATGTTAACTAAACCAAAAAACGTTCACATTTAAACATATGATCTTGCACACAAGAACATGATGTAATATTATATAAATAAATAGAGTTGTTTCACTTACAATTCTTGGAGGTTATGATGTCCACGAAATAAAACTGCAACATGATGAAACACGACATCGGCAATGATCGCCTCGCTAGCACACGACACGACACGACACGACACGACCCGACCCGCAAACAAACGACGACTGTGCCGCGATACTCATACCGTGAACAGATAGGCAATGCCACAACCCCGACTGCGTTCACCCCTTTTACCACGTACGAGGCAGAGGAGAGGGGAGAGGAGAGGGCGCAAGGGGTGGAAACTTCCCCTCCAAGGATAGCAAATAGGCTTACAGTAACCACCCCTTCCTTCATTCTCGACCTTTCTTTACTTACAGACTAAATATAGAATTTCAAACGTTTTTATATCGCACCACAAGGGTAAAAAAATTAAGGTTCACTGAAAATTAAAAAAAAAAAAAAAAAAAGAATTAATTTTACTCCGATTGCTTTGGTAATTTTTAGTGTGAATAGTAACTACGGGAAGTATTATATACGACCAAAAATTTCGGTGTCTAAATATCACAGGAAATACATGTTTTGAGCCACCTGAATATATAGAAAAACACAGTTTTAGAAAAAAGTGCGTGCGCCTGTGTGGACAGTATAACTGAAAATCAAAGTTGCTATCTAACTTTAATATTTTTCAACGATACAATTTTGAAGAAAGTTCTCCCATCGTAAACTTTTACGTGTAAATTTTTTGAAAATGTTGATTTTCTCAGAAATGGCTTTAAATATTTTGATTAAAATATGTTTAAGATTTCTTTATGGCAAATAAAATGTATATTTTAAATTTTCTGGCTATAGCCTATGTAGTCATGTTTACTCTGGATGACTTTTGAATAACTCGTAAACCGTTAGAGATAGACAAAATCTTACTATAACACATAATTTATGTCTGAATAAATCTGTTTTGTAGAGTGAACCATTTGGGAAATATTCTTCGATATTTGTGTGTGTTTTGGAGAACTTACAATTCAGTCAAATGGAACATCGTTGTTCATTATTACTTTCTCTACTGGTAAGTAGGGGAAGTATTGTATTCCACCCAAAAATTCGATGTCGATATTTCACCGGGAATATATGTTTTGAGGCCCCCTCAATCCTAAAAAAGCATTTTTAGAAAATGGTCCGAGTGTGTGTCTGTCTGTCAGTCTGTGGACAGCATAACTCAAAAACGAAAAGTCGGTTAAAAACCAAAGTTTGTATTTAAGTTTAATGTCTTTCAAGGATGCTACACGAAGATTTTGAAGAAAATAGCCCCACCCTAAACTACGCTTTACATGGAAGATTTTTAGAAAATTTTGATTTTCTTGAAAATGGTTCTAACGATTTCGATTAAAATTTCATATGTTTGAGATATTTTTATGACAAATGAAATGTATATCTTGAATTTTCTGGCTATAGCCCATATAGTCATGTTTACTCTGGACGAGTTTTGAATAACTCGTAAACCGTTAGAGATAGACAAAATCTTACTATGCAAAAAATGTAGATTTTACTAAAACACACAATTTATGTCTGAATAAATTTTTTTGTAGAGTGAACCGTTTGGGAAATATTCTTCGATATTTGTGTGTGTTTTGGAGAACTTAAAATTCAGTCAAATGGAACATCGCTGTTCATTATTACTTTCTCTACTGGTAAGTAGGGGAAGTATTGTATTCCACCCAAAAATTCGATGTCGAGATTTCACCAGAAATATGTTTTGAGACCCCCTGAATCTTAAAAAAGCATTTTTAGAAAATGGTCCGAGTGTGTGTCTGTCTGTCAGTCTGTGGACAGCAGAACTCAGAAACGAAAAGTCGGTTAAAAACTAAAGTTGGTATTTAAGTTTAATGTCTTTCAAGGATGCGACACGAAGATTTTGAAGAAAATAGCCCCACCCTAAACTACGCTTTACATGGAAGATTTTTAGAAAATTTTGATTTTCTTGAAAATGGTTCTAACGATTTCGATTAAAATTTCATATGTTTGAGATATTTTTATGACAAATGAAATGTATATCTTGAATTTTCTGGCTGTAGCCCCTGTAGTCATGTTTACTCTGGACGAGTTTTGAATAGCTCGTAAACCGTTAGAGATAGACAAAATCTTACTATGCAAAAAATGTAGATTTTACTAAAACACACAATTTATGTCTGAATAAATTTTTTTGTAGAGTGAACCGTTTGGGAAATATTCTTCGATATTTGTGTGTGTTTTGGAGAACTTAAAATTCAGTCAAATGGAACACCGCTGTTCATTTTATTTTATATGTTCAGCGTGCAAAGATAACGGAATCTCAAAGGTTTAAAAAATTTGGGTATCGCACAAAGTCTACTGTATTCTAATATTCCCCTTGTACCTACAAGGAAATAAGCAATAAGATAATTTGTACAAATGTTTATCTCAACTAACACGAAGAAGATATAGGAATAAGAGTTTGTTGGAATGGTTAGTACAAGAGTAGAGAAAGTCATGTGAGTGCAACACATCAGATTTAACATACATATATTTCCGGTGGCCGTAGCAAATGCAAAACTACTTTATGTGGAGGTAAATAAGAGTCACGTAGCGCCATTTGGTGACGTCATTCTCTGTAGGTTGAGTGTGCTATCAGTTTAATATCACTGATAAAGGACAGTTTCCTGTTACACGAGACACTTACGACATCTGTTTCGTTACGGTGGTTATTATGGCCGCCTGAAGTTTCCGTATCCATGTTTAACGTTAGTACTTTGCCAGGACAAGTCTTCACTAGGTCCATCTGTACGCGTTACCTCAGCTGCTGGCGCGTTCGACTGTTCCCCACAGCTCACAGTACTTATATACTCGCACTCAACCTCGCTACTACTGAACAACACACTTCAACTAAATACTGGTCCACTTATTCTACCACCAATTTAAGAAAAATAAAATTTTTTACCCAAACTTGCCGTTGGCAAAAATCCATATCGCTTAAAAATAAAGATACTTCCCATAAACTAAATCTGACGCAAATCCACTGCCCCAAATCTTTTTGAAAATTTTGATTTTCTTGAAAATGGCTCTAGATGACTTTTGTATAACTGGTAAACCATTAGACCAAATTACGCTATATAAAAATGTGACGTGTTGCACTCACACGACTTTCTCTACTCTTGTACTAACACACATAATAAGGAATATCTCCGAAATGGTTCACCCTACAAGAAAATTTATTGAGATATAAATTGTGTATTTTTGCAAGATCTACATTTTTTGTATAGTAAGATTTTGTCTATATCTAACGGTTTATGAGTTATGCAAAAGTCATCCAGACTAAATGCGACTACAGGGGCTATAGCCAGGAAATTCAAAATATACATTTCATTTGTCATAAAAATATCTCAAACATATGACATTTTAATCAAAATCGTTACAATAATTTTCAAAAAAATTAAATTTTTTGAAAAAGTTTTCATATAAAGGGTAGTTTAGGGTGAGGCTATTTTCTTCAAAATGTTTGTGTCGCATCCTTGAAAGACATTAAACTTAAATACCTACTTTAGTTTTTAACCGACTTTTCGTTTTTGAGTTCTGCTGTCCACAGACACACAGACACACACACACACACACACACACACACACACACACACACACACACACACCACACACACAGACTTTTTCATAAAAATGCTTTTTTTTGGATTCAGGGGGTCTCAAAACATATATTTCTGGTGATATCTCGACATGTAATTTTTGGGTGCAATACGATACTTGCCCTATTTAACAGTAGATAGATGTACGGTGGTGGGTATAAAGGTATGTGTGGTCATTAGCGTGTTGGAAGTTTGCTAACTCTAGCCAGTAATCAGTGGTTTTCCTTGAACCACTATTTGCCTCTCAGGAGGTACATACATAGTGTGACAGGGCAAATTGCTTGCTACTCGGCTGTCCAGGCGCATTGATAGAACGGCCCTGATCGTCAACTGTCGCTGACCGCCGACCGACCGCCGTTTTATCACTGTGATGGACGGCTATCATCGGGCATCTGCAGAACAAACTCGCTCCCATCCATTCAACTGACCATGTCGTGCGTGACCTGCGACAAGACCATTAACTTAGTCACGTGATCCTTCAACAAAACAACATCACAGATATGACACTTGCCCAGGAGTCTTGTGTTTCTCTGGAAATACTTACAAAAATATTACTTAAACAGAGTTAATTAAAACTCCGAGCAGCTAGTTCAGGCGTGAAGTAACTCGACAATATTGCGCTGAGGTTGGTCAGGGAATTGACCTGGTTTGTGGTTGTAAATAGGGAAGCACAAGGCAGGGTATGAGTTTATGTTCTCAAGACGCACCGTTACGCTGTTTGTTTATGTACTGAGCTAGGGAAAATGACGCCCACACAATCTGCAGTGTTGCCACGTTGTTTTCTACAAAACTAAAATATCTCTCTAGGAAACGGTCGAGACAAAAACGTAAGATACAAATGTCTCCAGTAATACAGTGACACTAGGCCCACCCGTCAAAGACATACTAAAGGTCAAGCTACCTCACACCACGACGCTGCTATACAACACACGCCTGATAAAGACAACAGTCGGGCCGGAAGAAAGAGCGATTCCAGCCTGTTCGAGAAAATCTTCGACTGCGAGAAATTTCAGGAAAAGGTGTGTTTTCTAGAGAATTCGCCGATAATTCGCCTGGCCTATATAAGCGAGTTGAGACGGCGAGAGGAGCCACTTGGAGCAACACATTTAGATAAATAAAGTTACTGGATCCATCATGTATCAAAGGAATAAGAAAAACTGTTCATACTCGTAACTTATATAGTTTATATTATGAATTTGCTATTTTACGAAACACTCAGAATTTTGAAATGTTTTGGATATCCCTGACACTGATGGGCTTCCTTTGATATTTCGGTGCTCATCGAGTGGTGCAGTGGGGGGGGGGGGGTGTCCTTCCATTTGCCCCTTTGTAACAACATGGCCCAAACTTGACATGAACTGTCCAGGACTTGAGGCACTATCTGCACCAAACACACACATACGCCCTTAGAAGGCGTGAATCCTGAACATAACATATAACGCTCTTTACCTAATTACCTACTAATTATGTTGCCACACAAACTGGGAAGTGTTTCCACCCCGCCTCTAAAAACTGCACGACTCTACGCTTTCTAGAGTCCTTCAATAATGCACTTCTTTTCTAAGCCCTCAAAAGGATACGTAAAATATAGACGCGTTGGGAAGACGACAGTCGTATGTTACGGAGAAAAAAAAAACATAGCGATTATTTTCTGTATGATAAAATACATCAGGGAATCTTTTCAAATTTAACTAGCAAATTGAATCAAGATTTGCATACCAAACTTGGCAAGTAAGATTAAATATCTGTGTTGCACTCACATGACTTTCTCTACTCTTGTACTAACCATTCTTACAAACTCTTATTCCTATATCTTCTTCACGTTAGTTGAGATAAACATTTGTACAAATTATCTTATTGCTTATTTCCTTGTAGGTACAAGGGGAATATGGGAATACAGTAGGCTTTGTGCGATAGTCAAATGTTTGAGATTCTGTTGTCTTTGCATACTTGATATAAACAAATGAACAACAATGTTCCATTTCACGAAAGTTTTAGGCTTTCCGAAACTCGCACACATAACGAGGAATATCTTCGAAATGGTTCACCCTACAAAAAATTTTATTTAGACATAAATTGTGTATTTTAGCAAGATCTATATTCTTTGTATAGTATGGTTTGGTGTATCTCTAACGGTTTACCAGTTATGCAAAAGTCGTCCAGCATAAATACGACTACAGGGACTATAACCAGAAAATTCAAGATATACATTTCATTTTTCATAAAAATATCTGAAACATGTCACATTTTAATCAAAATCGTTAGAACCATTTTCGAGGAAATCAAAATTTTTGAAAAATTCTCCATGTAAAGGGCAGTTTAGGGTGGGACTATTTTCTTTAAAATGTTCGTGTCGCATCCTTGAAAGACATTAAACTTAAATACCAACTTTGGTTTTTAACCGCCTTTTCGTTTTTGAGTTATGTTGTCCACAGACACACAGACACACACACGGACCTTTTTCTAAAATGCTTTTTTGGATATGACGTAACTACAGTGATATAGTAGTGGAATGGAATATATACTTATTTAAATGAAGAAGAGTCTAGAATTTTCTTTGCATAGACCAGCTGATGTTTAAAGTAAGTGCAGTTGAAAACAAGATTGTATTATTAAGGGACCGGCCGGTAGAGCGAGCCAGGGGAGTTTACAGCAGGTAACTGCAAGTTTAACTATAAAAGAAGTGAACTTTTTACGTACGTACAGAAGAAGAAGCGGCGGCGACGCTTGCTCGTTTCATATGCATGAGTGTTGACACGGAGGTCGGTCGGTCGTGTGGCGGGTAGTCGGACAGAAAGGGGCCAAGCCCAAGATCACGTGACAGGAAACTGTAAGAGGTGCGTAAAATAAAGCTCATTCATTGCGTGCGTGGTTTTTAGAGCATATAATGTCAGGCACGTTTACTGCAACAATGTGACATCCATCCCACGAGTTTTAAAAACAGGCCAAAATGTTCGTACTGAAACATTTTTATTCAATACTTTACACTCTCGTGACTTTCACAACCCTTCACTTCACATAGACAGGTATGTTTTGGATAGGATGGGCAAGCTTTAGAGGAAGGTAGGGGAGGGGAGGGGAGGACAGGTCCGTGCAGCAATGGCACGTGGTAGCACAGTATGTAAACACTGCAGGCGACGTTGAACGTTCTACTCTCTATTATAACTGAATAGCAAATGTGACCACCATCAACGAATATATCAGAGCTGCAAAAACTTATAAAAGAAACCTACAAAACGCACATTGTTGATAAATTAGTTCACACATTGTCAAAATCGGCTCAACTGGGCCGCTGCCTTCAAACTGCTTCAGAGAGAAACTGAACAAGCACAGTGAAAGAACTGAGTCAAGGCTACGAGAAGAAAACAGTTGTGAGTTGTAATATCATGAAAGACTGTAGACCGACTGCTGTTTATCCGCCTCCTTATATAGCGGGGATGACGCCACACGGACCTTTCGCGAACTTCTTCAAACACGTTGGCGATGACATAGCCAGATTTTTCCCGAAAGTCCTCGACATAACTCCTTTTGGTTCTGCCGCTTTATTGTTGTTAGTCACAGACACAAACAGCCCCCCGAGGCATCACTAAACGTATTCTTCATATCAGCTATTTGAGAATGCACTGCAATATGACTTTTACCCATCAATCAACACAGAAGACGGCGCTCTGATTATCCCCAGAGAGCAGAGGAACAAATACTGTGTCCATAACCTGAGACAGTTTTAACCACTTATGCGCTGCAGGTAAAACCTTATAAAACACAATAGATGCGAGGTATCGCAGTGGGAGAACGTAATAAATCGATATATAACGTTGAAACAAAAACAAAAGCAGGTGGGGAAGAAAGTACACCACGCTGTTATAGCAGAAAAACTCTGCGGTCAAAATTTATGGCGAACAAAGCCTCTAATAAACAGAGAGGTAAAGAAAATAAGAGAAATATCTACACGTTTGTGTGCTACACACGTGAAAATCCTAACAGATGTTATTTCCTTGCAATTTTATCACATGTAGAGAAATCTAAACTGTCGGCATTAACTTTCACTCACATAACTTTCTCTACTCTCTCTTGTACAGAAAGCGATTTTAGTAAAATGAACTGTCGTCTTAGGGGTGAGGTATAACTACTGACCAATAACACTCCTTGACAGTTGCAATACGTGGATAGAGGCGTGGCGCTGTAATGAGCACAAGGAAAGGGGCTGGATAGATATACCTGGCCTTGTAGAAAACCCACGTTTTAATTATTTTTAGATACATCCCAAAATTCTTAATGCCCACTGTGAAAAATATTGCAAATGTTGCTTGAAATATACAGAAATTATTGAGTTATATTCTGTGTTATAAGAAAAGCTTTAACGTTGTCCTTAGAGTTACAAAAACGTGCACTCACATGACTTTCTCTACTCTTGTTCTAACCATTCTTACAAACTCTTATTCCTATATCTTCTTCGTGTTAGTTGAGATAAACATTTGTACAAATTATCTTATTGCTTACTTCCTTGTAGGTACAAGGGGAATATTAGAATACAGTAGGCTTTGTGCGGTAGTCAAATCTTTTAAATGCTTTCTAATTCCGTTCTCTTTGCACACTTAAAACATAAAAAATCAACGATGTTCTATTTCACAAAAGTTTTAAGTTTTCCGAATCTCACACAAGTTACAAAGAATATCCCCGAAATGGTTCATTCTACAAAAAAATTTATTCAGATATAAATTGTGTATTTTAGCAAGATCTACATTTTTTGTATAGTACGATTTGGTCTATCTCTTACGGTTTACCAGTTATGCAAAAGTCGACCAGAGTAAATACGACTACAGGGGCTATAGCCAGAAAATTTAAGATATACGTTTCATTTCTCATAAAAATATCTCAAACATATGACATTTTAATCAAAATCGTTAGAGCCATTTTCAAGAAAATCAAAATTTTCGAAAAATTTTCGATGTAAAGGGTAGTTTATGGTGGGGCTATTTTCTTCAAAATCTTCGTGTCGCATCCTTGAAAGAGATTAAACTTAAATACCAACTTTGATTTTTAACCAACTTTTCGTTTTTGAGTTATGCTGTCCACAGACTGACAGACACACACACACACACACACACACACACACACACACACAGACCTTTTTCTAAAAATGCTTTTTTTTATTCAGGGGATCTCAAAACACATATTTCCGGTGAAATCTCGACATCGAATTTTTGGGTTGAATACAATACTTCCCCTACTTACCAGTAGAGAAAGTAAAAAAGCCTTTTGTAGGTTACTTTCCGATCTACCCTGTTACGTAGCACACAAAGTAGCGACGTTAACGCGTGTTTTTTGTTTTCTCTCATTCTGTGAGTTCATACAAATAGCAGACATTGTTCGCTGGGGCCCAAATAATTATATTTAATCCCTCTTGCTGTGCGTATCTTGCCATTTCTTATAAAGGATAATAACTGTGACAAGATATACAAGCGCCTTCAGCGTAACAACTCTGAAATTCATTATTTTCATCTTGTTGCTCGTTATTTGCACAAACTCTTACACCTACGGCCGCTGCTGCGGGACAGACATAACCTATATAGCCAGATGTTGCTGTCAACTAACACGACACAACAAGCAAAACTCTGATACCTGACATTCTCATTACTTTCTCTACTCACTGCACGAATTGCGTTTCATGCGTAAACATTCAGAAAGTGTGAGCGTGTGACAAAGTGTGGTTTAAAGGTCGCGCATGGGTGATTTAAACACGTCACTCGGCTTTTAAAAACGGCGGATCAAGAAAAATCCTTGCCCAAAGGGATTCACAGCCCCTTCTTGAACCAAGACTTACCGCCCGGTCACTGCATCATCCACCTCTCCCCACTCCAGCCGTATGGAGTTTGCTAGTACAAAATAAATAAATTCCATTTTAATTCAAAGATATTCGTGGCTGATATTAAAGCTGTGGTTGAATAAAAACTGAGTTAATGATAAGCGACAGTAATGTGTATTATCGACTACTGGTGACATTAACCTAACTTCTTGCCAGAGATAACTACAAACATATTAACTGATGAGTGCGTTGACTCCCAAGAATCTAAATCGAAATCTGCATTCGGTTTCCCATGAATAACTTCCTAACTTTCAAATAACAATTCCCCACTTACTGCTGCAATAAGGTGAAATCCACCGGAAGCCAAACAAATCAAACTTTCTTGTGCATTACCAACAGTGGGGTAACAAATTACTGTCGCAAAACAGAGGCGAACCCTCTTTGTTGAAAAGCACTTGCTTACAAACTGAAGATTAAACTTTATGCTCCAGTAGATATTTTACATAATGACTGGCCTCGTAGCTCCTTGCTGTTCAAGGGGTCCCGAGATCGATTCCCGACTGCGGGTGAAAATTTTTTTTCTGGCCAAGATCATCTGCAATCTTCCCCAGAGTATGGAAGTATTAATGTGTGTGTGAATTTGACGTATAAACTATAAGTAACGGGAAAGGGAAGGACAGGCGCCTGATATAAGTATTGGTGGGTCGGGTGGCAGCTTTATGTGATATTAACAAGCAGATCATTAGTTTTAATGCGTGGTTTCTACTGTCTCATTTTCTGCTTCTTTAACTAAGGAAAACTGCATCTTTATTATTTCAATAACATTCACATATAACATTTCTATTTGCCCTAGACAGTGGCAACTTCAGCGGTACGGTAAACGCACTATTACATATACATATACCATTGTTAGAAATATCTTAAACCTAATTTATTACTGATTTTTATATAAAGAAAATCGTGGCAGATGGCAAATCGAGCAGCCATTACATTATTGGTTAGTTCGTGCTATTAAAAATATAATTTCTAACCTCATCATTGTGTACTAAAAGATTTCGAAAGTTCAGCAGTATCGTTTAATTCTGTTCGTATTTTAGGAGTTTATTTACTTTGCTACGTCACTATTTTTGTAAATACTTGACGTTGCGAGTCTTGTGCACTAAAGGGGAAGAAAGTTGCACATTTAGAGTATATACTTTTTTCCCTGCCTCTGTTTTACTGCCCTTGTGTTATTTTTATCAGCGTAACCCATACTAGTTTATGAAGGTCATAAACTTGATCCCTGAGTATGTGCAGATCCTCCAGCCGGAAATGAAATATGGCTATTTCAGCTCTGAAGGGGTGCGTGGAGCCCTATGCTCCTTATCATCCCTTGAGTGGTTATACGAGCAGAGGTTCTTTGTTTGCTTCAAAATCTTCGTGTCGTATCCTTGAAAGATATTGAACTATAGAAGCCAAGGGTGGTACGAGTCTCTGAGGTTAAAGAACGAGTTCTTCGTGCTGTTGTGGATACTGACGCATCACCTTACTGGTCCATACTTCTCCCCTCCACGTCTGAGTGGACTCATTGTATGGCCTACTCGATCACCTGATTTGAATCCAATGAATTTGTTCGTATGCGGACGTTTGAAGTCCTTGGTTTATGCGACTCCTATACCTGCTGTTGGCATTTTGAGAGAACCTATCTAAACTAGATTTGAGCAAATGCGAAACACATCACGGATTTTCAACAGAGTACGCCAGGCCATGGAATGCAGACTTACTGCATGCATGGAAGCTAAAGGAAGCAACTTCGAGCTAGTTTTGTAACGTTCATTCTCGTATTGTAACTCTTAAATCAATTATTTTCAATCCAATGTACATATGAACTAGTTGTTATTATATTGAACTTGCAGGAATGGATAGTTTCGCTTTCAGCTGCTTGGAAATGTGAGCAGACAGGAAATTACCGATTGCTACATGCAAATCTTTTGATTGGTGGATAGCAGTTTCGCTATGAACAGGTGCAGCTTTGATTGGTGGATATCAGTATCGTTATGAAGAGGTCCGTGATAATGACGTATAAGCCCATGTTAGAATATAAACGTGTGTTATGACGCAGTAATAGCCCGTGCTTGTATCTAACCATATTGGAATAAAATAAGTCTTTATGACGTCATTCGAAGTCGGTTCTGGCTAAACAGAAAATATCACTACTATATGAAATGGTAAATAGTTATAATTTTTCTATCAAAGTGTTAAGCCATGTTTGCTTGTTGTGGCGAGATAATAGGGGATTATAACAATTGGAGTATATTACTGTGAAACAAAACAGTGTCACGTCTGCCTCCGCTGCAATAGGGTCATTGGAATGGACGCGATATCAGCTATTGTAGTTACCATGATAAGAATGTGGGAATTAGAGCGTGCGCATGTGCTGCCACTTTTTCTCTTTACAAACGCATGTTCATGGAACTAGTTTGTGGAACTGAGATTAATTATTGTTACACAAATGTTTCCAACTCAGGGATCGTAAATTAGTGTTACAGTTTACATGAGTACAGATGACACAGTTAGCAGGGAGTTAAAGAGGCACAAAAATAAGTAAATATACACGGTGTTCCAGAATTATTACCGCCTGGATCTGCTGAATGTGCAACTAGTGCAAGATTAACGATCTGAGCACGTATTGGATATCTGTTTTAGGTTATGCGAGGGATAGAGGTTAGGTCGGGGCATCGAGGGGCCCACAAATCTATACTAATAATTCTGTCCCGGTTATTTTATATAGCAATTTAGTAACTCTTTGCACAGAACCATAAAAAATGCCTGGCTGTGGTGAAAGACGCCTAAGGAATTCTCCAAACAATGACTGATATCTTTTTTTTCCGACCTTCAATTTTTACACCTGGAAATCTTTCTGCAAATGCCACTTTCACTTGGCGAGCTCACTCAGTTAACACATACGACTCATAAAGGGAAATTATGTTTTAAGGTAGCGTGTGTTTGAAGAAATAAGACAAATTGGAATAAATAGAACGGTTTGTGTGTAAAGAAGTGCTATTAATTCTTTGTTGTGAAAAAACTGACACATCGGACGGAGAAGATGGAAGCGTGGGAAGACAACAACAACAACAGCAGCTGTAGTGTGGTCGATATCAGCTCGAAGGTGTGGAGATTTGCCACAGATAGAGGTAGCCCATAGCAAATTGGTTCTTCAACACTTCTCTCTCTCTCACTCAACGCCTTTTTGGACTCGAGTTTAATGGAGAATATCTCTGCAGGAGAGAGTGCCAATGTGCGGTTCAGCACACGCACATGTCGCACGCAGTAAACACAGGTAATTCCTATGAAATATGCACGTTTTAGCAACGTAAATTAGATCAAACATGCAAACTTGCTTGTTACGGTCCAGAGGAAAGGGCAGAACGATGTAGATCGTAACTACTGCCAAAACCTGCAGTCACGGTTACACAGAACATTCCAGTCATGCACGATTATCACCTCTTAAGTTGTGGGATTATCGCTTTGGTTTTATCTCTTCCTCGTTTTCTGAACATTTGAAGTATCCATATGAAACCCTCTGGTGGTGTTACTGCAAACTATTTCATACACAGAGGCTTCAAATTATACAAATTATCACCTAGTCAAATGACTACCACGGCCTTTATCCATTACTTATTTCTTGGTTTCCGATATACATCGCGTCTTGTTGGCTTTCTTACAACATTAAAAGTTATGCCAACCTTTCGCCGCAAAAGTATGTTCGGCTTCTTTAATGGGCAATTGTAAATACTCACTGCCTACCTGCAATCCTATTGGTTCCTTCTCCTCCAATAGGAAATCGTTGTTTTAATAGTATCTTCCACACAGTATTCAGTGGTTTGCCTGCGTCACGGTTCAGACTGCTCTTTTCTTTAAATATTTCTATGCTCTCCCTCCGCTAAAATGTTTCAATTTTCTTGTACTCATAAATCACTGAAAAAGGTGCGTTCCTTTATAAGACCGTACAAATATGCATATATCGATATAATACAGCGAACCGTAGGAATTTCGTGTTTTCATATAAAACGCTACATAGACCAAAGTTATAAAGGGTTAACGGTGTCGTTGCAGCAGTTGTCGCTGTGTTCCACACACGTGTTCCCTCCTCTGTGGTCCCCATTACTGCCCTTGTCTCCTGACCGCGGGGGTAGTTTATGACCCCGTCTATATATAGTTGCCAAAAATTTGCAACACCCGTTGGTTCGTGGTAAAACTAATTCCAATAGAACTCATACATCACAATAACAATAATAGGCTATAGCCAGAAAATTCAATGTATACATTTCATTTAAAAATATCATAAACATATGACATTTTAATTAAAATCGTTTGAGCCATTTTCAAGAAAACCAAAATTTTCGAAAAATTTTCCATGTAAAGGATAGTTTAGGGTGGGGCTATTTTCTTCAAAATCTTCGTGTCGCATCCTTGAAAGTCGTTAAACTTAAATACCAACTTTGGTTTTTAACCGAGTTTTCGTTTTTGAGTTATGCTGTCCACAGACACACACACGGACCTTTTTCTAAAAATTTTTTTTTTTTTATTCAAGGGGTCTCAAAACAGATATTTTCGGTGAAATTTCGACACCGAACTTTTGGGCGGAATACAATACTTCCTCTACTTACTATACGTAGCAGAGAAAGTAATAGGCAATGAACTGACAAAGATTTCGCAAATGTAAGAGTTTCAGAAAATCATAAAGTGCTTAAACTGTAAGATAATTTACACAAAAGATATACAAATACTAGCTTTAAATATTTAATGTTTCATAAATATATTTCTTTTTGCCTTTGTGTTCATTAATGAGTCAAATGGGAGCAAGTGGAAATATTGCATTAAGCCTCAAGGAGAAGCGTGGTTCAGTAGGGGAAGTGAGGGGTGGGGATGGGGGGAAGTGAGCGGAAACAGGCCGTATATAACACGAGTTGAGCATTTACAACCTGCCGCCCTGGAACAAATTACCGACAGGAATTTGCGTGAGGCAGCTACTCCTGCGTAACCCAGATAGTAGCTCTTTATCGCACTTGCACATCTTTGTGTGTTATAAATGTAAAACCCATAAAGTGACTATTACAACATGCACCTACAGCGCAGCACAGCGGGTTAAAGCTGAACTAACGCGTCGAGTTGTTTCTCTTTTTCGAACTGCAAGTCCTTGTTTTGCAATTGTTTATTACGTGTGCATCACGTGACAGGAACAGGAAATGAAGTCAGTAGAGACATCTACAACACAGTGGCTATCAGGTTAACCACAACACAAAACTTACTTTGCATGAGTCAGCTATTCAGATATACCTACAATAGTGGAAATTCGTGAAAAGTCTATGCGAGACTTCGTCATCTACAGAGGTATAAAAGTCCCATGACCACCTCTATGCCACAGCCCATGTTAGTAACTTGTTTTCTATTGTTGTAGATGTTGGTATAGGTTAAGTAGCCTACTTACACCTTGCGGAAGACTTCTCATAGGAAAGTCAATGAAATATTTGTCATGATTTTACTGCAAGCTTTCAGAAGCCTTGCATTTCAAATTCTAAAGCTTTACGTTGGGAGAAAAGTCTGACTTGACGTGGTTATATTCAAGATAACCGCCGCTCAGGACGGCCAACAATACAACAACAAAACTACGCACCTAAAGATATACCTGCCGAAGAAGTCCATCTGTAGGCAATCACAGAAATTGCGAGTTCCGAACTCGGCTTCACAAAAACATATGAAAGATGTGCAAAAACGTCATGAGGGATGTGGGCGATTTCTCGATGTCTTTCCAAAGCTCTCTTCAAGGAGAAAAATGCTTTTCTCGGACGATTGGGCGAACTCGAAAGCAAGTACCGCGTGTTATTGGCTGGAACCTGTAGGACGCGCTATGAATCAAATAACATGCCTCCATCTTACGTCATCAGTTTATTCCTTACGTGCTAGGTGTGGGATTGTTCGGGAAGCAGGATGGAGCACCAACTCATTATTCTATTATTTAGCTTCTAAATGTTTATTATATGTATTGATATTGCAATACGAATTACTAACGCTATCGCCTTATATTCGCTCCGACACACAATTCAGATTTAACGCTATACGTGCATAAATTCTTTCTTCCTCTACTTTGTGTTCGTCATATAGAAGTTTCCCTCTTTCGCTGCTGGTTCCGCACGTCATTAATTCTATCACTTTTTGTCTGTGTAATTAAAGCAAGCGCGTGGATGAATGAACTGGATTTTGACTGATTTAAATTTTCACAGATTTGCACGCTGGGTAGAAAGTTCCATGACTGATAAATGTCAGTGAATAATGGACGGCCGCAGCTACAGAAAACGAGAAATAGCTTATTGGCTATTATGTGAATCATTATACATAATAAAATGCATGGTCTGTGTGTGATTTTTCTAGAAACCATCTTTTCATAAACCACTGTTGAATACGTGAACAATTTTATCGAACAGTCTGGAACAATCGGTCTTCGTTCCGGCCCACTTAACTGTCATCTTGTTTACTTGCCGCGCAGTGGTGTGAGGTAGCTTGACCTTTATCGTTACTTTGGCGACGCTTACTGGCCCGTGTCATAGTACTTTTGCAGGGGATTCAAAGTTGTCCTTTGTAGTAAATGTCGCACAAATTACCTGTGATTTAGTCCCTGAAAACATTGTAACATACTTAAAACTATAAAACTGTAGTAGCCATATAATATGGTGAACACAAACATGCTCAGAGCTAGATGTAAGAGATAATGGATAACGTTAAACGAAATTTTTGGAATAAATATTGTTAGCAAGTTTTAAAAATGCGTTGTTCTTATATGTTCCACCTCATTTATGAGCTTAATTAGAGAAGAAATGAGGGGTAAAAGGAAATTAAAATAATCTTTTATTTGACGTGCATAACTTTGTCTAAAAATTTTAAAGTTCTAATTTTTTTTCCTTGCAAAATGCTGGGAGACGCATTCAAAACGCTTAGTTGGAACATTTAATTAAGTTTAATTTACAAACAACATTTGCCCAAAGAGGTCAAAGGTTCACGAACCCCGGATCTAACGTGGGGAGGATCCTCATCGTCATATTCTAGCAACAGGTTGGACTTTTCCCCAAGGTAACTTGCTAACATTATAATCTTGCTTGTCATTATTTCTTGCATCTTCACTTGCTACTCTGCACTATGTTTGCATAGGATATTAAATTGTTAATTGAGTTTTAACTTCAAACTTAACTCCGTCTTAACCCCTCTTGCTGTTCACAACGACATGAACTTTTGAGATAATACAAGGAGTTTGTTGATGAAATATATGTGTGGTAGCAAAAACCTGCTAGTCTAAGGACTTTAAAACTAATATCTATTTAATTCACTTTTCTCCTCTGAGGGTTGCCAAGAAGGCAAAGTATAACCTCACAATTCGCGTGCTTTTTAAAAACTGTGAGGAAATATAAATAATAGGTATCAATACATTCATATTAAAATTTAAGCAATAGCTGACAAATTAATGCTCAGTGTTTCATATCTAGAAGCGTTAAATTATTATGTACGAATTATCAGCTGGTCATTTCTTTGTTTAGTCAGTCCATAAATTGTGATACCGACATTCGAGATATATTCTTATTTCCCTTGTACAAAGGATCATCAAGATCGACGTGGCGCATCCCTTCCTAATCTTCCATACTAATTTGGATAAAAGTAGATCAGTACGCATGCGCGTACATTTCAGTCAGGTTTGAAACAATTTGTGAGACAATGTGACATTAGTATAGCGCTGACAGAATTAGGCTTTGAATGTTCCCTTAAACCTGGTCAAGCTTTCGAAAACGTTCTTCATTCATATGTAGCGTTTAGGTTAGTTTATTTTGATAGGTAGATGCAAGCTATGGTTGAGTAATCTCACTTGCAAACACTCTAACCTAGTTTTGTGTTTACCACGGAGTATCACATCAGAGAATTTCAGCTTGTAGTGTTTAATATTCTATATGTAAACACATACACACGCAGGTAAATCAAGTTTTTACTACATTACTGTTTCCCACCTTTTTCCTACTCATTACTCGCCTCACGAAAAGGAATTAAACATAAATCTGTTTAAAATATTCATTAATGTAAGAGTTTGGCTCTAGATCTGAGGAATCCATGCGAATATTTCCGCTCCTTGCATTATTTACTCACCTAACCTACCATAACCTCGGTAACTTACACACATAGTTTAATTAATCAGTAATATAGAAAGGGAAACAAACCAGCACACAACACAAAGTGTAGCTCTCGTTAAAATATGTTATTTGTATTAAAAGCACGTTTTACTGCGTTAAACATTTCCAAATAATTCAGTGTAATTCGTTTGAATTTGCCACAATTTCGTTAGGTTGAGCTATATCACGAAACAGTTGACTACCGTTAAGCGTCTCCTTATACGCATGCGTACAGAAACCGAATTTAATAAAATGCCTTGTGAATAATACATCCTACTATATACTGCAAATAATTTGATTTCGTCATAAACGGCAAGTCTGCTTATTCAACGATTTAAGAATTTGTTTCTTGTCTGTCTATTATACAGATAACTCGGATTATACAGATTTTCGGATCGCTTTTGGTTCCGAATAAACGCCATTTTACTATATATTGAAATTTTTTCTGTCAATATTCGTCATTAATAACTGAACGATAATTCGTGGACTGGATATGAACATAAATAAATAACAATGGGTAGAAATATTCGTGTAATTATAACGCATCAGATAGACGTAAAGTTAAGTAGTTTTTCTCGTTTAGTTCTCAGCGACGATTGTGGAAGTGTTGATATTTGCTGGAGTGGCTCCATAACCCGCTGTAGTGCTCTACGGAAATTAGATGGTTCTCCACTTGCCAATTTTCTTGTCCACTTGTGTGTAAGAAAGCGAAGAGATAACGTCGATGTTGAAGGGTCCAACGGAAATGGAGAACTTGGCACAACGACTAACCTTGTGTAACGGCTACTCGACCAAACACTTAGGTAGTTTGTGGTTGTATTGTATCGTTTATTAGAGATGGATCCTTCCTCCCGCGGTCTGACGCAGCATCAACCCTATGAAACAAAAGTACAAAAATGTCAACAAAAGGCTGAAGTTTGTGATATATGTAAGCTTGTCTTTTTTCAGATACTCAAATCCTCATATTTCGCAGAGGAAAGTCTTTAGAAGCACCAGATATTGAATTAAAGATAATCTATAATGATTAATTAATGAAGCAGAAACTTGAAAGACATTTTGATTTCATGATTAATATAGAACTGATGCAGACGAAATATCAGCATGAAGTCAATGGCTGGCTTTATACTGCAAAGGAAGGAATTAATGTTTTTAATCACTTTTTTACTCCAGCTCCTGGCACTAATATTGAAACCATAAAACGGCATCATAAATTTAAACAGCCAAAAAGTATCACAGTCAATATTATCTTTCTCTACTAACTGAGCGTGTGACTCTTATTAAAAATTAGATCTCATAAACCACAAAGTTTAGTCACTATTTTTAGCCATTTCTGAAATATGCCTTGTTGGGCTTTGAATTTTTACTTTCTCTACTAAGCTGGTATAGTACAGGAAGTATTGTATTCCTCCCAAAAATTCGATGTGAGATTTCGCCGGAAATATATGTTTTGAGACCCCTGAATGAAAAAAAAAAAAAAAACATTTTTAGAAAAAGGTCCGTGTGTGTGTGTCTGTGGACACCATAACTCAAAAACGAAAAGTCGGTAAATAACCAAAGTTATGTGTACATGAGTGTGTTTAACTACGATCTACCCTTAAGTATTTTGTGTCAAAAGGGCAGAGACTATCATTATATTCAGCGCAAGGAAGACAGTTGAATGTGGCCCAAGGGTACTGTTTTGAGTTACCTTCCCCTCATTTGCCCTAGCCCTGCCTAGTTTCGGGGGCCACCAAATGTATTGTATATTTTAATGAGCTTCAGCTTCAGGAAACGGATGTCGTACCTTTTTTGTTAGTTTATCTCTAGCGTTATTATTCTCTCAGGAACGCAGTAATTTGTCGAGAAAATATATACAGGGCCAATGCGAACATGCGATGGTTCTTGCACGATCGCTTGCTTTTGTTTCTATGTTAACCGGAAGTAAAGGATTCGTCTGCTAGAAGTTGGTAGACCTGCAGTAAAATATCAACTATTTAAGTTCTGCATTGGGCAGTTTTTACCCATGTAGTTAAAGGAAATAGGAGGAGACGTGGGAATCTGTAACAATAATGTGATGAAATAAACGTTTTAGGACAGACTTGGTCTTCTAATTGGTCTAAACGTTTGCATCGGAACAGAAGTAATGAAAGAAAATGTCATATTGGAATTCCAGAGACAACGACCGCCATCTGCAGACAAACACGTATAAACAGTATCTTTTGAGCGAGTGAGGGGAGGGGGCGGTACACTCCCTCCCTTTATGTCAGTTTCCAAACAGATGGTTTCTAAGCCCCCCCCCCACTCCCCACCCCCCTCAAAGACCCTAATGCAAACTTCAGTAAAACCCGATTCCATTGCAGCGCCTGCAGTGTTAACCAACTGAAGATATGTAATTCGATCAGACAACTAGCAAATGTGATCAAATCACGTGACGTCAGATTGTGTCAAGCACAACGTCACACGTAATTCACGATGTTCCATTGTTTCTGGTTTATACATGAGTATCTAGAACAATCACAAACATCACAGGAAGAAAAGTGATTAAAGAAAACAGTGTGAATGTAATACATTGCATTTCTATTTCAATCATAGAAAACTGTATGAATTGTATGTTGAAGGGTGAGTAGAAGTTTTACAGACACAGAAAATGAGATGATTAACGATTTTTGAAATGAGTTGTATTTTCAGAAGTAAGATCTGAAACAAGGAAAATACGCAATCCGAGTTTCGATCTCGGGAATCCTTATTACGATACATTTATTCTCTGCTGCGTTTTTTCTCTGTAAATAGAGAATGTATAGGAAGTGACATTGTTTGGCAAATTGTACACACACGCAATAATGTGATTCATTACTTCGGTGTAACGTGTTTTCTCACTCATGCATTTATGCAAATCATCAAGAAGTGTTGGTGAAACGTCCTGGATTTAATAGACAGAATTTGGAACAAGGAAAACTGCAATACGTATTCCAAATTCCTCGTGTACACGAGAAGGTTCTTCGCTAGTTGAAAAACACCAGAGCAGAGTTTTCTATTTCTCTACACTGTTCTAGGAGCCCTGAAAACCTTTCTAGAACATTGCGAGACCAATCATTAGCCGCCCGTCCAAGAGGCGTTCAAGGTCAAAGTACCTCACACCACGACGTTGCTACGCCGGTAAACAATCACAGCAATAGTCGGGTCGGAACAAAGACCTATTGTAGAGTGTTCGAGAACCTTTCGACTGCCTGCTTGAGCATGAGAAGTTTGAAGAAATCGTGTATTTTCTAGAAATTGGTGAATAAACACATTTTATTCTCCATTGGTAATATATCTGAAAACCTAATCTTGAATTCTTTGAGAAGATTCTCCATAATATTGGAACAACATTCATAAATATTTAGTTTATATTGGCTAATTGAGCACATGGGCTTTGTAATTATTAAGTTGTCCTCTTTAAGTTAGTGGGCAGAAGCTCATTTTTTGACATTGGTGCTTGCCACGGAACTTTCCTTCCCTTAACCTAACAAAGTCAAATGAATGAAGTTGGTTACAAATCGTAAATGTGTCGTTTATTTAAGAGTACGAAAGTTTTGTTTTCACTGAGCAGAGTTGGTTCTCCTGAATACCAGGGATTCCTTGTTACATGGAAACAGTGTTGCAGAAGGAAGAATTCCAGAGGAACTTGCAAAATAAAAGGGAAGGAAGGTAATCGAGACAAAGAGAAGCATTCCTCAGAAAGCAAATAGCAAAAACACTGCCGAGAACGATAATGGAAAGAAGCAATTCAAGAAAGCTACTTGCAAGAAGAGCAATTCTGTTTTAGTGAAGATGGAACTGCCGACAAAAATATTCAGGAAATGGCATTTAGTTCTCAAAGAGCCTGGTAGCTCGAGAAAGTAAACAAAATTAATGTCCCATTCCTAAATAATAATACAGTCCCCTTCTACACGTTGTCATAATTATTGTCATTGTGAATAAAAATGTAAGGAAGGTTAGCGAATTAATTTTCACTTCACCACACTCCCGTTAGGCCACGCACCTGCCGCTCTTTTCAGCCCTGCGCATGCGCACGGTTGTACGAGTTCAAATGTGAAAATACTTCACTAAGAAACAAACAAATACATTGTACTGTTCTTTTACACTCATACAACATAGAAAATACCAGGAAAGTAATCTCAAATTAATTATAATCTGTAAATCGCGGTGTTTTTAATGCTAAATCGATATTTTTGTGATATCGATGTCCCTAGCTGTGGCTGATAGATTTCATTACCAACTTTTGAATATGATATAAGCATACACATTATTCCATTACAGCCAAAAATGTTACTGACAGTGTAATTTCTTATTGGGTTGCATATAGCCGGACTTTAACCCGTGTGTTAATTACAGCTGGTTCTTTTTAGTCTCTCTTTACTAACATCTATAAACAAATGAACGTAACAGAAGCATGACGTCACATGCTGCAACAGTCATTATGTCGCCTGGGTTTTTTGAAACAATGGCCAAACAGAGGGCGCTGAACTTTGACCCTTGATGCAGTAAAACTCCATTTTGGAGTTACTCAAGCTGTGCTCCTGGATCAGCAAGTGTGTTTTACGATTCCTCACGAATATCAACACAGCTTCATGTACTCCAACTTTTCTCTTGTGCAATGCACGCCCCAAGTTTTTACGACAGATCGTAATCCGATCCATATGTCCTGCTTAAGACTTGCATCCATATCGATTTACTTATATCGTCTTTTCCATTTTTATACGCGGGCATTAGGTGACTAAATTTTCCTCCAAATACAAAAACATTATACTTTATTATTAATACTTTTTACTTTCTCTAGTAATAAGTAGAAGGAAGTAAATATTGTATTGCACCCAAAAATTCGATGTCGAGGTTTCAGCGGAAATATATGTTTTGAGATCCCCTGAAAGCAAAAACATATATTTACCTTCATTAAACACTGAGGGAAGTAATTCCAACAGTGGTTGTGAATATCATATTGTTTCTAGGTAAACTGAGTTATTTTAAAATTAAGAGGTGCATCACGTCCCCTTTTCCTCCACACTTCACACGCGAGCTATGATTGGCTGTGACTGATTAATGATACAACTGATCGATTACAAATCCGCATTTGAACTGCAGAGCCTGGGGAGAAATGTATTACGTTTGGATTTGCTTCTGCCCCACACAGATAACGCGATATATATATATATATATATATATATATATATATATATATATATATATTTCCCCAAGTTACGACCAGAAAAGGAAAAACAAGTCAAAAACAAATATCCTGCCAGACGTAGGTATCCGTTATCCATGTTTGCTTTATGTACTTCCCATTTTTCTGACCAAGCTAAGAAAGAAAAAGCAAAACAATAACTAAATGTGTCTTATTTTACAATTTAAGTTAAGCAACTAAAGTAGTAAACATTTAGTTTATCATGTAGATATGATTTACTACCTGATCGTTCTTTTGCCTTGTATCACTCGTTCATTCTTTTGTTTAGTCACTGTCGCCAACTGTATTCCCATAAATCGCTGAAAAGCAATTTATTACAGATTAAAATCAATTAACAAGGAAAACTCAGAATAGAGGGTAATTCAAAATGGTTTATGAGTAAAAAATAGAACTAATGTGTGGAATCAATTCAATGATATCTTTTTACTGTTCCATTCAACATCGGCGGTTTTTAACCTCTCGGAACAACTGCTCAAGAGCATTGTTGTCCGCTCGCTTAGCTGTGGTTTTGAACTTTGGGTTTCTGTTACCTCTGTAATGTTCTGTTAGGAACTAATGTATTTGCCCAGAAGAAGAGTTATTTGTTAATGTTAAAGATAAAGTGATATTTGAGATTTTCAACACCTGAAATACATGTAATTTCTGGATTTCCATTTTCTCAGTTGGTAGTATTGAATAAGTTGAACACACACTAATTTTAAGGAATATATTTTAGGTTATCTTTTTATAGAATTAAACATTTTGTAGTAAAATGTTTGTGATATAGCATTTAAATTGATATGTTATTTATGAAATAGTTCTGATAAGCATTAATTAACGATCCTGCCTTCCTTCCCGCTTTGCTCGAAAATTTATACGTCTGTCGTATTACTTGTGATAAACTTACTGAATTTGTGTATGCCTGCGCATGCAATGTATTGGAGAGTTAGATGTGTTCACTTTATCTTCAGATATTCTATAAATCTAATACTAATTAAGAATGTTTCAACAATTGACGTGATTTGCGATACATTTAAGTATATTGTGCAATATAAAGGTTAGAAGCGTATTTCAAAGAAGCCATGTACCTATGTATATGTAAATATATTTCACACATTACTGCAAAGTTTCTAAAGGCGCGTTTATTAATGATATTCATCTATCGTTAAATGTTCTAATATATTACTGTTTGCGATGATTTAAAAGAGTTTACTTCCGTAAATTATGTTACCTTAAATAAATGGCGCATTCCTTTTAATACATCCAAATGGGAAGATATAACCTTTTCTAGACTCAAATGTGTTGTTTTTAATTACAAAATAGACGAAATTAATTTACAAACCTCAGAAACAAAGAATGATCTAGAAGTTGTCTTTAATAAGATTTATCATCCACGTAAGCTAGAAATCTGGGATTTATCATTCTTAATTCATCCTTCTGCAACAATATAAGGCTTTTGTTTATATGACTCATTCGTGTGGTCCAGACTTCAATATGCTTCAGCTATGGAGTCCTAATAGTGTCAAACGTTTAAACTTATTGAAGTTATTCAATGTAAATTCTTGAGGTATGTGGTTTTCAAACATTTTCATTATTTTCCTAAGTTTATATCGTATGGTTTATTGCTTCAAAGATTTATCAACTAGAAGAAATAGCCATTTGTTACTTTTCCTTTACAAATTACTACATAATACAATTGACGATTCTAACCTAAAACAATGTATGTTCCAAATATTGCACCAAATACATTTCGTAATTTTTTTTTTTTTCATACAGAGAGCTAATAAGTATTCCCTATGCTTAGAATGCGATCACTATACAGTAAATGACGTGCTTTAAACATTGATATACTACATATTTCGCATTTACTGGGACTGGAGTTGCCCAGAGGTCGTTTCCTCCACACACAGGGCTTCATAATCTACGTACGTACACAATAAACCAGTTTTTTGTAACTCATACACGGCAGAAAGCAAGAGTGTAGTGTAGTGGTCCCACGTGGTTCCAGTCAATCGATACGTACATACGTACGTATTCTGTATTTGCGTATCCTCCAGGGTTTTGTCTTCAGGCAACAAATATGCCTGTGTTTAACATCTGCTAATTAATAACTAATGGAAAAACATGCTTTGTTGCACATTGAAAATGAATTACATTTTAAACAGATGTGTCAGTTTATTAAATTATGTTTTACATCTAATTGTGTTTCAATAAAACTAGACAAAAGTAGTGCTTCTGGAAATATAGTTATTATAACAGCATGTAATCAGTTATTGTGCCTAAGGGAGATCGACTGTGTCGTGACTTTTGGCTCGTTCAGCGAGGTTATGTGTGCAGCGCGAGGTGGCGCTAAAGTAACGTGCCCGGGTTTGATCCCCGGCGACCGCAATCTGATAATAAAATGTGATTTTTTTTTCTCAAGTTGTCTGTAATGGTTTTAAGGAAGCGGAGCGTATCCGGAGTTCAGATTCTCAAATCTATAGCATGAGATGATAATGAAGAAAAATTCTAAGGTTTCCAATGAATGAAATAAAAATAGGTTTTCGAGATGGAGGTTCTCGTTTTATATTGAGAACTCCTTGGCCTCTGTTACTGCACGGAGAACGTTGTATTTCCTGGTTCGGTGACATTATACGTGAGGACAACTGATGCCCCACTTTTCTTTTGTCATCGAACAGAGGGAGAAAATCACAGAAACCAACTTACTGCCAGGAAAAGTGAAGCACGCGCCATTGTTGTAATATACAACAAACAGCTGGTGAAACAAGAGGTCACAGACTGATGGAATAAGAAAAGGTCAGCCGAGTTTCCCGCAGGATCTTCCTTCACTTTCAGCACAAGCTGAGAGAAAACTTGTGTGATTGACGTAAAAATTAGGCTTGAGTACCCCATAAGTAGATGATACACCGAAATTTAATTTAATTGTATTCCATAATTTTAAAAATAAATAAATTTAAAATTCATTTTGACTTTTTATATTATAAATATCTATGTTTGTATAATCTGGCTTAAAAATCTAAAATAAAATGTTTTCATTTTGATATTTGAGAGTATTAGATACTAACTCGATCATAAACCACTCCGCAACTTCAAGCCATTCGCCACGTCTAAAAGATACCTTAATACCAACTGATTTTAGAATAATGATAAACAAACATTGCTTGCCGCTGCAGCTCGTGGGAAGGAACTAAACCCTTGCTTTTAAATTAATACGTTCCTCTCTTGCAAAGAAAAGTGCACCTTCCTTCGAAATGGCTGTAAATTAACTGAAATGCCTAAAGTGAAAGAAGAGAGCTTGAACAGACATTAACCTCCTTTCTATATTCACGGAAAAAGTGAAAAAAAATGTAGAAAGAAAGCAGAAAAAGGGCTAACCAAACTCATTGACTACATAAGCTTTACATGCACTTCTGGCAGCTGGCCAAACACAACCAAGTTGGAGAGCCGAATCCTCCAACCTCGCTCGACCTGGTATATAATGAGTCCACAGAAACAGCTCGCGTAATTTGCTAGACCGCGGTCTTTGGGCGATAATTGTACTCCCGTAAAGCCCGGTCTAAAGACATAATAAATTCGCTAACGTTCTAATAGAATCGCTGTGTTTCAACCTACATCAAGTTACAACAGGTTGCAAATGTCTATCTAAAATCTCTTGTTAAAGAAAAGTGACAAATCCCACCCCTGACACCAGTGTCACAATAAGTTCACTTTATTTTCCTTAGAATTAAATCACGAGTAAGCTTGACACACACTTCACTGTCTTTCTACTCCAGGCATGGGCACGAGAGGAGAGGTAGCGATTGAATGTGCCGCATCCTCTTGCCGAGTGATGCAGGCGCAGTGGTGGCTTCGTTCCACCTGCGCGGTAGTAGTAACTTCTATGCTTATATTAACTAGGTATTTAGTTTATGCTAAACACAATTTGCATGCAATAATTATTATAGTCAACTACTGTGGTTAGGAAAATTACATAACATTCAAGTTTAAACCTTCCTTTGTCTTATTCACGTAACATTATTACGCTGCGTTATAATTACTTAAACTAATAAGAAAACTAAACCCCTAAAAAATAAAATCATGTGGTACCATTTATATGTTTACAAATACGGTATTCAGAAAGTATCTCTTAACATTAAAAATAAATACTTGTAAGATCAGCAAAGTTTTCTTTATACTTCTTATTAAACAGCAAACTTTCCTGCTTTTGTAAGTGCCACTCTTCATGAAACAGAAGTCCTGATACGAAAGTATACTCGCCACTGAATGAGGCGTGTGGGAACTTGAACCGCAGTGAAGGTGAGGGATGGCCGGTGGAGTGAGGCAAGAACGCATTTCAGTAGAGTGGCTCTTTTAAGCCGATGTTACCCATGCCTGTTCTCTCTCTGTCTAACAAACAGCTAGCTTCGACGATACACTCACTAAACAGTTTCTCAATACTCAACTCGCAAAGTAGTTCAACACTTAAAGACTATCTCGGTCCGTGCTCTCTCTGTTTTATAGTATCCGTACAAAATATAAAAATATAAATACAAAATAAGTACAAAATATAAACATGGAATATATATTTTAACACGAAATCCGTAAATCTGACAAAATATGACTCATTTTTGAAGACTTTCATGAAATAAAATCTAATGTGTTGCACTCACATGACTTTCTCTACTCTTGTAGTAACCATTCTTACGAACTCTTATTCCTATATCTTCTTCGTGTTAGTTGAGATAAACATTTGCAGAAATTATCTCACGCACTAGGCTGTGAGCGACAGTCAAATGTTTTAAAGCTTTGAGATTCCGTTCTCTTTGCACGGTTAACATATTAAAAAAAGAATAACGATATTCCAAAACTTAAAAATATCTCCGAAATGGTTCACTGTACGAAAAACTTATTTGGACATAACTTGTGTTTTAGCAAGATCTACATTTTTTTGTACAGCACGAACAGAGGAAAGCAGTTTATTATCGGTCAAGTACTGTGGCAGCCATTGTGATGAGCACTACAAATATAAGAAATAGTGCTTCTAAACTAGGACAGCTCGGAAGAATAAAGCAAAGAGTCTCAAAAACCCGGAAAGCAAGGCGGCACATATGTAATATGGAGGATTTGTTGGGAAGCACAATGACGCATAGAACCATTGATCTGCTTCTATTTCAGTATGGAACATTGTACTACATGGGATATGTATTGTATACACAAGCTAAGAAGAAAATGTTAACCTAGTTAGGATAAAAGCTTACACTTTCCATTTGAACGTCTCCTTATCGAATTACAGCTTCTCTGTTTGAAGAACCTCACTGTTTGCCAAGCACTTCAAACAATGACCTAAATTTACGTATACAAGTTGGTTCTGCGGATGAGATGGAACATACGCAAAACATCTGAGGTTGCTATGTGCGTGTTAGTGCACTCGCGTTATCGATACTCAAGCTCTTGAACTCATTTCTGCTTTCTCTACTACGTAGAAAAAGTTTAGTATTCCACCCGAAAATTCGATACCGAGATTTCACCGGAAATATACGTTTTGAGGCCCACTTTATTCAGGGGGCCTCAAAACGTATGTATATTTCCGGTGAAATCTCGGCATTTTTAGACAAAAGTGTGTTTGTGTGTGTGTGTGTGAGAGAGAGAGAGAGAGAGAGAGAGAGAGAGAGAGAGAGAGAGAGAGAGAGAGAACAGAATTACTCAAAAATGAAAAGCCGGTTAAAAACCAAAGTTGGCATTTAAAGGATGTGACACGAAGATTTTGAAAAAAATTCCTACGCCCCAAATTCCCTTGCCGAATGACAAAGGTTGATTTGATACAACACGTGCAGTGGTGGGTTCGTTTCACCTGCGCGGCAGTAATAATTTCTACGCTGTTATTAACTATTTTGTTTACATTAAACATATTTTGCATACAATAATTATTACAGCCATCTACTGTGGTTAGACAAATTACAAAATCCTGAAGTTTATAGCCTTCCTTTATCTTATGCACGTAATATCCTTACAGTGCCTTATGATTAATAAATTAAATTGTTTCTCTTCCACAATAAATAAAGAGGTAAAGTTCAATTACTATTTATCCTTAAAATATTTTAAAACTGTTTGATCAACGTAATAAATTATTTGGTTTTAAACTTAATATTGTGTCCAAACCTTGAAATCCGAAATACAAGTTTATATTAAATAAACTAATAATAAACTAAAACACTAAAAAGTGGAATCATTTCGTCCCTATTATTTGTCTACAAATACAGTATTCAAAAAGTACGTTTTGAAATTGTAAATAAATACCTGTAAGATCACAAAAGTTTGATTTATGCTTCTAATCAAAGAAAGAACAGCTATTGTCTGCTGTTTAACATCTAGACTGTTCCTCCCTATTCACTGCAGAACATTCCACGTCCAGAACTCTCATTGTATGAGACACTAAATAAGGGACTCGCTCGTGCCCAGAAGTTATTTTGTAGTGAAGTGTTTGAAGTAAAACGTTCACGAAGCGTTCAGTGGACAGTGCCTGTTAATGGTGCAGTTCAGTGCGAGTCGTAATCTAGCGGTTCCTTATTGTGATTCGATTCGATGATCGTTCTTTTGCTCTGAATTTGTACAAAAGTGATATAATTGTAACGTTAGCGCTACGCTGACAGTGCGATTAGCAACAACTGGTACTTTCTCATTTGTTACAATATTCAAACAAGCATTTTAACTTAAGATTTGATCACAAGCATTTTAATTGCCATTATACTCTCGTTTCATACGACTATTTATGTTTGACGTGCCTAGGTTTAAAACATTTATGAAATTCTACGCTGCATGTTACTGTCACTGGCGCGCGATATTTTACCACGTATTTGTTATTCAATTGCACCTATGAGATGCTGCTGCTTCAACTGCGAAACTGTGATGACAATAATGCAAACAGTATATATGCTATAACCTTAAAAAAAGTAGACCTTCAAAAACGAGAAGACAAATTGAATTTATTAAAATGTTATTTTTTCAAAATTACCACTAATTGATAAATTCGATCTCGTTACTCGAGTACACATGCGGGACTCGATAGTTTCGATTTCAGCAGTGTGGGAATGTGCGCAGACATCAAAGTACTGTTTTCTACATGCGAATATTTTGATTGGTGGATAGCAGTGTCATTATAAACAGGTGTACCTTTGATTGGCTGATAGTAGTATCGTTATGAACTGGTGCACCTTTGATTGGTGGATAGCAGTGTCATTATAAACAGGTGCACCTTTGATTGGCTGATAGTAGTATCGTTATGAACTGGTGCACCTTTGATTGGTGGATAGCAGTGTCATTATAAACAGGTGCACCTTTGATTGGCTGATAGTAGTATCGTTATGAACTGGTGCACCTTTGATTGGTGGATAGCAGTGTCATTATAAACAGGTGCACCTTTGATTGGCTGATACTAGTATTGTTATGAACTGGTGCACCTTTGGTTGGTGGATAGCAGTGTCATTATAAACAGGTGCACCTTTGATTGGCTGATAGTAGTATCGTTATGAACTGGTGCACCTTTGATTGGTGGATAGCAGTGTCATTATAAACAGGTGCACCTTTGATTGGCTGATACTAGTATTGTTATGAACTGGTGCACCTTTGGTTGGTGGATAGCAGTGTCATTATAAACAGGTGCACCTTTGATTGGCTGATACTAGTATTGTTATGAACTGGTGCACCTTTGATTGGTGGATAGCAGTGTCATTATAAACAGGTGCACCTTTGATTGGCTGATAGTAGTATCGTTATGAACTGGTGCACCTTTGATTGGTGGATAGCAGTGTCATTATAAACAGGTGCACCTTTGATTGGCTGATACTAGTATTGTTATGAACTGGTGCACCTTTGATTGGTGGATAGCAGTGTCATTATAAACAGGTGCACCTTTGATTGGCTGATACTAGTATTGTTATGAACTGGTGCACCTTTGATTGGTGGATAGCAGTGTCATTATAAACAGGTGCACCTTTGATTGGCTGATACTAGTATTGTTATGAACTGGTGCACCTTTGATTGGTGGATAGCAGTGTCATTATAAACAGGTGCACCTTTGATTGGCTGATACTAGTATTGTTATGAACTGGTGCACCTTTGATTGGTGGATAGCAGTGTCATTATAAACAGGTGCACCTTTGATTGGCTGATACTAGTATTGTTATGAACTGGTGCACCTTTGATTGGTGGATAGCAGTGTCATTATAAACAGGTGCACCTTTGATTGGCTGATACTAGTATTGTTATGAACTGGTGCACCTTTGATTGGTGGATAGCAGTGTCATTATAAACAGGTGCACCTTTGATTGGCTGATACTAGTATTGTTATGAACTGGTGCACCTTTGATTGGTGGATAGCAGTGTCATTATAAACAGGTGCACCTTTGATTGGCTGATACTAGTATTGTTATGAACTGGTGCACCTTTGATTGGTGGATAGCAGTGTCATTATAAACAGGTGCACCTTTGATTGGCTGATACTAGTATTGTTATGAACTGGTGCACCTTTGATTGGTGGATAGCAGTGTCATTATAAACAGGTGCACCTTTGATTGGCTGATACTAGTATTGTTATGAACTGGTGCACCTTTGGTGCACAATAGTATCTTGTGAAAAGGTGCACCTTTGGTTGGTGGATAGCAGCATTGTTATGAACAGTCCTTTGACAGATAGTGAATATTTTATTGTAAATTGAATGAAAGTTGTGCAACAACCTTATCTACGATGCTCGTGCATTGACTGTAATTCATCTCCTCTGTGTTGTGATCATGTGACAGACTTACCCCTCCCACTTGCTATAATCCAAACTCTGCAACTTTTCCATCGTGGTGGTAGTGTCGGTGTGGTGGTGGTGGCAGTGGCAGCGGCGGTGGTGGTAGTGGCGATGGTGGCGGTAGTGGCGATGGTGGAAGAGGAGGAGGTGGCGAGAAGATGTAGCTTTAAGGGTACTCAACTTCATGGTTATCAGTGCCCTTAAAAGGTAATTTATGGCAAAAGCCGGATATAAACTTCAATAAAAAATAAAATTAATAGTAAAAAGGAAAGTAAATATACATAAATATACAAAACAGAGTGGCAAAAGCCAGAATTAAAACAGTGATAAAGAAGTCAAAAGAGCATAAAAACTAGATATCTAAAGTTTCAAATTTTCAAACTCATATTACTCTGATAAAAACTTAAAAACCCTTCCGACCACTTGTTTGTCATCCGCTAAGACCAGGCAGCTGCAGAAAGTCTTGAAGGTGTGCTAGAGAGGAACGCTCTAGTAGCACGTGACGGACTGAGCAAAGATTGTCGCACAGTGGACAAAGAGCAGCAGGGTCCTGTTTAAAAAGGTAACCATGTGAAAAATTGCAGTGGCCAATGCGCAACCGACCCAAATTAACCTCTTCACCATGAGATATCAGAGAGAAAGTTACCCAATTTATTGGAAGTTCTTTCACTTCTCCAGCTTATTATTGTGGAGAGTGTCCACTCTTCATGCAAGCACAACAGCACTGCTCTCCGCACTTCAAGTCTTCCGAAATAACATGAGAGATGGTAATACTGGGTTCTGTAGTTGCCGCCTTTGCTGACAAATCTGCCATTTCATTCCCCGGCAAAGCTGCGTAACCAGGAATTCATGCACACAGCTCTGCAGTATAAATGGAAGTGTGATTACAGAAACCAAATGTATGTGGTTTGATTCCATAAACATATGCACATCCAACAGCGCTGGTACTCTTTGATACATCAGTGTAAATAAAATGTCGGTCAGTGTAGCCTGACAAAAAAATCTAAAAAAGACACGTGCAGATACTACAAATAGACATCAAAGACTTGCAGTCATCCCAAGATCTACAGGGGCATGCCAGGTAACCCAGGGGCTTCTCGCTCTTGGGAAACATGTTACGCATTTCAATTGCAACCTTCCTTAGAAGCTCCTGGAAACAAGACTAAGGAAGATTTTCCTATAAGACATTAAACTTAAATACCAACTTTAGTTTTTAACAGCCTTTTCCTTTTTGAGTTACGCTGTCCACATACCGACACACAGACACACACTCACGTGGATCTTTTGCTAAAAATGCTTCTTTTGGATTCGGGGATCTCAAAACATATATTTCCGATGAAACTTTGACATTGAATTTTTGGGTAGAATGCAATACTTCCTCTACTTACCACTAGAGAAAGTAATAAAAACTAAGTGCTGCATAATCAGTTATGTTTATTTTTGCAAGAAACATTTACAATTAATATTACATATTTAAATTGTTATTCTTACTTCACGTTTGAATATTTTTATTTAATACCTGTCTGACAAATTGTTACACAAACAGTGCATTTAAAAATGTACCATTTAAAAAGGGAGAGATGTGCTTGCTAAACATTTCCATAAAAATAAACTCTTTTCCCTGCCCTTAGGCTCGTCTTTATACAACAGTTATAAAACATTAGTTTCAAATTGTTAACAACATACAACCATCTTACGTCTAATAGACAGGCTTTTAAAATTAAACACATTCTTCAAAGTAACTTTTGTTCAATTATCAGTTTTAATGTTTGCATGAAGGATATCTTTATAAAACACAGATTATTACAACTGCATCATAAGGAGCATTTTAAATGTTAAAACAAGCATCAAAAACACATTAAAAAATCTATACACTTTAACTGACCTGAAATTTTGCACATGCATTTTTCATAACAAAGTATAACTGCTTATTTAAAGTGCATTATTTGCAACTTTACAACAGAACGTCTGAATATTCATGTATTGGTTTTTACAGTTAGAAATCTCAGCAAAGCTACAAATGTAGGTAATGCTTGTTTAAATCATCATATAACTTGTTCACGTTTACTTCGATAGCAAACGTATCTATGAAAAAATTTCTAAAGAACTTAATTCAATAATAAGTTAAGAAATCAAACAAACATTGAATTTTTTCTCCGATAGGTAGTCTTGTAGTGCCAATTCTGCTAGAAATGCAGAACCATCTACTGGAGACGACTAAAATGAAATCAGTTTTATGAAATGTGCTCTCAGAGCCCAAGTCAGTCCGTACCGAGTGTTTTGTATACAGCATTCTGATCATCATATACCACTGTTTATTATGAACAAGGGATAGAAATATTCAACAATAAAATATATGTAAATAACAACATTTTTCTTATCCTTAGGATCACAGCCTTGTGCATTCTATTCTTTAAACTCTTTATATCTAACCTCTCATACTCAAAATCAAATTTCAAAGTATTTCAGGGCATAAAATGCAAAAATTATGTGCAATGCTTTATTAGACCACTTAGATAAACAAGGATTTAGTGTGCAGCAATGAATGCTCGTCTTCTCTGCAAATTCTTAAATATCCATAAATTAGATAACTTTATTTCAAGTAAAAAATAATACCTACATTGCTAATATTAATTTAATGACATTTACCTACATATTATAAAAATAACCTTTCAGTTATACAGTCTATTCGTATTCTTTTCAGCCACCAGGAGGGGTAAGCAACACACACAGTACAACGTTGAATGTTCTACACTATATTACAAGAGAATGGTAAAAGAGACAACCACCAACAACATTACTACAGCTGCAAAAACTTATAAAAGAAATGTACAATAAACATAAAGGATTTGCTGTCATTTGAGAAGTTTAAAAGGGGTTGAAGAACAGGTCTGAAATCATAAAAGAATGCGGGATACTACCAAATACTCTGTCAACTTATCGGAACAATAAGGAGAACATTTTAAGCAGTACCTTGAGTGAAATGGAAAGAGTCAAAAAAGGATGAGACAACTGAAAAATCCTGATGGAAAAAATGATCAAGTGCATTAGGAGAGCAGAATATTTTTAAGTTCTACATCATATAGCAGTGTGGTTTACACAAGTTGATATTCCAACCTGCAGCTGAGTTTATTTATAGTCTCTGATCCATATGTCATAGTCTGTCGAACATACAAATAGACTGTATCTGACAAACTACAACATATGGATCAGAGACTATCAGCTGCATGTTGGAAATATCCACTTGTGTACGAGTAAAATGCGCTACTACATGATGTGGACCTTAAAAACATTCTGCTCTCCTAATGTACTCAGTCATTTTTTTCATGGTACGTCAATTTTAGGCATACATTTTGTAATTCAAATTTTTGGATATTTAAAATATTTTTCTTGTGCTTACAGCTTTGAATTATCCAAGTTCCATTTTAATATAAAAAGAAACTGAGTACTGTTTTGCTATGTGCTGTAATTCCAAGCCCTGGTATAAGGGACACTGGGAGTGAAATTTGAAAGTACCACATTTCTTGATAGATTTTTCTGAAATTTTTACTGTGTATTTATATGAGAATAGGAGGTACATCAAATTTCATTAAAATTGGATAATTCGATTATGGTATATAAATTATTTTATGAATTTAATAGGCACATTTTCAAAATGTAGCTCACGTCTATTGACTTTTCAAAATTCATTTATATTGGCAGAACTGATACTCTAAAACATGGATAACAATTGTATGAAGAGATATTTCATATACGTTTGCTGATTATGCTGTACACATTTTTTTAATAACAAAGAAAATTTAATCTTAAAAATTATTGGTTTTTTCCATCCAAAAAAAAGTTTTTGGAATTCATGTTAATGATAACATCAATATTGAATCATAGTTTTGTTTAGCTACTATTTATGAATACTTTTGGAAATTTTCATTGAATTTGAAGCAAAACTCAGGCACAACCTTCTTTTGGAATGTGCAGAAATGTAGTTTTGAGAAAAACAGGCTTTTATGTAGGGACATGCTGTGTACGTTAAGGGAAGAACACTATTTGAAAGGGCCGCAATGACCACATGGAATGGGGGATATGAAAAATGTTAGCTGATCCAAACGCACAGGTGGTTCCAGGAACATTTTAAGGTAAAAAAACAATTTTCGACTTTTTGACAATTTTGACCAAAATTTCACTCCCAGTGTCCCTTAGTTCCATTTTAATATAAAAAGAAACTGAGCACTGTTTTGCTATGTGCTGTAATTCCAAGCCCTGGTATAACTGCCTCCTTAACTTGCAAAAATAAACCCTTCTTTTAAATACACTTATACGGAATAGAACTGTGTTGCTGCAGAGGACTGAAGCTCTATTTGTCCCATTTTGAACTGCAACCTCTGTAGCCAGCGCAACAAGATTGGGTTGCTGACTGTTTGCTGCTGCTGCTGATTGGATGCAGGAAGCGCTGTTTGAGGAGGAAAATTTTGACAGTTCTGAAGCCTAACCTGCAAGTGGCCAGGCAGCTGTGAACAAAGATATTAGTATTTTCATTTACAGGTACAAAGAACAAAGGAAAATGTTGTTTTCTTTAGACTGTAATTATTTAAGCATATTCGCTCACCTGCACATGATAAGCAAATAAAACGGGACTCCATAAAGGCAGAAGTTTGCTCAGAACTGTTGAATTACATTCAAGCAATGCCTCAAGAAGACTGAGAAAATGAAGATTTACCATTTCTGCCAACTGAAATTATAAAAAATATACTTCATAAAAGCAATTTGGTTGTTCTGGGCTCATTACCATAGTTTAGGCATAAAAAAGTCTTTGGTTTTTGCAATCCACAGTTTTATTTAACCCTTTGTGAAAAAAAGTCACTAACAGTAACATCCGTCTGGGAGACTAAGATAACAAAAATCTTGCATTTGATGTCCACTTTAGTGAATCTCAAAAATAAATAACAATTTAAAACATTGATAAATTATTAATATTTATGTCTTGATCACATTATTTACACCTGACAGAAGAAGTTAAGAAAAGTGATACTCCAACTAGTGTTCTAAAATTATTGGCATTAGAGACAATCCGTACTAGATTTCCAGAACATGAGTGGCTCCATATTTATACTGATGGATCACTAATATCAAACCAAGATGGAGCAGGTGCTGGAGTCACATGTCACCTCTTTTCCTATTACAAATCTTTAAGTTATGGAACTACAAACTTTGATGGAGAAATTGAAGCAATTCGAATGGCCCTACAAAATCTTTTGTACAGAATTTCACATTTTCATCAAGCAGTTATTCTCTCAGATTCCAGGGCAGCAATTATAGCAATTACTTCCAAGTTGTCAGCAAAAAGCCAAACAATTATAGAATGTTGGAAAATCCTTACCCATCTAACAGCACTTCAAAAACACCTAGTCTTCCAATGGATACCAGCTCACTGTGGACTGAGTGGTAATGAGAAAGCTGATTTTCTTATACCAGCAGTGTACAGAAATCTATAATTAATCTACCATTTTATGTACCAGCTAAAAGATTAGTCAACTCTGAATTCAAAACAATTATTGCAAAATATTGCTATGAAAAATAAAAAAACAAAAGTTGGGAACTACCAGACATTAAACAGTAATTTCTGAGTATCCTCGAAAAATGGCAGTTGCAACCTTCAGGTTGATTACAGGACATGATTGTTTGGCAAAACATTTAAACAGAATTGGGATATATTCTTCACCACTCTGTCCTCTATGTGATCTGCAAGAGGAAATGGACCGAGACCACCTTCAAATATGCCCGGCCACTTCTAATACCCCATCCATCAGTGAAAAATATTGGAGAGCAAGAGGATTATGACTTCATTGTCAGAAATCCAGCATTAGCTAACAACAGCATTTATGTTTTGATTCAGTTTACATAATATCTTGCAAGAAATGATGAAAAGTTACAGAAATCAAATATTAGTACAGCTGATCTACATCCTGACATTGCCCCACTCCTGAAGCAGAGATGCGTAATAACACTGAGCAGTCCAGTTGCATAAAAGAGAAGTGGGGGTCAGTCTTCCAGCTGCCGTGAGAGAGATAAGTTTGAGACAGAATATTGACTAATAGAAGATTGTTCATGTAAATATTTTTATAAGAGTGTGTAAATTTTTAATTCTTTTAATTTGGGTGTATCAGGGACTTATTTCTTTTGATAATACTCAAAATAGACAATGTCTTCTCAACTGTTTGAGTTCGACCAATGAGAACTGTTGCGCGGATGAATACATAAGAATGGCGGTGTTGCGTCATAGGACGCTCAGAAACTACTTTCATTAGCGTCTGTGACTTCAAAGTGTAAGGACGTATAATTGTTGATGGCGTGTGAATATGTGAATTACATCCAAACTTCTAGCCAGCATGGACGCTATCCAATTTTAAAAGTTATTAACCAAGTGAAATAGTGATGTAAAGTGTATATAAAACGAATAAATGTGTTTCTAATAAAAGTACGTTGATTTATGCATTCCATTCCACGACCACCTCCCCTGAAGATAAAAGTGGCGTCTGCTCTAACAAACTTTCCACCTTCTAGCAAAAACAATACTCATGCTGCTATATTCACGCTAATATGTAATAACTCTCACTTTTAATAAATCCCCGCCACAAATGGCTTGCCCAACGTGGAGCGCGAATTTAGAATGGAATGCAAAATTACGAGAATAAAGTGCTAATATCAAAAGGACGCTATCTCATCGTACAGGAAAAAGACGCCATTAGACCATCGTCTGATATCAACAAAACATCGATACACGGAGAATCAACGTGGGAAAAACACCGGAGATCATCTAGCGAAGCCAACTACCCAGGAGACGTAAATAACCGGACGAAGAACCAGCAGAAAAGAAAGTAGGATCAAAACTTTTTATTTTTTTTTACGTACATTTGATTTCCATGTTATTAAGAAACGGCAAAGTAACAGGACTTTCAACATTAAGTGAATTAGATAAAGGAATTAAGATGTCGCGAAAAGAGATAGAAACAGGAGTGGGGGAAGGGGCAGATAGGCCTAGTTACCAGGAAGGATTAGAGAGTGAGGAACAGGCGGAAATAAGCAAAGATCAAAGGTTAATGATGATGATGTTCGAAAGACTAGAACAAAGTTTAGGTCAGAAACTGGAACAAAACAAGGTAGAATTAGGTCAGAAAATGGAGCAAAATAATGCAGAATTAAAACAGGACATAGAACAAAGTTTAGGTCAGAAAATGAAACAAAGTAACATAGAATTGAAACAGGATATAGAACAAAGTTTAGGTCAGAAAATGGAACAGAATAAGGAAGAGATAGGTCAGAAAATGGAGGAAGTGAGAAAAGACTTAGAACAGAAAATGGAATTAGGTAGACAGAACTTAGAACAGCAAATGGAATTAGGTAGACAGAACCTAGAACAGAAAATAGAATTAGGAAGACAGGAGTGTAAAGAAAATATGAAAGTAATGGAAACTAATTTAAAATTAGTTCACAAAAACTTAAATGAAACAAAGGAAGCCTTAGAAGCTAGGATAGAAATGGTAGGAGATAGAATGGGAAAGATAGAATCAGAGATGAAAGAGAATAAAATAGTGTTGGAAGGAGAAATTGCTAAATGTAGGGATGAAATAACAGAATGTAATACAAGTGTAGACTGTAAGATAACAAATGTAAAAGCAGAAATAACTGAGGAATTAAGGAAAGAGATTGAGGTAGTAAAGAAAGATGTTATTAATGAAACTGTAGAACAAATTGTAATTCCTAAAATTAAGACAATGAATGATGTGATGCTTTCACAACAGGATGCTATAAATGATATGAAACAAAGCCACTTAGAAATAAAGAATGATTTAAAATCAATTTGTGAAGAAATGAAAAAAGGGAAAGAAAATTTGGCTAATGTAAATGATGTTGTGAAGGCATTACAAAGACAAGATGATTTAGATGTAAGTAATGTGCAAGATGAGAGTTATTTGAGTAATGTACAAAATGTTGACTCACCATACAGAGAAAGAGGTTCACAACCAAACAATGACACAACACATAACACATGTTACACCAACAGCATATTACATGAAATCACACCACCTACATTTGACGAGGAGAAGGGAGACGATCCAAAACTCTTTGTTAAAGAGATGGAAGAATACTTTAGAGTGAAAAGGATACCAAACGAGCTTAGAATGATGATAGTTAAGAAAAGCTTAAAGAACAAGGCATTAGAATGGCTCAGGTTAACACTAGCTGGTCACGAGTCTTATAGCTCATTCAGAAATTTATTCCTATCAAGATATTGGGGCCCAGCTAAACAAAACCAAACTAGGGTAGAGCTAGCGACAGGTAGATACGATCCAGCCAAAGGGTTGTCATTAGTCGACTATTTTATGAAAGTAGCCAACAAAGGAAAGCTATTGGACCCCAACTTGTCGGAGGCAGAACTAATTGCCAGCATAACGAGACATTTCCCAGACACGGTGAGAACAGGATTAATTGTTGCGAGGCCAGTAGATTTTGCGGATATGATAGAATTGCTGACAGCCTTCGAAACACAAAATGGTCGGCCTAATGAGCATAGACATAGGAACGGTCACCCAAACTCACCCATCCTAAACCGAAACATGACTACGAATAACCAGAGTGAGGGAGAACATAGAAATACTAGGAGTACCCATGAAAGGGGGAGAGGGGCACACCATTTCCCACAACCGCATAATCATGGCGAGAGGATGGAGAACACAAGACAGCGGTACCATGACACAATACCGAGGGGTGAAACGAGACACCAAACATATACATATGATCGTGGAAGACCAGGAGACCATACCCATCAAGTGAATCACATACGATTCAGTAGGGAACACTCGAACAACCACAGACCGTCACATGACAGAGGTTCACGCCAAAGGGGCAGAGACCAATGGTACACTAACAACACAAGACAGCAGGAAGTAGAAGAAGATGTGCCAAATAGGGCAGATACTACACAGAATACAGAAACGACAACCACCACCAACACTCAGGGAAATTACAACAACTAAGTTCGTCCCAACCGAGTGAATGGCAAACAACAAAATCTCGGCAACTTACAATTGACATCGACACCATGATGGCTACACGAAGAGAGAGATGGAACCACCGGTCATAACAAAACAGCTGGGTGACCACACGTATGAGCTACAGAATACAAATGGCAAGTGGGTAGGAAGATACCACAAAAACAAATTGAAGCCATACAAAGAAAGGACCAAATAGCCTTTGCCAACGAATGTGTAAGGCAGGAGTAGTAGAGATGAAAGGAGATAACAATTTTTAATGGGTTACTTATAGGAAATTATGTTCAGAATAGGATTACAACAGGGAAGAAAATCAACATAGTCATTGGCTATATCGACCACAAAGAGCATTGTCAACAAAGACAGATGAGAACACTGATTGTCATTAAATAAATGAATCATAGCGACGGAAGATAATATGTTTTTGACATAAGGATGTCAGGGACAAAAATAAAAATGAATTAATTATGATGAAAAAGATATAACATTTCGACACAAAGATGTCGAGGGTAAATGGAGAAGAAAAATAATACAATTACAGAATGATTGTAAGTATAGAAGTTTTCTCTTATAAAAATAAGAGACAAAGAAATGACAATTAGTGAAGTGAGGAAAACCATAATCAGAAAAACAATGCCCATGAATTGAGATGAATATAGCCAATGCTAAGCTCGAAGAAATGTTGAACCAAACAACAATGAATAATAACCCAATTAAGAAAATTAGTGTCATAAGTAACATCAGAGTTTAAGAACCGACTCAATAACCTGCCTATACATGAGCTTATAAGACAAAGAAGGCAAAGAACTGAATAAAATATTGCCATAAATAAGATCATAATCATTAGCTCAAAATTTGTATCCTGTTTTTCTCTCCTCATAGCAAAGAATACAAGTCAAAAACTACATGAAACACTTAAATTGTATTTGTGTCAATGTCAAATGTACAATAACTGAGTATGTGTTGTATAAGAACTGAATATGTGTTGTACAATAACTGAATATGTATTGTATGATAACTGGATATATTGTGTAATAACTGAATATGTTGAGTAATAACCAAATATGTTATGCAAAAACTGAATATGTATTGTGTAATAACTGAATATGTATTGCATAATAACAGAACATATGTGATGTGATAGCAGGATATATTGTGCAATAACTGAATATATATTGTGTAATAATTGGACATGTTGTGTAGTAATCAAATGTGTTGTACAATAACTGAATATGTATTGTATAATGACTGAAGGTGTGTTGTATAATAACAACGTATGTGATATGATAACTGGGTATATTGTACAATGACTGAATATGTATTGTGTAATAATTGGACATATTGTATAACAACTAAATGTGTTGTACAATAACTGGATATGTATTGTATAATAACCGAATACATTGTGTAGTAACCAAATATGTGAAACTTATAAAGACATGTTGTATTATATCAAAACGAAGGACAAAGACAAACAGTGAAGAAGACTGTAAAAAAAAAAAAAAAAAAAAAAAAAAAAAAAAAAAAAAAAAAATATTCTACAAAGTGATTGAATCATAGAAGTAGGGAGAAGTGTTGTATTGTGTTTCAAGATTGTAAATTAGGTGACAATTTGAAAAACAAAACAAGGGGCATATGAGACAGAATATTGACTAATAGAAGATTGTTCATGTAAATATTTTTATAAGAGTGTGTAAATTTTTAATTCTTTTAATTTGGGTGTATCAGGGACTTATTTCTTTTGATAATACTCAAAATAGACAATGTCTTCTCAACTGTTTGAGTTCGACCAATGAGAACTGTTGCGCGGATGAATACATAAGAATGGCGGTGTTGCGTCATAGGACGCTCAGAAACTACTTTCATTAGCGTCTGTGACTTCAAAGTGTAAGGACGTATAATTGTTGATGGCGTGTGAATATGTGAATTACATCCAAACTTCTAGCCAGCATGGACGCTATCCAATTTTAAAAGTTATTAACCAAGTGAAATAGTGATGTAAAGTGTATATAAAACGAATAAATGTGTTTCTAATAAAAGTACGTTGATTTATGCATTCCATTCCACGACCACCTCCCCTGAAGATAAAAGTGGCGTCTGCTCTAACAAACTTTCCACCTTTTAGCAAAAACAGTGCTCCATTTGCTGCTATATTCACGCTAATATATGTGTAAAGAATCTTTTAATAAATCCCCGCCACAAGTTCATGTGTTGTATATCTGACTGCCTTCAAGTTCTGATAACCTTCTAGTCATTTGCTCCCCCACCACTCTCAAACTCTCAACACTTCCCCTCATTTCTCCTCACTTGCGCATATGGAGTGTCACAACGTTTTAGACAAGCTGTATGTTAGGTACCTTTACAGTAATATCTGCCTGTGAGACGATGTGGCTTGCGTGTGTACACTTATAAAACAATACCATTGCAGAACTATATACATCCTACTATGAAACTTCCATGGCACTTACCACTTTAGAATGTGCAACTAAATTAAGTATACAAGGTGTCACCTTGCCCCAAAAGTCAACGAGTATGTTCATTGTTATTGCATGGGCTTCAGTTCCTGGGAAATTACTTGAAGCACCTTGTTCAAGGTAGACAGTCCATAGCTGAGGAAAGAAAAAGAATAAGTAATATAGTTACTTATGTATAACTTGCATAAGGCATTTTTGGCTAAATTGTTTCCAGATTTAATATGCAACACTAATACTTATAACCTCTATTTTCCAAAATATCTGTGTTAATGACATACATAATTGTTAAACAGGGGATAGTTAAAATGCAAGAAACTGTTTGAAACAGTATTATAATAGAGTATTGTGTATGTTGAACTATCCATATAAAATTATGGCTGACACAAAATTCAATGGCAGGTAGCAGGAGGAGCTGGTCAACACAAAATCCAATCAGAGGATTGCCATGCCTTACAGTGTTGTAGAGTTAAAGATCTGTGTAATCATGTTGTAAATATCAGTTGCACCCACAAACTTTAATTGCATGACAGGAAAGAGAATAGTAGTGTGGTGGTTTTTTATCAGTGGTAAGTTGGCAATGTGACTCTTATCTTTAGGGTGTTAATGGGTTAGCTGATAAAAGAAGACAAGTGCTTAAATATTATCAAAGAATATTCAAATTTTCATCGAAATTAATGTTATTACAATGAAGTAACAATACCGCTACAAATTTTTTCATTCTTCACAAATATAATAATTGTAAATTTCAGAAGCTGTTTGGTTTAACATTGTTAGATATTCTTTGTAATCCTTGGGTATGCAAAACTCAACATAGCGAATCTCAATTTCTCTCACAAAATATTAGTCAACGTTTTATGTAAAATCATGCTTAGCAAATACTCTTGTGCAATGTTTCACAGAATATCTCTCAGCAATCCAATCCTCGGTTTTGGATTGCCGTTATGCATGATCTATACTGCACCATGTTTTCATTAGTAGTCTATAGGGTTTTGTATTTTCTCTTCCTAGTTATATGGTTAATAACTATTGTTCCTCTTTTGTTATCAATTGTAACTTTTTCTTATGATCGACGTTGGCCATGTTTTCTTCTGCTGAATAGCTTTGGATTTGATACTGACATTTACAAAATAGATAAAATATTCATATAGCAAGGAATTTGCACATATTAAATGGATATAACTTGACATGAGAAATATTAGCATGAATTTTCTTGTCAGTTCACTCAGATACATAATTCCTCTTACAGTAGCAATCAGCTATCAGCTGCCATTAAATTTTGTGTCTGCCATAAACATCATTCTTAACTACAATTTTAAAATAATTAAATTACTTGATATAGGCACTTCAAATTAAAGCCAAAAAGCTTAAATTATACAATTAACTATACCGGGTGGAAGGGAAGTCATTACATTAATTTAAACCAGTGGTAGATCTCGATATTTGGAACACATTTTGTATCTTATGTTTTTGTCTCTGACCATTTCCTACGGAGATATTTTAGTTTTGTAGAAAACAAGCTGGTAACACGGCAGATTGTGTGGGTGTCACTTTCCCTAGCTCGGTACATAAACAAATAACGTCACAGTCCATCTTGAGAAGATAAACACATTCCCTGCCTTGTCTTTCCATGTTTACTGTGCGAGTGTAGGCCAATCAGAAGCATTATCTCCAAAACATTAAATGAAAGCAAAAGTGTCCAACCTGTTTACATCCAGAAACCAGGCCAATTCCCTGATCAACCTCAACGCAATGTTATCGACCAATTTCACATCTCAAAAAGCTGCTCAGAGTATTCCTTCACATCTTTTAAGTAATTAATTATTTTGAAACCCTGTGTGACGTCCCATAATTACTACCAAAGCTATGTCAGAAATAAGTTACTCTACGCATCTTACAAGTAACAAGCTGTTATCTTCATATGTTCTTGGGGAATTACACATACAATTTGGATAAAAAAAAACATTTAGTTTTTCAAAATTGGCTATCAAAGAACAAAATGCCATCCAAGTTTTTTGTTTCTAATGCTTCTGTGAAGCACATATTAGAAGGAATATAATGACTTCCCTCCCACCCTATACATAAGCAGTAATCAGGTATATCCATGGAGGGGGGGGGAGGGGCAAAGGAGGAGTGATTGATTTCCTTAGCTTGCTAATTCAGGAGCTATTTGAGGGAAAAGTAGCTGCCCGTTCACTGGCTTGGAGGGACTCAGGCACTAACCACATCCCACCATTCAGTACTGCCCCCCCCCCGCTCATTACACAAGTGGTCTGAGATGGGAGACACAGAGTTAGGCATGGAATTAGGCTGTTGCACCACAGAGTTTAATTTAATATTTTAATTTAACATTCTTTCCGATAACTGCTTATTACCATGTTTATGAAACTTTTATTTATACAATGAGATTTACTTATTTTCAACTGTCAATTAGCGAGTGAGAAGCTATCGCTTCTCCTCTGGATAGCTTACCTGGCACAGGATGAAGGCGTGGAATAGAGACGACATGTGCAAGACGGAAGCTTTGGACTGTTCAGCAAAGCCAGCCATTATAACTTGTATATGGTCTGCAATGTGGCAAGCTGCTTCTTGAGGAATGGGCTGGCACTGACTATGTGATGCTGAATGGGTAGAATGACTCAAGCCACTATAGAGAGCCGTATGTGTGAGAGAACCCAGCAGTAGCCAGGACAACAGGCGAATGTGTCCCACACAGTCTATGTATTCTCTTGGGCTGAAACACACAATATAACAAATATTTATAGATGGAATTATGGAATAACGGGTCTTCCCCTGGATTTGTTTTCTAGCTACCTAAATGACCGGAAGCAATACACAATAGTAGACCACAAAACAGGGCAATTTGTAAACAAAATACAATCAAAAATAGAAACCGTAAAATATGGTGTACCTCAAGGTACAGTATTAGGACCTCTGTTTTTCATTATATATGTCTACGATATTGTCTATCCACAAGATACAGCTGTCACAACTTATGCAGAGACACAACTGGACTGTCTGGGAGTTATATACATAGAGGTTGGTCTCAGTCATCAAACGGTGTGGCACATCCTCAGGAAATCTGCATCTCGTTGGATTCCACATCAACTCACCAAGGTGCAGAAATGGCACCAGTATGCACTGGCTGGCATCCAACTGGGAAGATACTGCAACGAAGGAGACGCATTTGTGCAGCGTATTGTCACCATGGATGAGACGTGGGCACGGGCCTACGAACTGGAATTAAAGCGTCACTTGCATAAATGACGGCACTCAGGTTTACCATATCCACAGAAAGTTCAACAGGAACCCAGTTGGGTGAAGCTGTGATGCTGATTGTGGCGTACGGCTACGAGGGGGTTATTTTTATGCATGCTGCGTCTCAGAGACAAACCGTCAACAGTGACTACTATTGCTGATTTCTGGAGTGACATCTACATTTGGCTATGCCGTGCAAACATCCATGTTTATTGTGAGATGATTGCAAACAATGTCCAGCTCTTATTGCAATGGTGGCATTGGGAGTACCTTCCACATATCAACAAGAACCAGTTGGTTAATTCTGATGATGGGAGCAAGTTAAGCTCTTGAAACGGGTAAAGACTAATTACATGTAAGCGATGTTAAGTGTTACAGTTGTTTCTTGTAGTGTTATAGAAGTAGTATGGAATTTCTAGGCTAGCATACAACAACTGGGTTTTAAACATCTGAGTATCAATTTGGTTTTGTGTAACCCTGTTGTACCGAAAGCAAAATATGTGGAAACTATTTCTGCATTTATCTGGATTAATCGATAGGAAAATAAGCTTTTGTAAGAATAGTTTGTAGACGCTATATAAAAATAAATAATAGTGGATAGAGAAAGTAATGTAAATGCAGCAGTCAGATTTTTTTAATATGATTCACATAGGTCAAATTAGGTTTACAATCAATTCTTCATACTGGTGCTGTTTTTATAATATTAATAAGGAATGTGCTGAGCTATGAGATTCTTTTTCTATCCCAGGTCGTGGGGGTACTAGATGGAATGAACAAACACTCGATGTTTATTTCATTATATTACTTTATTAACACTTTTTCTCGGCTTTACACTTAAATAACTCTTCGTTGCACCAATTTATATTATATTGATTCACTCAGGGGTCTCTGTCTAGGGGATATGTGAATGGTGACCACAAGGTACCCAAGCTGAGCAGAACATTACTTCCACTTACTGGTGTTTTGCTCCTCACTGTAACTTTTCTATCTGACCTTACGTTGGTCATCTCTTGTTCTCTTCTTACCCCAATGCTATTAGGGTTCCCGAGGGCTAGGGAGTCTTTATTTTTCCAATCTCTCCATTTCTCTATAAATCTTAACCGCTAACATGCTGACCTGTCATGGCATGTAATACGTCCTCTGATTGGTAATCAGAGGATATGGTCGGTGAATTTATTTTGATAATTCTCCCGGTCAGGTCGGTGAGACCCGTAAACCAACGACAGGTGTGGTCCTCCAGACATTCTGGGGGTTGTGAGAGAGCGATGTGACCGCCAAAACATAAAAATATGGTGCTCTCTTAAAAGCGGTTACTATACTGCTATTGCTCTATGAGTGAAAAATATTGTAGAGCAAGAGGATTAATGCCTTCATTGTCAGAAATCCAGCATTAGCTAACAACAACAATCCAACTCAGTTTTAATTATAAAATAACACATACGTATTTCCAAACAATCGACTATATTTATCAACACAGTCTCCTTTTAACTCAATACACCTTTGCATACATTTCTCCAATTTTTTTAACCCTTCCATAAAGTATTATTTTCGAAAGCCTGCAAAATACAAGTTTGTTTCTGCATAATGTCTTCATTGAACATGAATTTATTCCCACAAATCCAATTTTTGAGGTTTGGAAAGAGGAAGATGCTGCTTGGAGCCAAATCTGGAGAATATAGTGGATTAGGTAGCAGCTTCTTCGCCCAATGGCACAAATGTTGCAATGGCAATGTCAGATGTGTGCTCAGGTGCATTATCCTGAAGAAAAAGAACCTTTCTCTTTGACAGTTCCTTGTGAAATTGATCCAATATTGTGGCATAATATAAACCTGTAATTGTGTAAAACCTGTAATTGTGTAAACCCTTTTCCAGATGGTGGATGAATATCGTAGCCTTGGGAATCCCAAAAGATGGCCGCCCTGATTTTTCCTGCTGATGAAACAGTTTTCACTTTCTCTGGAGCATGTTTGCTGAAGGAAAGCCACTGCTTGGTATATTGTCTTGTCTCAGTAATGGATCTAGGTTTCATCAACTGCTGCAAGAACTCATTTGAACTGTGCTGGAACATATACAAATGGTCTCCAATTCTGCTTGTCAACTGTAAGCAGTTGCTGTATTTATCTTGCTGACAACTTTCTCATACCCAAATATTTGTGCAGGATATTATGTACCCATCCATTTGAGATGTATAGAGTCTTGGCTTTCTTATGGATTTTCACCAGTCGGCCTTCAGTCACAATATCCAGAACTTTGCTCACCATTTCTTCTGTTGACATCAGCTGGTCGTCCTTGCACTCAGCATCTCTCATGCTCAAGCAGCAACATCAAAATTCTATAAACCACTTGTGAACCATGCCATGTGTTGGGGCAGGTCCCTGTAATAATTTTTCAGCATTTCTTCTGTTCCTTCATTGGAAAATTATGCTTTAAGTGAATATGAAATTGACTGTTCTCCATTTTCTATGAAGCAACGCAAAGCTAGACCTTTTGCAGGCTCCCAACAACACTGTAAGAAACAGATGATAAATTTCTGGATTTATACACAGAATAGGTTATGACTTTGGTGTGAATAAGAAACCTGTGATTCATGCGCAATTTCTTGTCAAAGTCACGGACCTGTCAAATTGCCCTCATGCTTGATTCAACTCTTTTAGCCTTAACATTACTAGCCTATAAAACAGCACATATATACAGTTCGTATTTCTCCTGGTTTGAGAATTTAATGCCATTCTGGCAGTTTGTCACAATAGCTCAGTGGTAGAGCAGCCACCTGGTAAGCGGAAGGTCTGTGGTTCAAATCCCAGTTGTGACATTGAATTTTTAAGTTCCAGCTCTACCTCTCAAACTTTGCCCACACACGGCTTGTGTGTTTAAAAACACCAACAGTAAGTTTGTTGGCATAAATAAATAATAAAGAAGATATTATTTATCAACTTAACTTCAAGAAGTTAAACTATATAATGTGTATTAATTAATAAAAACTCTTGTGCTACAATTTAAAAACTGTAATAATCTACAAAGGTGCAAATAAGAAATTCAGCAAATATAAAAATCGAGTCAAATAATTCATCTCGCCCTGTACCACGACCCAAGATCATAATGGAGATGTCATAGCAAACCCATTTTATAAAACCCGCACCACCTACATGAAAATGAAAGTTATTTCTATTTGGTTTCTACTATTTTGCATGTGACTCACCCTTGCTGAAGGACTGTAGGAGCATTGTACAGCCAGGGCAGATAGCGTGCTACAGCACGATTATCACGGCTATTTCCACGTGTAATTTCAAGAGCTATATATTGTGCTATTCCACTTTTCAGTACTCCACCTAGTGTATCTTCATTTAAACCTACTGTCATTCCTTTGCAATAGCTCTGAAAAATATAAAAAAGAAATTAAAGAAATAATTTTATACTGTGTAATTCATTTAAATAATAGGAAATTTGTTTCATCAAGATTTAACATGGTCTTATGGCTGAAATCTTTCAAGGATTCTATTTTTGAAATAATTAATTGCTGAATCAATTGCTGTATAACTCATTCAATGTCCTTTACTCTAGGTATCTGCTTAAAATAATTAAAACAATAAGCCTGAAATTTTCTGAACATTTCTTGTTTAAAAGAAATATTGCTTGACATTTCTAAATATCTATTTTCATTTAAAAGGTATTTACTGACCTTCAGTTTGCTCATAGTATGAAAGTCAGCAAGAAATTCCAAAGCATCTCCTAAATGCTGTCTCATGCACTCGGAAGCGTTTGTGTTGTACACTGGTCCTGTCTCAGGTAGGAGTGGGGGTGAATCTTCCATTAGAACATTGAGTGGTAATGATCCACCAGCATCCTTGATAAGTATAAAATAAAGATACAATGTTAACATTAAGCACTCACTTGAAAAACTGAGAGGCATTTTGTGTTTACAGTATCTGTGCTTTGGTATAATTTAAAGCAATTTAATATAATAAAATACTTTAAAATTGAGTGCATGGGTGAGTGGGTGAGTGAGTGAGCAGGTGAGTGAGTAAATGAGGGAGGGAGTGAGTGATGAGTGAGTGAGAAGTGAGTGGGTAAGCATGTGGGTGGGTGGGTGGGTGAGTGAGTAAGTGAGTGAGTAAGTGAGTGAGTGATGAGTGAGTGGTGAGTGAGTGAGTGAGTGAGTAAGTGAGCAAGCAAGCAAGTACTTTAATTTCTGTTTACCTAATGATAAAATATATATTTTAATATACACTTAAACTTACTTGTAAAATAAAGTTGATCAATGAAAGAAAATTTGAATCTGGTATTGAAGTTTTGAACTTCAGTGCTTGGACTAGTTCAAATACCACCATTCTAGTCAAGAGCATTTTTTCTCTGTCCTGAAAAAACAAGGAAGGTATATTCATAGAACAAGATTTATATATTAAAATAATGTATTTTCCACATTGGTTACATAAATGCAGTGTAAGACCACTTGAAGACCTGTGAAGCATTAAGATCAGAAGGAACTACAGTTCAAAAGTATTGGAAAGCACGAATGCTAATGGCTTCATTGCCAGATGCAAGGCACTAGAAAACAACAACAACATAAATGCAGTGTTGCTTGCTAACTAAATAGATTGAAATTACCTTGACTTGGTTGTTAGACTCTTTCATCATGATAATTTCAGTATGAAACCAGCAGTTGGGTGCAAGATTTCTTTTGCTTTGTTTTAACTCTCTCTTCTAACTAATCTACTTGCAGCTGATATGAACACAAATGCATAATATAAAACATTGTTAGGGTAAGTACATATTGCTTGAATTATTAATTGTTGTCCTCCATGGTCTAGGGGTAATTTGCTGGACCCCAGTTCCCAAATCACAGGTTCAAACCTGACATTTTGGGTGCATATACTATATGATGAGAGCCTTTTCATTTATGGGACAAGACATTTAATGTCCAAATACCGAGCCAGTTTTTGATACTTCCCACATGACATGTTGTATTTGGAAGGAGGGAGAGGAGTAGACCAACCTTTGTACTCTCAAGTGATAGTGTTATCTTAAGTTACGACAAACATTGTGTATAAGAAAGGACTACTCTGCATTCAGAAGACTGAAGAAATTTATGACATATTGTATAATAAACAATAATGTGCAATAAACAGTAAATTAAACATCAGATAGATTTTAAAACATTTCAAATACAACTGTGACAGACTTAGTAATAACACACACATTTCTATTCTTAACATACTTCCTGTATGTGCAATACATCATTGGAAATCACAATAGCTTCTAAATTTAATATAATATCTGTTATAGATACATGCTGTGCCAAGAGATGGGAATCTGATACTGTAGTTCTGTTTACATTTTATTTGCTTATATAAAATTATGACTGACACAAAATTTAATGGCAGGTGGCAAGAGGAGCTGGTCAACACAAAATCCAATCATAGACTTGCCACGCCTTGCAATGTCGTATAGTTAAATATGCTCTGAAATCATGCTCTAAAGCAAGTGATATAAATATCATTTGCACCACAAAACTTATTTTCACAATCAGTGGTCAGGCATCAGCTGCCATTAAATTTTGTTTCTGCCATAGTTTCTAGCTGAGAGCTAGGTACTCTTCTATATCAGTTTATGCATTTTCTTATGCATGTTTTTACTTACCCTAGTAAAACAACGGTTGCACAGATAACACAGTTCAGCAAAATAGTGGTACTTCAGCACAAAATTCTGTATGCTAAAGCTCAGTATCTTTGAAAACGGGTCCAAAATAGCCTGAAAAAAAATCAGTCTTGTAATCTAACAAGTGACTCCAAAAGAGATTATAAATATGGGGCAATTTTATATGGTTTAAACATCATTTCATACTAGTTTTAAATATTTTCTTGCAGAACCAAACAGTGAAATTTGCTGTTTAAAATATAGCATTATTCTGCACAATTACATATTTCTTCTTATTCTTAGAGAAGGAAAGCAATATAAAGGAAATAGAGAACCATTATTGCTGTTTATCTTTTATGCTCTTAGTTTCTGTGAAGGATAACCCTGCGATGCAGGTCAAGGCCTACCACCCAGGCGTCATGAGTGTGGTGCAGTACTGAACGTGGGACGTGATCTGCACCCCGATCCCTCTACTTCTCAATCAAGTAGCTCCTCAATTGGCCCCTTAGGGACCGAACGAGGCTGAGTACACCCTGGACCAGGTCCCTTAGCAGGAGAAAAACCCCACACGAGTACCAGAAATCAAACTGGGTCTACCTCTGGGTAAGCTGCATCGCTACCCATAATCCACCTATTATTAAACTTTTATGAGCATAAAAGAGCATGGACAATAATAATAATAATAAATTAATTATTCTTTCACACATGCCCTGTGTATACTAAATTGGAATGAAAGAATCAGACTGACAAAATTCACTAGACAGGATTTGAATCACAGCTCTTTGGCATACTGCGCCACTGCTCTAACCAACTGAACAGCCACAGCAATATGAGTATACGGTTGTCTCATAAGTTCATTCGTTTCTCGTTATGGTTGAATCACTAAGAACGCCTGGGAACACACCTCACCTGCAGCACAGCTACAACAGAGCATTGCCAAACTTTCTGTTTACACACACTGACACGAGTCTGGTTTGTGACCTCTAAGTCGTAGGGGTGGTTAGGCAACTATGATAACTTGAGTGTACAGAGGGTTCAGGGTTTTCAGGCGCTATAGATGGAACTTGCAAGCAAAACGAACAAACTTATAGACAATCTCATACCAGTATAATACTAAATTTCCCAAATGACTCATATTTTTCCCAGTAAACCATAAGATTTTTCTTAATTTTAAGATTACTTATACCAATGGCAAATTACATTCTCTACAGTACTTTAACTGCAACCATTAATTGACCTACTAGTGGTTAACTATTAAAATACTCCAACATTCAATTTCTCCCATTTACCTATGTTCAAGATGATTTATTCACTTTAAATGAAATTAGCACAAGCATTAAAATGTGAAATTCAGTAAAAAGAGAAATAATACAACCTACTTTGCAGAAGATTTTGCTTACAGTCATGTGTAATAATATCTAGATAGTAAAGTGAACTGGATTTACTGACACCACATCAAGGACATATTTGAAGAGCTCACATTCTCTCATTCTCAACCTGATGCTCAGTGCTGGAACATGGTGTTGTCCTGTTAGAGATTGCAGTGCTGTCATCCTCTGGTGTGTTTTCCAGGAATTTCTTTCACTTTAGGGCAACTTAAAGTTGAAGACTTGGTCTTTACAAAATTTATATTGGAAAAACAAAAGAAAATTGAAAACAAAGTGTAAAGAATATCTTAGGAATCAGGTGAATGACCAAGAAATGCAGACTCTTCAAAATGTACAAGTAACGTATGTGTTGGGCAGTGCAGCATGGGAGGAAGAAATGACCTTGAGTGAAATTCCAGCAGAGGAGCAGAAGAAGAAGAAAGAAAAGGAAGAGAGGAGTCAGTTTATTACGGTAATGAATAGTGAGTACAAGGGGCAATTCCAAAGAAGTTGAAAAAAATATAAAATAAAAAGTTGACAGAGTAGATGTGTGTAAGTGGGAAGGCAAAGAAACGGGTGTTAAGTATAGTTGTGAAAAGGGAGATCAGAATGGTAGCTATCATGTGTGGAAAGATAAGAAGAAACCAGCAACTGATAAACATTACCCCGTGATGAGACACAGCAAATGGTAGTTAGGAGTAACAGAGGGAGGGAAGATATGCCAGATATGTTAAGACAGATAAACTATGCATACATAAAAGTGAAACCAAGGAAGTGTATGTGAAACAGGATGCAGAGGGAGAAAGAAAGAAAGGGAGAAACATGTTAACTGTCAGTAATCATAGAAAATATGAGGAAACAAAAAAGACAGAAGGGTAAAAATTATATAGAAAGGGAGAATAGGCAGATAAATAATAAAGGAATTTAATACAAACAGAAATGAAAGAGAAAGACTATAAATAAAGAACAGTAACATGAGAATGTTTTAAACACGTCCAGTGATAAATGCAATTGTATGCAATGTGTTGCAGAGAGCTGTCCAAGACGAAAGGGCTAGGGCCCAAGTTCAAGGAAAGCTCAAAATGTATAAGATTAGAACAAAATAAATACAATACAATACAATCTTAAGAATCTAAAGTACAACAAGTGGAATAGTCGGCAGTAGCAGCACATTTTTGGATAGAAAACTATGAAATTGATCCTGAACCTATATTGTTAAAAAGCATCTCTAATACAAAACAACTAATAGCCTGGGGGAATATATTCATTTTAAAAAATAAACACCAAGTCTTCAAGTTTGAGTTGTCCCAAAGTGACAATCTCAGTAAGAAATTTGTGGAAAAGGCACCAGAGGATGACAGCGTTGCAATCTCCAACACAACAGCGCCACGTTACAGCAGTCGGCATCAGATTGACAATGTGAGAAAGTGAGCTCTTGAAATATGTCCCAGTTTTAATAAGTAAGTGACATAGGATCAGTAAAAAAGAGAGAAATGCTTATTGATGATCACTGCTTAAATGTTTAACATTGTTTTCTTCTTTTTTTTCTCACTTAAAGTTGTTCTTACCTTGTAGCCAGATATACCAGGTACTTTTAAAATAGAGATCATAATACGGAGCAGAGGTTCTACATCTTCGAGAAGGGATGGAAGCAATAAAACGAGTCGACGGAATAATATTTCAAGTTGCACAAGTACTGCACTCCAAGTTGTTGAACCAGGTCCCAGACCTGCCTCAAGGGGCAAACAGTCCAAATAGCAGGCCATGTTGTGTAGTATGAGACCAAGCATTTCATTAGGCAAGGATTTCTTTACGTTCAAACCCTCCAGCAGCAGCTGAAGCGGTGCAATTGGATTTAGCTCATTGAAATCCAACAGTGCCTGAGCAACACTACGAAAGAACTGCGTGCGCTTTGTATCTGAAATAAAGCAAACTTAGGCTACAGTACTTCGTACAGAGAATACAACAGATATAAAACACAATTAGTTCTGAATTAATTACCTATCAATCCCAAATATGAAGAGCATTCAATAATTTCTTAGAAAAAGATAGAAACACAAATTATTTTTGGTAGATTTTGGTCGATTTTCAACATAATCTCCTTTTAGCTCGATACACTTTTCCCAGCATTTCTCCAACAGTTTTATCCCTTAAAAAAATTAAGATTTCTGAAGATCCTCAAAACAGTCATCTGTTTGGGAGATGACCTCTTTGTTAGACATGAATCGTTTTCTGCCAAACCAATTAAACCTTAATTCCACAATTTTCACCACTGAAACTGCGCAGGTGTGCACCCTTGCATTGTCTTGATGGAAGAGAATCTTTTTCTTTGCCAGATGAGGCCATTTTTTATTGATTTCTCCATTCATGTGGTGCAATAACAATGTATAATACTCTCCATTTATTGTTCTTCCTTTCTGCAAGTAATCAACGTAGATGATTCTGCATGCATCTTAAAAAACCTAGACCATCACCTTGTCTGCAGGTTTCACCACCTGTACCTTCTTATACTCAGTTTGCCATTAAAAACACATTGTTTGACTGTACTTTTGTCTCTGGAGTGTATAGTGTATCCTTTTTTCATCCACAGTTATGTATAAATGCAGAAACTCACCAGTATTCCGACAGAAAAGTGCCAAACCAGCCTTGGAATCGATCACACAATTGCTTTCATTCTCCACTGAGAGCAAACACAGCATCTATCTTGCCAAGACCTTTGTCAGACCTAATTTTTGGTGCAAAATTGAGAACACTGAACCTTGTGGTCTCTAGTATTTTGCGAACTTTGATTTGTCAATCACTCAAAGCCTAATTCTAGTTTTTGCCAATAATTTCAGAGGAAGTCACTTCTACTAGACATCCGGAACGGTCTTCATCATTTGTGGATGTACGGCCATGTTTAATTCATTTATCCAATTATAAATTGTTGCAAACACAGGAGCAGATGTACCATGAGCTTCATCCAACTCAGCTTTTATCGTTTCACTGTTAAGCCCCATCTAAATAGAAGTGCTTAATCACTGCACAAAGCTCTTTTTTTTTTCCATCTTTCTCAATAAACACAAGTTTGTTGACTCAATTGCCTATGGCAACGAAACCACATGAAGGATATAATGTTTCTCATTGAGAAATAGATGAGTGCAGAAGGTTTCTTTATGGTGAATAGCAAATTATACTCATTCTATGTAGAATTAGTACTGAAAGATGAATCAAGCATTATTTAAACTCTGCTGCTCAGCCATCTTACAACTACTTGCACAATCAGCTTTACTTAAAACAGAGAAAGAGAGGTTAGTATTTTCATCCACATACAGCTCCAAAACTTACCATCTGTATTGGTTTGAAACATCTGCACAAAGACTCCATTTGGAGCAAGCTGGTGAAGAACACAGCGTAGAAACTGATGTCCAACGCTAATAGCTCCACCAGGAAGAATTATACCACTATCATTTTGCCATGGATATGTTGCATACATTGCCACTCTACAGAAATAAACATGAAAATACTTCATTTAAAAAAGACACAATATTACTTAAGAAAGGGCATTTATTTATCAATAAAGTGAATCATATTATTCATGCAAACTTTAAAATAAAAATGTATAATTTATCAAACTATCATTCAATAGGTGGCTTACCCAGTGTGGCACAGTTGGCTTTTTAAACCCAAATGACAAATTAGTTAGCTTTATTTACCTTCCCCTATTCTCTTTGAAATTAGGTATTGTATAATAACCTAGAGAATGTTTATAGTAAATCTTACCCTTTATCCCTTATACTATGGAATACAACTAACACTAGGGTTGGCAATTCTATTTATTGTACATGTAGTTTAGGTGCCTCACCTCCATCCGAGCATATGGACTCGCTTTTCCCCTCCTCATGCAATAATGAGTCGAAGATAATCAGTTCAGATCTAGGCATCACAGTATAATGTAGTACAATGTTTTCAAAGCAGAAACAGAGGATCTAGTTGAAATTGAACGTGCCAGAGGTAGAAACTCATGAAAGTGTCACCAAGAATTGCGAGAAGCTTGTGGTACAGATGCATTGCTGTACCACATGGTGGCAAGATGGGTACAAGCCTGGATCTGGTAAGTGAGAACAATGTGCACACAGTGTCAGCAGAAGCAGAACTGCACTATTCAAGAGTTAGCCGCACTTTCGACTTTGCATTAAATGCTTAAGATCTGCCTTAGGATGCGAAAAATAGCTTCACAATGGGTTCCACATGAGTTATTGGAAATATGTACCTGCTCATACACACCTGGAGTGCTGTGTATTTTTACTTTATGAAGAAACATACAAATGCAACAAATGCTATGAAATACAGCACCTATACAGAGAAATAGAGATGGAGTTCATGAATATGATGATTCTGCACTCCAAGGCCACCAAATTAGTCTCTTTGGAAGAGACACACACTGCACAGTAATAGAGAAAACAATCTTCTCAGTTGTTAATATAAAATCTTGGTTCACTGACATTTTTTAGCAGTTTTCTCTCTTTGTACAATTGTGGAGGCTGCAAATTAAATCCACAAAAATTGAAAACTGAGGTATTTATGATTTTGGTGCCTTTGGATGGACAGTAATCTGTATATGTAACTGATTTTGTAAGATGCGAATGTTAGTACCTTCAAGTAGGTGTACCACAGAAAACATGATGCAGAGTGGGAGGAACAAATACTGTATCAAAGGCTGTATTGAAGTTGAGTTCAAACGCTTTCTGCAAGGTCAATGACCTCACATTATCTAGGCCAGTGTGTAACACATTGAGGTGTGAAGAAAAGCAGATAATCCATCTCACAGGCATTGTTCATTTCATGGTGCAGTTGTGAACACACAAAAAACATCTTACATTTGTCATGAAAATATCTTAAACCTATGGAATTTTAATCAAAATTATTAAAGCCATTTTTGAAAAAATCAAAGTTTTCAAAAAATGTTTTATGTAAAGGATTGTCTGAGAGGAGGCATTTTCTTGAAAATCTTTGTATAGCATCCTTGGATGATCCTGAACTTAGCTAGCACATTTGGTATTCAACCAACTTTTTGTTTTTGAGTTACCCTGTTCAGCTACACTCACACACACAGACACATGTGTTTGGGTGGTACATAATACCTTCTCTATCTATTATTTATGTAAAAATGGTTTCAATTCCATAAAAACATCCAATTTTAATTTTTGTCATATATGCATTATTTTTGCTATCTTCCATTGAAAACATATCGCTGAAACAGTATATATTTGTCCCTCAGGTAATTAAATTAATAATGAACTTGACTTTATTCATATATGTATTTAACTCTCTTTGTGCCATATCATTCTTTCATTGCCAAGAAGATTGTGTATTTATGAGGATGATAATCATTGTTAAATGTTAAATAAATTAGTTAAAACTAAGGAATTTGAAATTGTGCTAACATTCAAAGACTGTGGTAATCTACAAAGGTGTGAATAAAAATTCAACACAAAAGAAATTGAGTGTAATAATTGATCTTACCCTGTACCACGACCCGAGATAGTAAAAGAGTCTCATCAATAGCTTCCATCGTAGCATAAGGTTCAACAATGAAGCTATTCACAACGTTTTAAAAAACCGCACCATCACCGAGTTTATAATTTACTTCTTAATCTGCTTAGTGCGATATAAAGGAACTAAATGTATTATATGTAATGTATTTGAGATACATACCTAGATACAATGCTAAGAATCTCAGGGAGCAATGGGGCAGCAAGAGCAGGTTCTCTGTGTATGAAAGATCCAAGAATGACAATACAAAGTCCTAGTTCTTCATCACCATATTCTTCCTTAACAGTTCCACATTCTGAGCACCTAGAAAATTAGAAACATGTTCCTTTAGAGACTTTTGGGCCTGTAAACTAACTCAGAATTTATTAACAGGTAAGCAAACTTCATTTAACATTAGAAATTTCTTTAGTGGTCAAGAAAAATTCTTAAGCTGTTGCTTTTGAAGCCTCAGTTCTTAATACATGAAAATAATGCACACAACTGTCATACTTTTCAGGAAACAATTAGCTCAGTACAAATTTATTTATTATTTACTTTAAAATTCATATCTTGGTTACTGTATTAAACAAGTACAGAATATTGTGTAACTATAGCATTTAATAAAATGGCACAAAGAATTTTAAAACTGCAGTCTTGTGACAAAACGTTTCCTACATTAAACTTCATATGTGAAAACTGGTTACACTTACCTGTCATATACACAATCATCACCGATCCTAAATGAGCTTTGTTTGAGGTCAAACTCAGCATGGCAAGCTTGCTGTGTTTCTTGGTCAAGAACTGAACGAGGGCCACACCTAGGGAGTAACAAATTATCTCATCAATATTAAAAATACATGTACTAATAACAGTGAAGTATTCTTCATGTTTGAGGTCAATTTGAGTCACTTTTTACACTCATCTTCACTTAAAATGCATTAAAAACTGGAAAATATTTTCAGGATCGTTCAATCCCATCTTCAGCAGTAGAGTCACCCATTGAGGGCAAGAGGATTAATGAATTCATTGTCCGAAATCCAGCATTAGCTAACAGCACTAACAGCATGCTATGTTTCACATTCTGTGGTCACTCTTTCAGTGACATCACAAGAAACAAATGAATAGTAACAGCACTACAAAAGTGGGAAAGATTCAAAGCTTCGAACTAATGTTAAAAATATCTTGGGAATGGCTAATGTCACAATAAAGTTATTTGAAATAAATTATGTGCACAAAATTATGCAAACTTCATTCCAAATAAAGTAGACCTCACAGGCTATTCACAAAATGCTCCAAATATTAATTTGATTTGCATTGAAAATATCTTATATATATGGTATTTAAACCTAAATCATTATTGCAATTTCTGAGAAAATAAAAATGAGTGTTTTTACATATGCCACATCTATGGATGATATTGAACTTAAATACTAAGTTTGGTATTTATCTGACGTTTTGTTTTTTGATTATGCTGTTCTCTCTTTCTTCTTCTCTCTCTTTCTGTCTCTCTTCCTCTCTCACTCCCTCACTCTCATCTCTCTTCCTCTCTCACTCCCTCTATCTTCCTAATATTCATTTTCTCTTCCTCACTCTCACTTTCACCCCCTCTCTCTGCCTCTCTCACTATCTCTCACTCTCTCTTTCTCCCTCTCTCTCACACTCTCACTATCCCTCTCACTCCCTCTCTTTCAATCCCTCCATCTCTCACTATTTCTTCTACAGCCTCTCTCTACCTCTTGCTCACTATCTCTCTCGTTTTCTCACCTTTCTCTGCACCTCTCTCTCATTCCCAACCTCCTTTATTCTCCCCCTCTCTCCCTTTGTCTGCCTCTCTCCTTCCCAGTCTCCATCTCTCACACTCTCTCTTCATCCTTCCCCTCCCTCTCTTTCCAATTCCTCTCTCCCTCTACTTCCCCACAGATTTCCCCCCTCTACCTTACTCTCTCCTTCCCCTACCTCTCTCTTTCTCCCTCACCTCTATCTCCTTCCCCCTCCATCAACCCCTCTCATCACCCCTTCCCTATGCCTGCCTCCCTTCCCTCCCATTATCCCTCCCTCTATTTCCCATCATACAACTACCCCACTAACACAAAGACTTTTTCCTAAAAGTGGTTTATTTGGACTAAGGTTGTCTAAAGCACTCAGTTTTTGGATGGAGCACAATACTACCTCTACCTACTAAGTAGGTGCCACGGAAAGTAAAAAGGTATCAATATAAAAGCTTACCAAGAACCAGGAAGACGAGAATAATCTGCCAGTGAATGATGATGATACAGTCCTGCTCTTCTTGCTCTTTGCCGCTGATGACGAACATGATCTTCAGGCTTTCCTTCAAGCAGAGATACAAAAATTAATGAGAGTTAATCTTTTCAGCTATTTATCCTTCATAAAATTAAATACACTATAAAAAAGCATAAGAGTTATGCAACTTTCTCTACCCCTATTATCAAAACACTGGTATCCCATGCAGTAGATTCCTATAAAAACTATCTAGCAGTACAGACTTTGTTATATGCTGGGTGCATCTATTTATATTACAAATTGATTTTTATTTGTCAGAGGCCATGAAAACAAAACAAAAACATCTTGCATCTCCCAAACATTTTAGGCAGTGAATATTTCAGAAATGTAGAATGCTGCAGATAGGTTGTTCAACATACTCTATGCATATTAATTATCTCTATATTTCTGTTCAGTAGGTTTCATTTATCTTTCATAGTTAGTTCCTCATTTATATAAAATTCATTGAAAAAATCTGATGTGTTACACTCACATGACTTTCTCTACTCTCGAACTAACCATCATTACAAATTCTTATTCCTATATCTTCTTCATGTTAGTTGAGATAAACATTTGTACAAATTATCTTATTGCTTATTTCCTTGTAGGTACAAGGGGAATGTTAGAATTCAGTAGGCTTTGTGTGATAGTCAAATCTTTTAAAGCTTTGAGAATCCGTTCTCTTTGTACACTTAACATATAAAAAAAGGAACAATGATAATCCATTTCATGAAAGTTTTAATTTTTCTGAAACTCACACACATAACAAGGAATATCTCTGAAATGGTCAACCCTACAAGAAAATTCATTGAGACATAAGTTTTGTATTTTAGGAAGATCTACATTTTTTGTACAGTATGATTTGGTCTATCTCTAACGGTTTACCAGTTATGCAAAAGTCGTCCAGAGTAAATACGACTACAGGGGCTATAGCCAGAAAATTCAAGATACACATTTTATTTGCCATATAAGTATAATGTGTTTAAGGCTAGAACAAAGGCTTTCTTGCAGGAACACGGCTTCTACACAGTAAAGGAATACTGCAACTTGCTAAATCCAAGACATTACATTAATTTGTCTAGTTATTTTGTATCATGTCCTTCATTTTATAGATATATTTTAATCTATTGTGTATAATAAGTTGAACACAGATTAGAAATGTACGACATCTGACTTTATTGTATTGTAAATATCTAAATTTAATTATTGACATATCCTGTATCAAAGTACTATGTACAGAATTGACTTTAAAGGATTAATAAAATTGAATGGAATTGAATTGAACATGAATAATTAAATTTAGATATTTACATTACAATAATCTGATATTGTATGTTTCTAATCTGTGTTCAACTTATTATATACAATAGATTAAAATATGTCTATAAAGTGAAGGACAGGATGCAAAATAACTAGACAAATTAATGTAATGCCTTGGATTTAGCAAGTTGCAGATATTCCTTTACTATATAGAAGCCGTGTTGATGCAAGAAAGCCTTTGATTTAGTCTTAAACACATTATAGTTATTTATACTTTTGATGTCTTAGGAAGGCAATTGTAAATCACCGTATTGCAGTACAGTACTCCATTCTTACACATCATAGTTCTGATTGAGGTTAAGTGTATGTCCTTATTATGTCTAGTGTAATGATTATAAACATTTTCATTGTTTTGAAAATTAAATCTATTCATTTTTACAAATAAAATTGTCTCTAATATATAAGCACATGTCAAAGTAAGTATGCCAAGCTTTCTGAATAATGGGTTGCAAGAGCATAACATTTTTTCACCACATGTGTATAATTCTAATGGCTTGTTTTGGTTGATAAATACATCCTTAGCTTCTGGAGAATTTCCCCAAAGTATGATTCCATATTTAATTATCGGGTGTATATGTGCATAGTTAATAGTACCTATGTGAAGGCTGACATTTTGGCTTAAAATTCTTAAGGCATTATAACATGACTTTCAATAGAAGGCTTATATTGCTATTACTGAATTCATGTTCTTGATAGGCACCAAATATTAATATAGTAGTTAATGAAAAATGTGCTGATTTACAGGGTTTACTCCAATAATAATTTGAACAAATCTGTATAGTGCATAAGTACCCTTTAAGTTGCTAGAATCAGAAGCACTAATACTCAAGGGATGGTTTATCCCTCTTCTGTCATTACCTGAAGCAGGTTTTCTGTCATAATGTACAGGACGATAAAAACTTGTATGTGTGTCATCTGCATCACCCTGCAGGTGTGGAGGGGGTGAATCAAGGGCTGCTTGCTTTATCAGTCTTCTGGGACTGATACCTCGGATACCATGACCTTCCTCATGCACACCAAACTTTCCAGCCTTGAATGCAACAATACAAAAGTACTCGTATCAACATAACATTACACAGATTCCTTTAAACTTTTGGCTTGCTAAGTTTTTTCTGTAAACCTCTTAGTGTTTCACTTATCTAGACATGCAGTGAACCCTGGATTCATGTTTATTTCTGTATATAATTTATAGATTAGTGTAAAAAAACATTATGCAGGGAGCTATGTTTCCATAAAGCTTTATTTCATATTTGTGGTAATCAGGTACCACTTCTAAAAGAACTGGGAGAAAATGGCAAATCATTGACATTTTTGGGCACCCTTTTCTCATAAACTACTAGAAGCAAAGATTTATTAAAGAATGTTTTTGTGTAATAAATCAGATTTTTACTACACAAAACACTATTTCAAACAATCAAAGAAAATAATTTAGCAGCTAAAAGTACTCTGTTTTTAAGGGAAAACTGGAGTCCATTTGGCCAAAATTATCCACTTTGACATTCGTTTTGTTTGCTTTATTTTTAACCTTGCATTTTTAAAACAATGTACCTAACTATTTCTAAGGGTCCCCCAAGTAAGTTTAAATGTTATACTGCACTGCTTTAGTTCCTTATTGGCAATTTAAGTTAGGTTTACTCTGCATTACTTTTATCCACAGGGTCATTAAAATGTAAGGTAGCGTGATTTTTTATGCAAGCCAAATTACTGCTGGTATTTTTGAACCAACAAGTCATGTGTAGGCAATGAGGTAGAATCCAGGCTGAAAAATTCAATTCTAGCGGGACTTGAACCACAGATCTTCCAGTTCATGTGCATTACAGGGGAGAACAAGGACAAGTCAAATGTACATATTGACAACAGTTTAAAAAATATTCTCAACTAATTCAATGCAAATATGTTAATTTTGAGTTAGGAGAAAGTAGCATTCTAAGGTTCAATAACAATCTATGTAAAAATCAAATATATTCAAAATTAACTCTGGATCAAGGTCAAATAAAATATGTAAAAACTATCAAATTGTTGGGCTAATATTGGATGAAAATCTGAGATGGGAAAATTACACAGATACATTGACAAAAAAGCTAAGTAAAATATGTTTCTTAATGAGGACAAACAAAGGCATGTACGAGTAGCATACTTGACATATATCCATAGTTTATTGAAATATGGTATAATATTGGGGGGAAATTTCAAAGGTAGTCTAAAAGTTTTCATAACGCAAAAGATAATAATTAGAATGACAGCAAATCTCTCCACCACAGCTACAGTAGAACCCCGCTAATCTGAATTAATTGGGGGTGTGGTCTGTTCGGATGTGGAAGTGTTTGGATTATCAGTAAAACAAAAAAGAGTATGTAAATTCAGCTATAGGATTAACAGCGACAAGGTAAAATAGCAACGTGAGCAAGCGACAATGTTGTGATTATCACACACAACATAATGACAGTGTGTTCAATACAAGACAATGTATTCTTCTGACCTGTGGACATAGCCAATCACATGCAGTAGTGGCAGTATAAGGTAGTTCAGTTTGTTTCACTATTGTTAGCACTCGTTCTACAGTAATTAATGCTTTTTGCTCATAATTTCACTCAAAATTTGTGTTCAGATTATCCAGAATTGCAGGGTTCAGATTAGCAAGGTTCTACTGTAGTTGTAAAAAATACTTTAAAAAATTAAATATCTTACCTTTGCCAAGTATTTACATGTATGAAACTCTTGTCTATATGAAACTTAAGTTCATTTAAAACAAATTCAAAAGTGCATTCATATAGCACTAGAACTAAAGGTAACTTATTTGTAAATTCACACAAGACAAAAATGTATGAAAGTAGTTTCACATATGCTGGCCTACATTTATACAAGCTACCTGAATCCATAAAAAAATATTCAATCGCAATAAAAATGTAAAAGAATGTTACTAAATTTCTTAAATATCTACTGCTTCTACAGTGTAAATAGTTTTTAAACAGGCAAATGTTGTAATTACAAATATAAATTGTATGTACATGTTCTAATGCAGATATGGGTATTTTTGACCCCACAGATCACCACATTATAAGTGATCCACACCCCTCCCTTCCTCGATTGTTGTTTACAACACACAAACAGTCCTTTAACCCTATGGTGGAAAACTACTGTATGCAATGATGAGATGCATTCTACAAGATTTAGACAGAAATTTATGTAAGAATGGGCTGGTTCAAATATTGTAGAATATAATTCATCTTCCCCAACTAAGGGTTCCATAAACAAAGTGTATTAAACAACAAAAGAGTATAAATGCACATTTGAAACTGTAAACAATACAAATAACTGTTTAAGTTGCAACTATATGAAACACTAGCTGATAATACGTATAAACTATGAATATTTAAAATATTAAACTGGTCCTTTTCTCAAACAAACAAAATTGCATACAAGAATAAATTAGTTTATGTTCTATACAAAAGAGTTTTCAATATAGCTAATGACCCTTTAATAACACTGAAGCTCACTGCTTTTGTAGATTAATTAATTTATACCTCCTGCAAAATATACCAAAAATATTGGATAGTGCCCAAATAGTAAGCCAAAAATATCATATGAAGCAAACTCATATTTATTTACTGTAAACGCAGCAAGTATTGAGTACTGTTTGATCATTTTCCCTGCAAGTTTACACACCATATTATAATTATTTCTTAAATTTGGTAAAAATTAGGAGAACTTTTGAGTTTCAAACCTTTATGGTATGAATAATAATGAATAACACACTTGATTTTGTTTTGTAATTTAATGCATACATGTATTTTAATCAGTAGGCATTTACTAAACTAAAATTCACATTACGCTACTCTCGATAGAAGGGCAGTGAATACCACTCCTTGGCCTCCCTCCTGGTATGTGACATGCAGCTTACCCATATCTGTTCTAATGGATCAATAAAAGAAAATATACATTACTTACTTGTCCATCAGTCTTTTCACTGCTATCCTGTTTTGACAACAATGTATGTGAAAAAGGATCTAAATGTGTAGCAGTAGACACTCCTGCTCGTGTTGGGGATGTCTGATCTGAAATGTATATTTAATAAAAAGTTTGCAAATATTGAGCATTCAAGTTTAAATGCCCATGCATTATATATTCAGCAAAAGAAATAGTGATAAAAGCAAAGCTAAAATAGATTCCAGTACTAGAAATTTGTAAACAACTTGTTATTGTAAAATTTAGGTTATATTCCAATTACCTCTCATGGAAGAGCTAGCTGCAGCATTTTCTGCTGCTTGAGTGATCCCAAAGGCCTGTTTCACTCTGTCTACAAGGTTTACAAAATTCTCTTTACCATGTGAACCAATTGGAAGTAATCTCTCAGGCATAGGAAGCTCCAACTGTGATGTACTGCATGTAGAATTTACTTCTGGAGATGCCATGTTTTCACTCTCTAGTTCAATTGGAGAACCTGCAAAAAATACATTTATTATTCCATGATAACTGAGAGGAACAGAGAAAATATATGAGAAGGAATGCACTGAAATAATAATCTGTGTAAAAATTATGAGCATTAAAGCACGCAATGTGAGACTATCTTACAGGATTCTCAAAAAAGAAACCAGAGGAAATATTATTTATCATAGAGAGAGAAAATCTGTACATTTATGACAAATTAGTATAAGGACTACCATTTAATTTTCCAGCTTGCAAAGAACTATAAGACTTTATAATTGCCAGCATTTATAAAACATGCTTTTACAAATAGATATTACATTATAGGTGACCAACGTAGAAAAGAATACTGTTTTGCACATACACACCAGAAGTAGGGAGAATGTTTCCCCCACCACATAACTTCTTCCTCCTCCAATAAGCACACATTTAACAATGAGAACATTTCCCCTACTCCCTACCCCTCTACTCCTTCCAGTTAAATTTTGGTTACTTCTTCTTTACCTGATTACTCTCCCCATATGTAGGACTTACATCCACTAGGACTTACAAGCCAGTACCTAGGGTTAGATGCCTTCTTTACCTGATTACTCTCCCCATATGTAGGACTTACATCCACTAGGACTTACATCCACTAGGACTTACAAGCCAGTGCCTAGGGTTAGATGCCTTCTTCTTTACCTGATTACTCTCCCCATATGTAGGACTTACAAGCCAGTGCCTAGGGTTAGATGCCTTCTTCTTTACCTGATTACTCTCCCCATATGTAGGACTTACAAGCCAGTGCCTAGGGTTAGATGCCTTCTTCTTTACCTGATTACTCTCCCCATATGTAGGACTTACAAGCCAGTACCTAGGGTCAGATGCCTGTCGGGGAGCAGAGGAACCTATGGACTGGACAGAGTGAAGACCTGGAAGTGGGTGGTCAGCCCAGCACCAGGTATGAGAGTGAGGAAGAGGATGATCTGAAATGCAGCCAAAATCAATTAATGGAAAGGTGATGGTGGAGCAACTGGGGAAAACCCACTGAGACACTGCTTCGTTCACCACAAATACCACATGCAGGTCCCTGGGATCGAACCCGGGCCCCCTTGGTGATAAGTGAATGGTCTAACCACTTGGCCACAGCAATAAATTTTGGTTACAATTTTAATAAAAACAATATAGATTTGAGCTGCTGTATGTGGGTGTCTAATGGTATTCGCTCAACTATAAACATGTATATGGACTAGCTGATAATATAGATTAGAAACAGATGGAATTATTATAAATACAAGTGAAGATCACCAGTTGGAGTCCAGAGAGAATAGCAGTAATCGTGACAATGGGTGATTGACCCGCAGCAAGGAGAAGGAGACGGTGATGAAGGGAAGGCAAGGGTGGGAGAAGCAGCCCATAGCCCATCACACAGCAGTGGTAAGTTCCCCTCTCTAAGTTGGAGACCTATAGGTTGCATGCAAGTCCCATAGTTCCAGGTGTAGCAAAGTAGTAATGGTTGCACTGTAACTGTTGAATTGCTTGTCAACACATCATTTTTGTGCAATGATTGTTTATGATAATAGTGCTGAGAGAGAATGCTTAGAAAGTTTATTGAAATTTTTTAAACTTTAGTCCTTAAAATATCACATTTTATGACTGGTTTGCAGAGTTCAGATGAGGAAAAACTACTAAAGATGAGGAGCACACAGACTAGCACTGTTGTTGTCCAGGAAAGCATAGCATGTTGAAAAGCCTAGTGAACACTAGTTTGAGAGATTTTTGCTTTATGGTACTGGTTTGGTAATTTTTTTAGGTTAGTTGCAACCTTTAAGGAATCCTGGACTCACCCCTGGTTCCTATAATTGTGCATAATATCCACAAGATAATGAAAACTGAGTATATTAATGTGATCCAAATAAATCTGAGATTTCCAAAATGATGACTTTCTTGTTGCCACAATGTGTTGTTAGCTAAAGCTGGATTTCTGACAATGAAGTCATTAATCCTCTTGCTCTCCAATATTTTTCACTGATGGATGGAGTACTAGAAGTGGTTGGACATATGTTGCCACAATGTAAGTAGCAGAAAATTGCCAGTTTCTTCTCTGCAGGAAGTCATATTGTAATTATTTCAGTTAAGGAACAAAAGACTGTTACTGCTAACTAATATAAGAGTACTGAGTGAGAGAAGATACAAGTCTGGATTGTGAGGAATTTGCTTTACCATGACTATTTTTGCACTTACTGCATTGAAAATACTGGAGTTTCTGTCAGAATCTTGAATGGCATTGCTCCAACTATTCACTGTATAGATCTGATCTGGTCACATGTGACTTTTTATGTTTCTAACAAATATGGAAAAGTTGAAGGCCATTGTTTGTGAGTGCCAAACAGACCATGCATTCTATGAAGAGGAAGAAGTATGGCAAGGTTGCTTCAATGGTTGGTTCCAGAGGATGCCATCTTGTATCAACAGTGGAGCAGATTATTTAAACACATATTTGTGGTAAGTCATAGGTTTTCATTTAATAGAGTCTGTAAAATTAAATAGCAGCCCTTGTATTTTGTTTACCTGTTATTCAGAGAGAATCAGTTTGATCTCTGAAGAAGCATATAGTTTTTCCCAAAGGTCACACTTTAAGTATAAAAAGGCAAGTAGGTAATTTCATACATTAAATGATTCCACTAATGTTTACATCTCATTTCTTGTACTTGGTCACTAATTTCAAAAGATGGAATGTGAAATAAATGTTTATTTTTTTAATGTAACATAACAGTAAAAACAAAAAGGCAGAAAAGCTGAACACTACTGAAAAGCCTAAATACGTATACTACTGAAAATGGTTTGTATCACTCTCTTGCTCCCTTCCTTTCCACCCACAAGAATATTCAAACAGTAAGAGAATAAGACTGCCATCTTCCTGCAATATTTGTATTCTGGTTATATAAATTATTAGTAATCTCTGGCAATTAATATAAAATAAAAATAACAAATACGTTATTTTTAGGATCTTAATTGTTGTTTTATTCACATCAGAATGTATGCAAGAATAAGAGAATCGATTACCTGAAGATCTGTTAAAAATGGTGCAACCAACTTAGTTTAGTAAAGACAGGCAATGATTATATGAAACAACACTGAGGATAATACACATTAGAGCTTAAAAAAGTAGTTCCCATACACTGAAGCTGGCTGCTGAACTATGTACTTAATCTTGATGAGTAACTGTAGTCTAGAGGGTCACTCCTTAAGTTTCAGTAAACCATGTGTGTGCTTTTACTTAAATGCAGCTCTTAAAGTCTAAAACAAATTTGCTAGTGATTCATAGATTAGTTTGGATTTAGTAGGCATTTGTGTTAGTCATTCAACATGTTTTCACAAAAATGGAAAAAGTAGAGTATCATTGAGTGATTAACTTTTTACTTTTGGATAAGAAAACTTGTGAGGAGATAAGTGAAATTGGCACTGTTTATGGTGACCTTTTGCAATCTATTACAACAGTAAAATATAGGTTCAATAACTTTAAATGTGGCCAAACATTCATGTTTTATGTGGAGCATCCATGACATCTAGCAGATGTGGTTACCAAGGAAGTCACTAAAACAATCTTCAATATAATTCTTACTGATCATTGAACAAACTTTATTAAGTTGTATGATAAGCTGGAAATGAAAAAGGTTGTCAGCCTGATGGGTGCCATGTTTGCTTACATTGGACAACAGGCGGGTGAAGCCTTCAATTTCAAAGCTATGTTTGGAGCATTGAAGTGAAATCTTAATCACTTTTTACATCAAAAGGTCACCATCAATGAGACCTGGATTTATCACTATACTTCATAAGCCAAGCAACAATCAAAACAATGGGTCACTTCCAGTGAATCTGTTCCAAAGAAGGGAAAGACCAGAAAAGGGATGGTGACCACTTTTAGGGATCTGAAGGGTGTCACACTCATCGACTTCTTGAGGAAAAGAAAAACATTACTGGATAGTGAGTTATTTGCACAATTTGAAAGAAGTTGAAGACAGCCGTATTTAGCGAAGAAGAAAGTTCTGTTCCACCATGACAATGCACCAGCACATATATCCAGTGTTGTTGCTGCTAAACTGGATGACTTGCATTATAAATTGCTACTGCACCCCGCATTTCACTAAACCTGGCTTCCTCTGACTTCTTCTTATTCCTAAACATGAAGAAATGATTGTCAGGAACAAAATTTACATCAGATGAGGAGCACATCATCAAGACAAAAGTGTATTTTGCAGAGCTTGACAATTCCTAAATTTGGAGTGGCTAAAAAAATGGCAGGAACACTGGTAGAAGTACGTATCCCTAAAAGTGCACCATGTTGAGAAATAAATACTTTGTGTTTGAAAAAATTAGGAACTTCATTCTTACTGAAGTGCCCTCATGTTAGTAAACTTCTGTAATTAGAAATTCTTTCTGGAATTTTTGCTTCCTTTTTATGAATTTCTTTTTAATTTACAGGATATAGAATAAAGAATTATATGACCATATTGATATAAAACATATAATTATTTAACAGTTACACTGAAAATTATAACAAATTTCTTTATTGCAAAACAAATGCATTAAACTGTTCAGTACCAATTCCAATTAATATAACTTCTGTAGTTCTGTATGCTAAACAAAGCATATAGCTTCAAAAATTCCCTTTCACACAAAGGGAGGTGCCACTGCATCTTAATCACAGACTTTAGAGACTTTAGGAGTGACTCTCAAGCAAACTGATAATATCCAGCTTCAGAGCAAAGCAGACATTAAAGAAAATCAGTGTCAGTATGGCTGAAAAGGATGATTCTCTTTAAATAGCCCCTTTGATCCAAAGAACATGCTTGTAATGTTCACATACTTATATAAAACTCTACGTTCCTTAGTTTTTAAGTACAAAAACCCATGTTTTAGACAACATATTCTGTAGAAAGTAAGGGCTGGTGGCACTGTTGGGGTGTTGGAGACAGCAGCAACATTGATGGTGATGGTTTCTTATTTACATATTTATATAATTATTTTTAACTTAAAATAAACAAATGTTGAACATATTTTCACTGTGTACCTATACGTATAAATATTTCCTGCACACATAATGAACATCAAGGTACAAAATGATTCCCTCACTAGAAGCAACAAAATACTGCCTGTAATACAATTTGCCTCTAGTGAGAGAATTACCTTGTATATATTACATACAAAAAACACACATATGCAGGACAAAGCATCATATATCTTGCAAATGTGCAACTCAGCTAATCTTTGACATATAAGCTATTCTAAGAAAAACAGCACTGTCATAGTTTTTTTTGCTCATTTTAGGTTGATGCATCATCCCATTTCTCTATGAAACTACCATTAAATGCAGCTTAACATAAAAACATGACAACAAAAATTGGAAAGGAACTAATCTGGTGGACTGAAGTGAAAATCTGTACATTCGGGTATAACAGGGCCTTCAAAAGAAGTGCAGTGCCTCTTGTGTGTTGAGTAGAAATGACTCCTCAAGCAGCTGGGACTAATATTCCAGATTGAGGAAAACATGCTAGGAATATTGAAGTGGCTACACAATGCAATAACAAGTGACTGGCAATGCAAGAGCTCATACCAACATAAATCATTTTCTTTTCAGTAGATTAATGTCTTAAATGCTAATTATCTCATGGCTCATCTTTGTGAGATTGCTTTTAGTTTTATAGGCATGGTTACTGGTGATACTAATGTTTACAAACCTTATTTATGGTTGGGGACTTAAGTAAAACTAATATGATGTGTACAATACATTAATGAACCTCAGCAAAAACATTTGCACCCAATAATAAGGAATTTCATATACAAAATCCAAGATCAAAGTTATCAAATGTATAGGTTATGAGCTTCAGGTTTAAACAACAAATGCACTCCATTGATTATCTCAGCTTGAAATTGAAGAAGAATCCTTTTATTTTGTCCAAAGACAAGGTCCAATAATGTGTGTTCATTTTAGTCACTGTAGGCTAGAAAATATTGGCTTTTGTTTGTTCTTCCTTTGCCTTGTTGGCATTTTTTGCTTATTCGCCCTTTTTTAGCCTTCCTGTAGGTTTTAACAGATCTTGTTTGCAAGTTCACCTTCTTTACACTGCATTTTTACTGCTTTTTCTCAATAATTCATACAAACAACAATGATTTGTACACATTAACATAACAATCTAAACAAACATGACTAAACGAAAAGGTATTTTATTAATAAACTTTTCATGCTGTATATTTTATTTCACCAGAAGTTTGTATCTTTTACGAATGTTAAACTCTCTGTAATATTTTGGTATTATGTGATAAAGTAATTGCATCAATTTCTCACTAAAATATATATTATCAACAGTCCATAAATGATACAATTTGGGCAAAAAAGACATGTACATTCCCTTTTAATAATGGTTGATATAGTGATACTGATGCCTAATGTCAAGCATTATATTCATTAATTAAATATTTTATAAAAATTAATAATATAAATAAATATAATATAAATAATTAAAATTTTAATTAATTTGCATTAATTGCATTTGCATTAATTTTCATATACATTTTTCCATTATAAGGTCCTTTTTTTAGGATATGTTCAGACCCTTTTATAGGTTGTCTAAAATTTATCAGTTATGCTCCAGTGAGTTTTAAGTATGCTTCCATAAATGTTTACAATGAGTAAACATGGTACATGAACCTCTATTTATTTGTCATCAAGTTCTGTTGAACATACACTCTAAGAGACAAAAACTTATGATCAGCATTAATTTTTTATTGGGATTTCTCTGCAAATTTCTTTCAAGGCCACCCATTACCATGTTTAAGTGCTGCCTTTATGGTAATATTGATGACAAAAGAAGATACAAAATATTTCAGAACTAGATGATAATTCAAGTAAACTAAAGAACCATGCTAAGTTGAAAATGAAATTCTTTAACTCATCCCTGCAACAAAGCTTAAAAAATGGATAGCAGTGCTTGTCTCTACAGAAACACCTCAGCAGACTGCATAAAAAAGAAACTGACTTCTCTAACCTATACAGTGCAGAATGATAAGGTTCAATTTACATATTAAATATGCATAGAATACTAGGAAAAAGTGTATAACTGTGTTGAATGAAAACATTTGAAATATGTTGCTGTTGTTAGCTAATGCTGGATTTCTGACAATGAAGTCATTAATCCTCTTGCTTTCCAATATTTTTCACTGATGGAAGAAGAGAGCAAATACATTTGACATATAAGCTGCTGTAAATCACTTTAGCACAATTCAAGCTAATTTATAGTTGTGGTTACTTCTAATGAACACTGTTAAACATTTTCACATTTTGTGCTACTTAGGTTTCATACTGATATCCAAGTATAAACTGTATAGACTCCCTTATCTTAAACTACAGGTCAAATACTTCTCTATAATGGCAGTAAATGCCTATTTCAGTGTATTTCAGTAACATCCATTATATTTAGTTGTTAATTCATATTAATTCAGCATCAGTAGGATATAAATTTAATTCTATCTGATATGACTTCTGATGCCATAATGGCATAAATATCTATTTCAAGTATACTATAACTTTTACTCATAGATTGACTTACCAGCATTTACACTGCATAGAGAGGTAAAAATATTATTATTTACAATATTAGATTTGCATGACTGGCCAAACAGTAGGAATGAGTCCACAGTAGACTACACGGTCAAATGTTTGCTTTGACTAAGATAACTAGTCTCTTAGAATTTCCTTTTAGGCTGATATAAAATCATAGAAAGCTGAAAATAAAGGCCTTAGAATAATGAAATATAAAAGCTCAAAAAATATTGTACAAATGGCTGTTTTTCTCGATAGAGGAATTTTTGAATGAAGAATTGTAAGCAATTAATATAACCAAATTTGTAAATTTTATTGAAAGCATCAATTGTGATAGTGGTGTCAGAAGTGGGATTTGTCATGTCATTTATAACATTACTGCTGCTCTCCAAACAGTATTTTTTATAGTGTTATCATAGAGAATATGAATTGTGAAGTCATGCAGGAAATCTGTTATGATTTGCTAATGCTCTGGATCATAGACTTCATCTGACATCCCATAATAATGCAAGGGGTTTTGAACTGTAACATAACCTCTCCTACCCAATTGCCATCCTCTCACTGCTCTCGTGGTGCAACCTATGGTTACAAAGAGGCTCTGAGGGTCAAGTTACAGCAGTATAACTGTTAACTATCAGCATGTATAAACCAGTGTTCATTAAAAATGGTTATAATTAAACTCATGCTGTGTCCCAATGTTAAATATTCTGGAATAATACTCCTCCCATCATATCTCCATGTGGGGACAACCTTGAGAAAGGAACACAAGAAATCTAAATTCTGGTATCTTAAAAACAGAAAAGAAACCTAAATTAATCCTAGTGTGTTGCATATTTTTTAGATGCCTACAGTAAAGTATGATATTTCTAAAAGGAAAACACTTTCTGTCTAAAGATATGGTCTCAAGAACTATGGCTTACAACGAAAAAATTAGTCGGGGAATTTTAGGATTGGTTTTTCTATTCCCCTTTTATACAAAGATAGGTTATTAAAATATTTATGTAATGAAGTTCCACACCTTATGCAAAGACATTTTAGAATCTGCCATGGTATTATACTTATTACTTCTATGACAATTTGTGGAGGGGGACTTAGCACCTTGACCGAAAGGTGATCTTGCCTATGTCCCTGATGGGGTACCTCCTGGAAGGATGGATGGATGAGATGAATGGATCATAAGGTTGTCTGGAATGTTGCCATGACAGAACAGGTGGCAGGTTCCCTACATTTTCCCAGTTAGAAGCCCCCCAGCTGAGGCTGGCTTGGCCCGGTTCCTCTCACACCTCTTTGCACTCCCAAGGGGGGTGCAGGACTCAAAAACTGGCTCCCCTCGCCCCTCAGACTTGTACCATCCCACAGGGGGCCCAGAAACCAGTAGGCTCACCATCCAATCTGGAGGGACATAATTTCCAGAGCACATACTTTCCCCCTGCTATGCTGCTGCTGCAACACTCGCCGATGCTTCCAACCCTGAAAGAAACCTTACAGGATAAATAGGAAATGAAATGATTAATGTAACGAAATGGAGGGACAGGAAATTCAGAAGATATGGAAATCTTTCCCAACATTTGCCTGATGATCCAAGCAAACCTAAAAAAAAGGCCCATTGGGTCAGGAAGGTCAGCCACAGGGATCGAACCCATGTCTTCCCAAATGTAGGCCTCACCCACCCCACTTGTTTGCCCTATGTTTAAAAGCAGAAAGTAAAGTTTCTACTACAACTCAGCTGAAATGTTCAAATTACATCCCAGCTTTACTGTAACAACTTCTTTCAGCTAAAATTAATATGCAATTGTTAATTTATTGAGAATTGAAATGGTTTGAATAGCCTAGGACATATTCTCCCTTTAAGAGAGATATTATAGCAGAGAAAGGAGTTCCTTAATTCTAGAATGTTAAAGTGATATTGAATAATGATGCACATTGTCAAACAAGGGGAACACTGAATAATTGTGCAGTAGAAATTATAGGAAGCAAATTATTTAATAAGCTACCAAATGAAGTAAAGAACATAACCCAAACAAAAGAAATAATGAAAACTATAAAAAAATACTTAATCAAAAATGTATCTATAATATAGAGGAATTTAAATGCAGAAAATATATATAACTTATTTGTGTACTATAGAAATAAGCAAAAGGGTTAAATAATGATGTGTCCCTTTAAATGTAATAAGGAATTGAACAAATGAAAAGATGTATCCAATAAAAAAGATGTGCAATGCTTAATTTGTGTGTCATGTAAATATACATTGTTATATGTATGTCAAGAGTTCTGGTGAATTTGTGATATATCCTGTGAAACATATGGATGAAAATAAATCTAAGTCTAAAATCTAAAAACAGTGTTAATGCCTATCTTAATAAATTTTTTCCAGATATAATTAACTCCAGCTGAAAAACAGTAATTAATTCCTAGTCTTAAGCACCTAGCTAGGAGACCCCAACAAAATATGTCTGTGATAACTTACGTAAGCTTCGGCGGCAACAACATAACCAAGACGCAGCCTTCCCCGGAAATACTTATTATTATTATTATTATGTCTGTGATGTTTGATCAACTTAGTTTATGAGAATTAGTTTCTTTCAGTTATTTTAAAATGTGTTAAAAATGAGTAAAAATTAATTTATATACAACTATTATACTTATGTAATAAATATAAATTTATATCATTGGTTAGTTTTATTCTTACACTGTGCAAAATTATCCAAGGGTTGGAGATATATGTACACTTATATCCTTATACTGAGGTAATCCAATAATTACATTTGTCTACTCAAATCTTTTTATACATAGGAGGTAAACTAAACAATTGGTAATCTGTAATAGAAGTATGGGGTGTAGGAATTAAATAACGAGACTGCACATCTACTACGCAGCCGCATGATGGAAGGTTGATATTGGACTGCAGTTGATCTTGAACCTTCAAGACCAACCACCGTTTGTTTCATCTTTCTGTCTGCTTTAGTTTGCCTTTGAAACTTTATTGTGGAGGACATTGTTTTTTGGTAGTGTTGCGAGTATGGTGAACTTAAAAATTGAGCAGCACATTAACCTCAAATTCCTCATGAAATTTAAAAAGTCACCAATAGAATGTTTTCATCTGTTAAAGGTGGTGTTTGATGATAATGCTATGCCACATGCATGAGTGTTTGAATAGCACAAACAGTTTTCAGAAGGTCGGGAAGAGGTTGAAGATGAAGAACATACTAAGTGAAAACTGAAGGCAAAGCTGATTTTTTCTCGATGTCAGGGGTGTTATCATAACTTGAGGGTCAAACCACTAATCAGAAATACTATAAACAAGTCCTAATCAAGTTGAGGGAAAGAGCAACGAAGACAAAACCAGATTTGTGAAAGAATGGCACATGGATTCTGCATCAGACAATGCGCCAACCCACAATGCCATATCTGTGAAACAGTTTTTATTGGACAAGGGCATTCCTGTGCTCGAACATCCTCCATATTCACCAGATCTGGCTCCCTGTGACTTTTATCTGTTCCCAAAACTGAAAAGTGTATTGAAGGCAACACATTCTCTGAGTGTTGAAGAGGTAAAAGCAAAAACGGCAGAGTTGTTGAAGAGGGTGACAATGAATGACCTATAGCATTGTTTTGAACATTGGAAGACACATATGCAGCTATGTATAGAAAGGGGAGGGAAGCATGTTGAAGGGGATAAAAGTTAGTTGTAACTTTGTTTGCAACAAATCACATTTCTGGTGCCAGTCTTGTTATTTAATTGTCACATCTTGTATGTTTAGTAGGGCTGTTTTTCTACGAGGAAGTTTAGAGGTAGTCTTAATTCCATTTAATTGATAACCATAAATCTGAAGTTTCTTTAATTTAATAACCAAATTTAAAATGACACAATAAGTGTTCTTCAAGATTTTATATATCAAATTTTAACCCCTATATCTACAATAGATCTCTTAATAGTCCTTTATTTTTAGAAGATTCTTCCTAAATCATCATTAATTTTGTCCCAATTTCAACCAAGTTCAAAAGTATCAACAAATACTTCTCAAACTGGTATGCTTATTGTTTCAACTCTTTAGTTGCAGCAATTGACCTAAGAATTGAAAACTTGTAGGAGGCTTGCCATAAAAATTACGTTAATTTCTACTCTGCACATGAAGTAGTTTGTGAGCTGGTTGTTGTTCATGGATGAACAAAGTGATGCAAATAGATATTCTGCAGTATGAAAACACCCAAAAATATCAAACCTCTCTCAGAATCAAATCCTATAATTATAGACAAGGTCAAATTGTTAGACTAAGCATTTTTATTTGCAAAATGTTTTCGTTTGACATAAATTATTATAATCAGGGTGCAAAATCGTTAAAAGTTGGTGGGGGGAAAGCATTTTAGTAGTGTAGGTTTTGCTGTTTGTCTCATTATATAAGCTCCCCCCCCCCCAGGATATTTTAATGGGGGGTGGGAATTCTGAGTATAAAATCATTGGTGGGGGAAATCCTATCCATCCTCCAGGATTTCACTTCCTGATTATAGTAAAAACAGGATTAAATTGATACCGAAATTTAGATTTCCGATCGAATGGGCTTTTGAAAAAGACAAGTTTTAATTTAATTGCCGGATATGAGTAAATAATAGTCGTTAAATTTGTAAGATAAACGCATTATTGGTTTGAAATTAACGAGTCATGACGTCATACCACATAGTTTAAAATAAACGTTCGAAAGTCAGTTCTACAAACCTTAAAAGTCGCGCGATATATTTAATAAAATATAAAGTAAACATCATTTAATCCTAAAAAGGTAATTATATATTCAAAATTCATAAAAGAACATGTTATAATAGAAAGGGACATTTCTAAATTGCGGGAAAAGGAAATAACATTTTAGATACGAGGCTTTCTTGGATGACGTCATGACATTCAAATTGGAAGCGAACGGTCTTCTTGGCGTGGGTAAGAGAGAAGCGTCTAGTCAGTACTCAACCAGAGAGCAGTACGGGAGTTCGTGCAGTTCGTGCTGCGCAGATGTGATTGCGATGCTTCTACAGATACACATATAGAATCGGCATAACTCCCGAAAACATTTAAAGATGCAATAAATGATCTGCAAAGTTGTTCTTGGGTTGTCCTTTACACTCACGCAAACCCGAGATAAAGAGATCAAGCTCAGCTAGCCGGAGACAACACACCAAACCACATCAACGTGACCAACAACATCACGTCACCAACGACTGCAGCTTCAAATGGCGAGGTAATAACTAGGAAGCAATATTACAGCTTCAAATTGGCTTCCCAACGTGTGGCTTCGAAAGAATGGACCAAACCCCAAGACGACCGAGCCAGCATCGAACCAGCAGACAAGAAGGTGCCCAGCGCGTCAACATCTGTGAAACGTGTAGTGAACAAGTTTAAGTGCAGTTAAAGTGAAATAGTGAAAATATTGAAAATTTTGGTGAGTAGAAAAACACATATAAATAGCTTAGAAATGGAAGACAGTGATAGTGAGTTTAGAGGTTTTGAAAGTCCGGAAATTAGGGAAAGTATAAGTAGGATGGAAGAATTTAATCGGAATGTAATTGGTAGCAGAATATGCCAAGAATTAGAAGATCAGAACGTTAGAGAAACACCTAGAGGTAGTGCAGAAATGTTTAGTAGTAATTCAGAAAGGCCAGCATTTATGTCAGAAATAGAGAATATGTTTCAAACGATAATGAAAAAGATGAGTACAGATTTAAGTCAAAAGATAGATGAAAATAGTAAAGAATTAAGAACAGTAAAAAAGATGAGTACAGAGTTAAGTCAAAAGATGAGTACAGAGTTAAGTCAAAAGATAGATGAAAATAGTAAAGAATTAAGAACAGTGAAAAAGATGAGTACAGAGTTAGGTCAAAAGATGAGTACAGAGTTAAGTAAAAAGATGGATGAAAATAGTAAAGAATTAAGAACAGAGTTAATTCAAAAGATAGATGAAAATAGTAAAGAGTTAGGACAGAAAGTAGAGAAGGGACAACAGGAATTGGGAATGCAATTGGAAAATCAGAAGAGAGCTTTCGAAACCTTTAGGGAAGAAGTTAGGGAGGAAATTAATAAAGTTAGTAGTGAAGTAAAAGAAAATAGAGAACAGGTAGAACAGGTTAAGGGAGAATTAGAGACAATAAGGCAAGAAGTAAAGAATTCTGAAAAGAAATTAGGTCAACAAGTGAGTGAAAAATTAGATAAAGAAAGGGAAGAAATTAGAGAAGAGTTACAGGGGTGTAAAGTTAGAATAGAAAGATCTGATGTAGAAAATGAAAGGCAGGCTAGAAATTTGGAGGATGTTACAGACCAAATAAAAGGAGTAGTAACAGAAATTACTCAGGTAAAAGAGGCCTTAGAAAATTTGAAATTAAGTGAAAATGCATGTAATCACAACAATCTTAGTAAAGAAGTTGCAAGAAACGAGGCAATACCAGGTGTATCAGCTGACATTTCGATGCAAAATAGAGGTAATAGTAATTCCCATTCTGATCTCGGAAATAGCTCAGGGATAGGTGACCATTCAAATTTACATTGGCCTAACCATGTCTTAAATGAAATGACACCTCCAGTTTTTGAAAATGAAGATTCAGATGATCCTAAAGCCTTTTTAGAAGGGTTACAAGAGTACTTCACGGTGAAACGTATACCAGAGGAGTACAAGATGGTGATAGTAAGAAAATGTCTAAAGGGTAATGCTGCTAATTGGCTAGGCCTTTCTATGGGTAACAATAATGACTACAGGACCTTTAGGAACATCTTTTTAACCAGATATTGGGGAGCTAGTAGGCAGGCTAATATAAGAGTTGAATTAAGCAATGGAAAATTTAATCCTAGATCGGAGGAATCGATGGTCAACTATTTTATGAGAATAGCGAGAAAATCGAAGATGTTGGACCCTCCCTTGGATGAAAAAGATCTAATAAATATAGTTACTCCACATTTTCCGGAAACACTTCAACATTACCTAATCATAGCCCGACCCGATAGCATTGCAGCTATGATAGAATTATTATCAGCCTTAGAAGTCAATAAGCCAAAACACGCATTTGGAAATACATATGAAGGAAAAGAAACTGTCAATTCTTTCGGGCAAGGGGCACAGTATTATCAGAATAGAAGTGAGGTTAGGGAAAGATATAAAGGACCAGTACCAAGGATGGAATCATTCCGGTGGGAAAATCAAGGTAGATATAACCAGGAAGGGCATCACCAAAATAGAAATGGTAATCTAAGGGGAAGAAATATAAGGGTGAATTATATGAATACAAATAGATTTGATCGAGGTAGACGGGGACGTTATTTTGGACATGGTAGAAATTCAAATGATGGGTATTGGACAAACGGAGATAATGAGTTTAGACCGAGGTCACCAAGACAGGGAGAAAGGTATTCTAGTGGACGAAATTCCCCCGAAAATGCAGAAATGGTTGAGGCCATTAACACGGTCAAAAACATGGTAGGAAGTAACCCCGATTTAATGCAGGAAAACAGAAGTAACAATTCGGGAAATAGTACAGGAGCCATACCTAAAAATCAGGGAAACGCCAGACCCGGTCAAACGCGCCTTCAGTGAGAACTGGGTATCCTAGTAATGATTGTGATAAGTACTCGGAAATAAATAGTCCTGGAAGGCAAATGATGATACAAAAGAAAAGAGAATGTAAAAATAGAATCGACGAAAACGAAAAAGTAGGAGATCCACCTAAAATCAAAATTGGAGTAAATGGAAAACAATACAATGCAATTATAGATACGGGATCAAATAGCACAGTATGCTCACAAAATTTTTATGATAATTTACAAAGTAGTGGCTTTAAAGTAATGTCTTTACCAGTTAATGGGATATATTGCTCGCTAGCTGTGGGAAAACGAAAAGAGAGAGTAAAATTTCAAGCAATGATAAATATTGAAATAAATGGGAGAATACTAGAAATTTTATTTCTGATTGTAGGAAGACTTGTTACAGATATTATAATAGGTTGTGATTGTCTTTATGCCTGGGAAGCTGTGGTGAATTTTAAAAACATGATTCTAGAAATGAAAGTTGAAGATGAGACCATTATAGTGCCTTTTGTGGAAGATAGTAGTTCAGAAACTATTGTACGAGAAAAAGAGGAAGAAGAAATCCAAGGGGATACATTCTTTGTAGAATATGTTAAAGTAGGAGCTATGGAATTAACTGAAGTAAATGTCAAAGAGTACATTGTCGATAATAAAGAAAATGTAGAATGGGATAAAAATGATTTCATAGACAATTTGAGGGTTTCTGATGCAACTAGGTACTATGATAGGGAGAGTAGTGAAGACTTAGAAGAATTGTTGAGGGAAAAAGTAACTCAGGCTGATCAACTAAATGAACAACAGAGGGATAAACTGTTTGAAATATTAATCCGAAATAAAGAAGTATTCTCTGAGAAACCTGGTAAATGTAATATTTATACTCATTCGTTTGAGATGATACCCATCAAACCTTTTACACATAAAGCGAGAGCTATCCCTAGTACAATAAGAGAAGAGGTAGATGCAGTTATAAAGTCAATGTTAGAAGATGAGGTTATTGAGATTTCGAATTCAGAATTTGTGAATCCCCTATGTATTGTAAATAAGGCCAATGGAAAGATTAGGGTGACATTAGACTCGAGAAAACTAAATTATTGTTCCTCATATTTTCCATCAGGGAATCCAACAGAACGTGTCCTCCGAGATATAGGAATTTATTTACGTGTACTTACACATCATAATCACAAGGATTGGGTGAAATATTGTCCATTGATAGAAAAGATTATCAATCACACCATTAATGTAACTACTGGGTTTGCACCAATAAAATTAATGTTAGGAATTGAACCAGAACCAATATTGATAGGGGAACCAAAAACACTGAAAATTAATGACATTCAGTTAAGTGAGGAAGAAAGAGCGAAAATTGCTTTTGAACGAATCAAGAAAAAGGCAGAGAAGCGAAAATTAAAGAAAAAGAGTAGAAAACATAAATGGGAACCTAAGATAGGCGATTGGGTACTAGTTAAAGACCATAAGTTATCAAGTGCCTTGAGAGGTAGGAACAAAAGGATGGAATTGTTATATAAAGGTCCTGCAGAAATTATATCCAAATTTGGTCATCATACCTATGAATTAAAAGATGTTAAAAATGAAAAATGTCTGGGAAGATGGCATAAACAACTCCTTCGACCATACAAGAAACCGTGTGGTGCCTTGGAACCTTGATTTAATGTAAAAGAAAAATTGGAAGTGTCATTTGTCTATTGGCGCCCAATCAGCTTGGAGATAAAATGTAAATGTTAGCTTACTTGAAAACCATACATTGGTCAGATACTTACATATTCATGAAAAATGCAGAATGTGAATTGCTATATACTTCAAAGAGTTTAAAAATATATTGTATAGAGCTCACAAAAACAGCTTCAGAAAGATTGTTAAAATGTTCATCTCCGCATAGAGAGAAAACAGAATATTTACTTTGTAAAACATTTGTTAAAATATTTAGATGTATAGATAGTTATCACAGAAAGACAAAGAAAGAACTTGTCTAAAGAGTGCAATGGATTTATATAAAAATATATGTACATTTTAGCGCTTAAAGGATCTAGTACAGATATGTGTTACAATAACAAAAGTGAAAAATTACAGTGCAAGTGATAGTGAGAGCGAAGTGAGCAAACATGAACTAAAAGAAGGAAGTATAAAGAAAGACTCTTGAAATTTAACCTTTATATAGAAGCTTCATAGAAGAAACCATAACATATTGTAATTAGTATTTAAGGATTAATGTTTAGTCAAGTGTACAATTGTTTGTCATGTTAAATAGATTAATGAGAAAATGTGTTAATAACCAATTTCAAAAACAGTGTAATTGAAAATTGTATACAAGGGGAGTGTTGCCGATTATTCAAAATACAGGAGTAATTTTAGTTTTTTCTTTCGGGCAAGACATTTACATTATTTTATTATGAAATAATAAAATAACATAAATGGGGGCATTTGATACCGAAATTTAGATTTCCGATCGAATGGGCTTTTGAAAAAGACAAGTTTTAATTTAATTGCCGGATATGAGTAAATAATAGTCGTTAAATTTGTAAGATAAACGCATTATTGGTTTGAAATTAACGAGTCATGACGTCATACCACATAGTTTAAAATAAACGTTCGAAAGTCAGTTCTACAAACCTTAAAAGTCGCGCGATATATTTAATAAAATATAAAGTAAACATCATTTAATCCTAAAAAGGTAATTATATATTCAAAATTCATAAAAGAACATGTTATAATAGAAAGGGACATTTCTAAATTGCGGGAAAAGGAAATAACATTTTAGATACGAGGCTTTCTTGGATGACGTCATGACATTCAAATTGGAAGCGAACGGTCTTCTTGGCGTGGGTAAGAGAGAAGCGTCTAGTCAGTACTCAACCAGAGAGCAGTACGGGAGTTCGTGCAGTTCGTGCTGCGCAGATGTGATTGCGATGCTTCTACAGATACACATATAGAATCGGCATAACTCCCGAAAACATTTAAAGATGCAATAAATGATCTGCAAAGTTGTTCTTGGGTTGTCCTTTACACTCACGCAAACCCGAGATAAAGAGATCAAGCTCAGCTAGCCGGAGACAACACACCAAACCACATCAACGTGACCAACAACATCACGTCACCAACGACTGCAGCTTCAAATGGCGAGGTAATAACTAGGAAGCAATATTACAGCTTCAAAATACAGAAAATATTAACTCTAGCACTTAGTATGCATTGCTTTCAGTCTTTAAGAATTTTTAATTCTTTGTTATTAAATTGTATATTTTGTATAAATAACAAAGGGGACAGAAGAGAACCTCCCCCCTTCAATCCTTAAAACTCATAGTAGTTTCCTAGAAAAGGTAACACAGATTAAATCCAAATTGAACATTCCTAACACCAGAGAAAATCTACTTATTAGAGAAAATCCATTGGAATTATTGCAACCTACCTTCAATTTGGAATTAATAGAGGAAATAAGTAAATCAGACACACCAAAAGAAATACAAAAACTTCTAGCTCTGGAAACAATCAATACTAGGTATCCCACAGAAGAATGGCTGCACATATATACTGATGGATCCTCGAAGGAAAACCTTACTGGAGCTGGAGTTACATGTTCACATTTTTCCTTTTATCATTCTGTTGGCAGAGACACAACAAATTATGATGGAGAAATAGAGGCTATATACATTGCTCTCCGACAATTATTAAATCTTCCCTTAAATAAATTTAACAAGGCAGTAATTCTTTCGGATTCTAAAGCTGCAATTCAGGGAATATGTTCAAATACTACAAAGAAGTCAACAAAAATTAGAGAATGCTACAAAATGTTAACACAACTCCAAAAAGTTAATAAGACTGTTCATCTCCAATGGATTCCAGCACACTGTGGAGTCATGGGGAACGAAGCTGCAGACTCACTTGCAAAGAAAGCCACAACAATAACACAAAAGTCTAAATTCAATTTCTCATATTCCTCAATAAAACGCTTGATCATTAAAAATTTTTGTCATTCATACCTACAAGAAATATAAACAAATGCCAAAGATAAAATATGGATTACACTACTTTCCAATCCAGATATAATCCCCCAGAGACCAAGGAAAACAGCTGTTGCAGCCTTCCGACTATTGACAAATCACGACTGCTTGGCAAGTCATCTCTACAGAATAGGTATCTCAGCCTCACCAATATGTGTCCTGTGTAACGATCCAGCAGAAATGAACGAAGACCACTTGAAGACCTGTGAAGCATTAAGATCAGAAGAAACTACAGTTCAAAAGTGTTGGAAAGCACGAATGCTAATGGCTTCATTGCCAGATGCAAGGCACTAGAAAACAACAACAACAACAACATAAATAACAAAGGTGCCTGTGTCTTTGCTAAACATTTACTAATGTTTCTATGACAGCAGTGTTTGCAGAAATGTCAACTTTTAGACATTTCTTGATATAACATCCTAGTTACATAAGCGGATAATTTTTCCCTGGTCATTAAGGTTCTGATGAAAGAATCAAGTAAAAGTTTTAAAAATCATTCTTATAACAACCTTCACTACAATTCTGTTTATTATTATTACTGCATCCATGTTAACCAAAGTGCTCAAAGACTAATGCTGGGATTATGATGAACTTCATGTAACATGATTTCATATAATGGAAAGTAATTTAACTTAGCATGATGTAACTTAAGAGTTTGGCAATGCCAGACTTTTCCTTCATGTTATGTCAAGTTTGGAAGTCACGTAACTAATTAAACTAATCAACAAGAAGTAATGCCATTGAGTTTCTTTTATTTTGCTCCAAAAGAATCTATGGACAACTCCATACTGCATTCGCCATTTAAAAATGTTTCTTACTCCAAATTTTAGTATTCTCTTTCTTTTCATTTCTGGAAGAACATAACTTCTAATTAGAAAAAGAGAGTCACTTCAAATGTCTGCCAACTATACAATAACCAATCAGAATCGTTCCCATTATGTTAAGTTGAATGCATCCTGATAAACCTTCTAGTTTAGTGACATTTTTTACTTCACGTTATGCCTCATTGCATTAATTCACATTAAGGGACCCTGGGACTGAATATTGATCAAAAAATTATCAAATTGATGATTTTTAGGTTTATGCATATAAATGTTCACCAAACCCTCAGTCAACAGTTGGCAGTGAAATTTTTTAGATTCTGACATTTTTAAAGGTCTAGCGCAGGCTTTAAGTGCTGTGTGCACTAAATTTAAATGCCCCTTTTCTGCTTAAATTATCGGCAGTGTTTGAACAAAATATGTTCCAAAAGGGCTCAAAAACAAGCAAATTCAGCAGAAATAAGTGGTTAATCTATGAATCTGAGGAGAGAAATTACTAGACAAGAGGGAAGATGGGACAAACAGGCAATCTGATGTATGTGTATAGAAAAATTAGTTTTTCTCGACTTTACATTTTTAATACACTATCTGCTACATGCACATTAAATGTTGTGTTATTCTTCTAGAATTTTTCCAGTATGTGCTCCATTTATGTGACTTCAACTTCAATCTGATTTAGCATTAAAAAATTAAATATGCAGAAAAGTTAAAACATATACTTTCAATGTCCATCAGAGCAAAGAAATTAATTACTTTAAAAGTAATTCTTTTTTCTTCCTTGTGGTGTTTGTTTGGCAATTATAGTTTATAATATAATAAAACTGTTGTGATATTTTAGTTTTTGATGTGCATGGAGTATTTTGAACATTAAGTTATTTTTGCATTGTGAATAAATTGAATAATTCCCTCAAAACTAAAAAACAGATTGTGCTGGAACTTTCTGTGGTAGTTCATAGCATAAACACACTTAAGTGTACAAAGTATCGATTTCATACTTATAAAAATTTAAAAAATTCAAATTTCAGTCCCAGGGCCCTTTAAGTAAAGTTCATTATAATCCTGACATTAATATTTATATACTTAAATATGGCAACAACGAGCACATTTAATTTTAAAATATATATCGAAGATGTAGGTAGTTAGTCTAATTATTTGACCACACCTAAGGTATTTACAACCACTTACAGAAAATGTTAGTTTTGTTTTAATGAATTAGATCTTCTGCATGAAGACCATGGATTGTAAAAGTTTTTCTCCTTCAGCACTTAGAAAATTACCTATTATTGTATTACACTTTTGTTACTTAGCAGTCTTTGAACTGCTGCTTTCACCTAACTTTTTGGCATCCTATGTTAAATATCATGAAATGACTGCGTATTCCAGTACAAAGTATGTGAATATTGTACAAATGTAAAGTGTATTAGCTCAGTTATAAGACGAAATCCCTTCTGGGCTGCTTTGGTGTGGTCTGCTGAACATTGGTGTTCCAGACATTTCATTTACAGCTGTGGTAGGCATCCTCAGTGGCTCTGTGGAAGTCTTCTCGGAGAAGGTATTGCCACGTTTGATGTGTTAATTGTCCGTGTTGCTCTATTTATATTATGTATGTTATCTGCTAATTGGCCAGGGGTGTGTTGACTGGTGGGGGGTTCTATTTCTCTTGTGCTGCTGTTGTCTTGTGATTGGCTTGCTCTGTTTTCCTGTTTCTTATGATGTTCTTTGCTTTCAATGACTGGATGTTGGTTGTTTAGTCTTTCTTCTTATTAAAATTCTTAGGAAGCTTATACCTACATTTCAATAGTCTCTCACTGTAGTCGGGTATGGTAGTGTGTAGTTGATGCAAGGATGTGTGTATTCTGGAACTTAATTATATGTTCACTAATTGCCTCAATGGCATGCTCAATGACTGCAGACTTATCTGTTTGGGCCAGGTGGTAGCTTCTTTTGTGCTCTGTGAGCCTGGTCAGTGCAGCATTATGACCAGACTCACAGTGCACCAAAGAAACTGCTGTCTAGGCCAAACAGATAAGTTCATGGTCACTGAACACAACATTGAGGCAGTCGGTGAACATATAATTAAGTTCCAGAATACACACATCCTTGCATCAACTACACACTACCATACCCGACTACAGTGAGAGACTATTGAAATGTAGGTATAAGCTTCCTAAGAATTTTAATAAGAAGAAAGACTAAACAACCAACATCCAGTCATTGAAAGCAAAGAACATCATAAGAAACAGGAAAACAGAGCAAGCCAATCACAAGACAACAGCAGCACAAGAGAAATAGAACCCCCCACCAGTCAACACACCCCTGGCTAATCAGCGGACAACACACATAGTATAAATAGAGCAACACGGAAAGGTGGCAATACCTTCTCCGAGAAGACTTCCACAGAGCCACTAAGGATGTCTACTGTAGCTGTAGATGAAATGTCTGGAACACCAATCTCCAGCAGACCACGGCAAAACAACCAGGAAAATATTTCATCTTATAATTTTGGCATCGGCCATGAAAGCCTACATTTTTCATTTATTAGCTAAGTTAGAATTTAAATACAAATGCCTTCATATACTGAAATTTCATTATTAGTTTTAGCACTATCACAAAGATGAACATTGACATTCCTTAGCTGATGAACATATAATTTTTTCATCACAGTAAATTGACAACAAACTAAATTAAAGGTGGTCGCCATTTTTCCAAAGCACAAAGACAGACAGAGTGGGTAGACAAATAAAGCAAAGACTTTCTACGGGACACAACAACTCAAAGAGGAAGTAGGTGCTTTTGGGCTTACCAACTGTCATGATATCCATCTTCGACAGTGGTGACTCAGGGGAACCATATGTATCTTCAGGTTTTGTATTCTTTGTCACTATAATACAGAAATATTTACCTCAATTGTGTTTGCTATTTCTACAAATATGCAGTGCAAACTGGAAGCTATGACCTAATGAAGCAGTCTTTATGTAGTAAACAAATAATTTGTACATGTGTTGATCACATATCTAAGTGTAAAAATAAATAGCAATAGTATTTCAATTATGTCTAACATAAATGAAACAGAGGTTGCCTATAGTCCGACTGAGTGTCCACCTAGACCCAGAGTACTGTGTTTACTAACAATATGTTTATTTTAAAAGTACACACCAATAATTCATTGAAAAACTGAAATTGTTAACAGTGAAGCAACACAAATAATTAAATATAATAATTATTTAGGGACTAAAAGCTTCACTTCTCTTAGTATTTGCTGCTAGTTCTTGAAATATTATGCAGATATGTTTCTTAATGCTTCCTTCATATCATCTCTCTTGTTTATAAGAGTTACCATAGCTACAAATGCTCAGTTACTTAATATTTCTATGTATTACCAACCTCAGAAAACAAAACAAACCTGCTAATACAATCAGTCAGCGGTACTTCAAAGTTCACAAAGCGGTACTTATTTTTCAAAATGAATATATTTTCCCAAACCATTAAATCTATTGGTCCATTTAATTGTTTTAACAATTTAACCTCCAAATTTATTTCATGATTAAATAACCAAAGATGATCTGCTACAGCTGACTTATCTATCTGTTTATATTTAATATCTCTAAAATGTTCCTTCATTCTGTTTTCCAAATGATATTTAGTCTTAACAATGTAAACCCTGTCACAATCCAAACAGCAAAGTTTATAAATGCCAGACTTTTTTATCATTTGGAATTTTATCCTTTTTAGAAAAATTCAGCAAATTTTGTACATTATATTTATTTTGAGAAATCAAAGTTATTCCATGTTCCTTCTGGCATATATCAATTTAGCTGTTTGGATTGTGATAGGATTTACAGTGGTAAAACTAAACATTATTTAGAAACCAGAATGAAGGAGCATTTTAGAAATATTAAATATAAACAGATAGATAGGTCAGCTGTGGCAGATCATCTTTGGTCATTTAATCATGAAATAAATCTGGAGGTTAAATTATTGAAACAATTAAATGGACCTATGGATTTAATGGTTTGGGGAAAGATATTCATTTAAAAAATAAAGACCATGTTATGAACTTTGAAATACCACCATTTGATTGTATTAACAGGTTTGTTTTGTTATCAGAGGTTGGTAATACATAGAAATATTAAGTAACTGAGCATATGTAGCTATGGTAACTGTTATAAACGAACACAGCATTGATGATATGATGGAAGCATCAAGAAAAATGTCTATGTAATATTTCAAGAACTTGCAGCAAATACTAAGTGAAGCTTTTAGTCTCAAAATAACTATTACATTTAATTATTAGCATATACCATGTTGATTAAACATATTCATTAAATCACTTATCTGTATAATTTTAAAGGTGTGGGAAAAACCTCTCAGAAAGATTAAGTTTCTTGAAACTGAATAACACTTCAAATGTTTTTTTGTCATGGCCAGATTCAAACCACACATTTTTGGCTTCCATGGTTTAGAGCCTGGCTGTGGCACTGAGTTTTTTAAATATAATTTTACTTTCCAACCTTAATCTACATGCAGAAAGTGTGAAAGAACAATCAACAGATGAATGAACTCCATGACAGCTTTTTTAGGATATTGTATATCACCATTGAAAATTAATGCCAAGATTAAACCAATTTTGCTATATTTTTCCAAATGTTGCATATAAAATAATGTTTAAGGTATAAAAAGAGCCACAAAAATCTTCTTGCATCCATCAAGCTCTGTTTTCAGAATATTTTATTTTATTTTATTTATTTGCCATTTGATAAGTACTTTACATAGGCATCATCAAAAAACTACAACAAGTAAATTAGGTACATTGTATGTATTGCATACTGTTTACTTGTCACATTGGCTTTCTGTGTCAAATTCGTATGTTGTATAAAGAATGTTTCATTAGCCAGTTATCAAATTTCTCTTTAAAAGGTTGAACATTTATGGTAGGTACTGATTTCTCATGAAAGTGAATTGAAAAGTTTTATATTTACTTTGAGGTCTTCTGCAATCTGTGATGTATTAGCCTTATTTCCATTACATATGTTATGTTTATGTAATTCCTCCCTTACATTGTGGATAACCAAATTCTCTTTTATTTGACCAACACATCATAAATATATAAATTAACAGCAGTTGAAATTTCTAATTCTACAAATAAAGATTTACAGTGTTTGTGCTCATTTGAAGTTGTGATAATCCTTATTTTCTTTTCTTGAATCCTTAATACCTCTATTATTCTTGGACTACTGCCCCATAGTACTATTTCATAACTTAATATTAACTGAAAGAATAAAAAATAGGCCATTCAAACAAAATTGTTAGTACTGCTTTTTATAGGTTAGCTATGAGAATTACCATACTTAATAGCTTATCAGACACCAAATCAATATATGGGTTCCAAGATAACTGTTTATCAATTATGATACCAAGAAGTTTCACACTAGGGTGATATAAGTGATTGCAGGCCACTTATAGAATGAAAATCATTAAATAAAAGAAAAAGCTAATGTGTTTCTCTACCTGCTGTCAGTTATTGTCATAGCCATTCTATAAATTATTCACTAAAAAAGCTTGTTTTTATATTAACTTGCTGTTAATCAATGATATTGACAGATGAATAACTTCACAACAGATTGTGCAGGAGCATACAGGAAGTTCCTGTGGAGTCAACTGTTTCATACAGGACTGCCTTGAAATTCATGTAATCAATGTTGACTGGCTGGATTGTCTGCTTTATGCTAAAGGTTTGGTAGTCATAGTGTCCAATATATGTTTCTATGCAAATCTTTTTATTTCTGTCTCATGTAATTTAACAAAGTGCTAAGAAACTGTTGAAGTTCAGAGAGGGTTTGTTGTTTCTTATGCACAAGAACCAACGCTAATGGCTACACTTACAATAGCAAGCATTTATGATAGGTTGGACGTTTTTTGATTTTGGCTGGAATTATTCAGTTATTAAGGTGTCTGTTTTGTTTTTCTTGTAAATTGTTTACTAAAAATATGTCTGGAAGAGGCAAAAGCAGGGAACATTTAAAAGAACCAATAAGTTGTAAGATAGTAGATGTATGGCAGTAAGGACGTGAAGGATTCAGCCAATAGAAAATCAGTGAGTGGTAAAAAGGTGCCATATAAACACAGCGACAGATGCTAAGATCCTACAGTTGCTCCCACATGTTAGGAAGATGAATCTCCTACTGAACAGAATAATAACTCCTGCTAAAAAAGGTTTGTTAAGTGTATCAAGTGATAGATTGTCTCATGTTAGAACCACCTGCAGATCACAGTTTCTTAATGAAAAAAAGGCATAGTATAGTGAATTATCAAATAAATATGCTGTGTTCATCTGGAAAATGTATAACATAGTGTTTTAATTCTTGTCTGACCCATTACCACACCCTGGATCAATGACTCCTTTACCGAGGAGAAAAGTTTTATTGCATCTAAAATATAGCTAGTCAAGGACAGATATTAGAAGACTATAGCAACAGAATGGAGCCCAGCTGAGCACACAAAACCACTAGAGAACTTCTACATTGGAGATTGCACATAAGGTGAGCAACCATTGACAAAAATAGAAAATACCAAGGAAGTTCCGGCTTCAAAATGTTGCAAGCAAATGTGTGACAAGCTAGATACCATTACATTGATAATATAACCCCACTTCAAAGTACATGAGCATGTTTCACAGACTCAGCTAACTTCATCTTCTACCTCTTCAGTTACTGCTGCTTCAGATGTTTTAATAGGTTTAAAGAATCGTGGTGTGTTCAAGGTCTCTGACATATCTCCTCTGCCAAAACCCATGGATGCAAATAAAAACAAGCACAAGAATTAACTGGTTTTCCATATAAAAATAATTTGGAGGCTTGAGAAGAATCACAAAAATATGGAAATTCTTTTGAAAAAAAATAACAGATAACTACATATCCTGTAAGGGTACTGACTCTCAAAGGAAGAAACACTCAAAAGAAATACAACAGAATGAGGGCAAAAATAATGAAACACATTGCCTCTATTGCAATGAAAAATATGGCACCATACAAGAGGATTGGGTGATGTGCAAAAATCATTTGAATTGTTTTTCTTATTATTATTTTTATGGAAAAATAGTGTATTCAGGAAATAGTGTTTATATTTGACATATTGCATTTCTTATTCTCATAGCCTCATTTAACCACATTTTTATAAATGACATGATTGAATGACAATGCCCAACTTGTTCCATTTCCATTGTCAAAGTTCTGTTAAATTCATTATATTTCAATAATGTGTTTGTTTTAATGACGCAAGTACTTGTTTAATGACACACTATAGTAGCATATAAAAAGTAAATACCTTTGTTTATTCTGAGCATTGTATTTACTTGATAATCCAAGCATTTTCCTTAAGGAGACCAACTTGCCCCACCTTCCCCTACATGATGTGACCAATATATCTCTGTGTGGTGTCAGTAATACCACTAGAGGACTTTTAACTGCTCGAGAACTTCAAGGAAACAGCCAGCTTGATAAACCACAACTTCTTGATTTATTGAGGCAAATCTGTTCAGTGCAACCCAAATCGATATAACTACCAAACATTCTTTGGGGTTATCTAAAAGACAAAGTTCATTCTGCAAAGAGTGACCCTCATCACTCCACACCTTTTGAAGGCCTTGTATTATTTAAGTTGTACATGTATTCTAAATTCAGATAAATGTGCAAACTATAAGATAATTTTAAACCCTGCATTTAACTGATGATAGTATGGGCCATTAATCTTATTATTTTAATCCTTTATCTATCTGTGATTAAATTTATCCTTTTTAGATTCTCTAATCCTTGTTTGTTGCATTCATGTTTACTTTATTACTTTCAATTTGTTAGAATTATAGATACACAATCATATTTATATCATCTTTTTAGTGGCCAGTAAAACCTTAAAAACTAACATGGCACTTCCATTCTATTCTTAAATAACACATATGGTTATTAAACTATTGATTTTATCATAGATTAGCTAATGAAACTCACTGTAAGCTTACCATTACCTATAGTTTAAATCTCAAAAATGTTTGAACACCCAATAATTTGGTATATTATATAAACTGAGTACGGTTATGGTTTTCCACATTTTGTCACCCACTGAGACCATCGCATTCAGATTAATATTTGCTTATAGCTATAATAGATCATGTCTTCAATGCTGATATATTGTTCTTAAGATGTTCTGTGAACCAGTGGCAGTATGAATTTCCCTGAACAAGGCAGAAGGCTTCTTCTTTCCTGATTCACCTTAATGAACATACGAGTACATGCAGATCACATTTGCTTCACTTACACTGTGAATTAACAAGACATGTTTGAAGCTGTTGTTTCCATCGTCTATTGTAACTCAACTGACGGCATTGGTGTCTTCTTTTCTCTGATCCCTGGTAGATGGCATGATGAACTATAGCTTATATAAAAATCCATTATTTACTTACTGCACCAAAGTTCTCAAACAGCAAATACAAAACAAGTTCAAATGTTTCAAAACCAAACTCTGAGACTAATTACAGGTGCTATCAAAACCACAACAATAGCAGCTATGGAAATACTAACCAACCAATACCCTATTGAATATGAAATAGAAAAAATAGCTCTTATTCAACACGAAAAGTTGATCAGACTCCCATTCAATACATGGAACAAGAGAAATTTTATACATACACTAAAGACTCAGGAGAGCTTTCCTTCGAAAATTTAAGACATCAAGAAGAATGTATACCTTCCTAATTCAAAGGAAAACTTCATATAAAAGTCAATCTGACACAAACATTAGACATCACATATTTATTATTTACACATGACAGAAGAAAAGAAAAGAAAAGTGATACTCTAACTAGTGTTCTAAAATTAGTGGCATCACAAACAATCCATACTAGATTTCCGGAGCATGAATGGCTCCATATTTATACTAATGATATCAAACCGAGAAGAAGCAGGAGCTGGAGTCATGTGTCACTTCTTTTCCTATTACAAATATTTAAGTTCTGGGACTACAAACTTTGATGGAGAAATTGAAGCAATTTGAATGGCCCTACAAAATGTTTTGCATAGAATCTCACATTTTCATCAGGCTGGTATTCTCTCAGATTCCAGGACAGCAATTATAGCAATTACTTCTAAGCTCTCACCAAAAAACCAAACAATTATTGTTGTTAGCTAATGCTGGATTTCTTGACAATGAAGTCGTTAATCCTCTTGCTCTCCAATATTTTTCACTGATGGATGGGGCATTAGAAGTGGCTGGGCATATTTGAAGGTGGTCTCAATCCATTTCCTCTTGCAGATCGCATAGAGGACAGAGTGGTGAAGAATATATCCCAATTATGTTTAAATGTTTTGCCAGACAATCATGTCCTGTAATCAACCTGAAGGTTGCAATTGTTGCAACCAAACAATTATAGAATATTGGAAAATTCTTGTCCACCTAACAGCACTTCAAAAACACCCAGTCTTTCAGTGTATACCAGCTCACTTTGGGCTGAATGCAGCTGATTTTCTTGCAAGAAAGGGTCCCAGCAGTGTACAGAAATCTATGGTTAATCTACCATTTTATGCAGCTAAAAGATTAATCAACTCTGAATTTTCCCAAACATGTGCTGTGATGGTTGTAGACATAAACTCCAAACTATTGTGATGTTGGGTTCGGGGCTCAGCATTCAATGCAGGATGGATGGGCCAAACTGATTCACACAACATGCTGTGCCGGCAAGCTGGCACATACATTCACGGCCTGGCTGCCTCGGAGGACTGCTGTGTGTACGTGACTTTTAACAATCAATACAGCAGAAACAAAACGGGTGTTGAGAACGTTCTTATGACTACTAGTTGCATCATTTCTGGTGTGTGTGTGTGTGTGAAATCAAGAAAGGTTCATGTGACATCATCCAGAGTACATAAGGAGGCCAGAGAGTGAGTTTTTAGAGTTACAGTTACAGACATGAGTCAGTGAGTGCAAGACAGCTGTGCATGGCAAGGAGATTCTGCGAGCATCGTGAGTGATCACATCATTGTAATTAGAGCTTGAGAGACAGAGAAAGTGAAGAAAGACACTAAAAGGACTGAGCAAGGAAGTGCAAATTATGAGCTGTGGATAGCCCGTAAGACTGTAGATGGTGTTAACAATGAGAAGAAAACTGTATTTGTGGTAAAATTTTAGAAGACAAAGTGATAGAAAAGTAACCGGACCTGATTTTTATTATTTTGTCACACTATTAAAAGAAGTAAACCACCTGCTAGAATTTCTATATGAGAGAAGATTTTCTTTCAAAAACACAGTTATAGAATTTTGAACTTTGAAATTCTGCCTTCAGACATCTATAACAACATACCATCTACCAGGGACCAGAGGGAAGAAGACGTCAATGCTGCCAGTCGAGTTACAGCAGATGATGGAAACATGTCTTGTTAATTTACAGTGTAAATAAAGCAAACGTGCTCCAAAATTTTACAACATAATATTCATTTATTACTTGACATCCATTTAAATACAAACAGTAGATAGCACAAAAATTGCATAGATTCAAAATTATACCTTATTTAAAATTACATTTAAGTGCTCTTTCATTAAACACCACAGAAATAGAACTATTATTATCTTCAAAGCCTAACAGTCAGTCTGGGTGGCTCAGTTGGTTAGACGCTGGCCTACTAATCCCAAGGCTGTGGTTCAAATTCAGCCCAGACCAATGGTTTTAAGTGTGCTTAAAAACGATAGCTGTCAGTAGATTTACTGGCATGTAAAAGAACTCCTGCGGGACGAAAATCTGGCACACTGACGACACTGATATGATTCTGGCAATGCACAGCATCGTTAAACAACAAAATAATTGTTTTTCAAGGCCTAATGAGCAAATTTTATGTAACATAAATAGCATGTCCTAAATATTCATAGTTCATTTATTAATTACACAATTGCAATTTTATAAGATTTTTTAAACAATATCTACTTTAATTGATGCAGAAATAATGAAGACTGCTTCACTTGGCCATAACTCATTTCCAAAGCCTTCCCAACATTGTAAAACATTAAAATAATCATAGCTTTCAAATACAGGTTTCATTTTTCAAAAATTTGTATAGACTTCCATTGCAAAAAGCACCAAAAAAAAAAAAAAAAGGAAAAAAAACATACAAAGAGTATTAAATTTGTCTACCTAGCATTTCCATGTTACATGCTCAAAGACTCTGTCTTTTATCAGAACTGATTATTCTTGGTGTTCCTTTTCAAATTCACTTGCTAGCAGTAACTTTTATCTTTTTCATAGTCCAAAGATCCTTGCAATGCAGCCTCTCAAATTGTAAACTATTTACTGTTTGTAAGGCAGCAATCTACTGGGAGAGCAAAAAAGTTTGAATGGGCTGCACAGTGTTTTGCCTGTTCGCATCCTTGGCACTCATTGCCATCTGCCATTATCATAGAAAGGCATGGATGATACCATACAACATTTTTAAAACTACCTTTAAGGGCTTTACTTAGAAACTTCACGAAAGAAGATGTTGAAACTGGCCACAGTCATTGTCCATAACATTTTTGGACCTCTTTAGCAAACTGTCCATCACTCGTTGTAGTTCATGTTGAGAAATGCTGGCAATTTCCTGGTGGATATTTTGTTTTAATTCTTCCAGGGTGTGTGGGTTTGTCTTGTACACTTTAAGTTTTAAGTTACCCCAGAGATAGAAATTGCAGGGGCTTAAGTCGGGGGATTGAGGGGCCAACAAATCTCTATTAATAATTCTGTTCTGAAGCACACTTTCAATTGCTCTCATCAAAAGATTGGCCATATGAGCTGTTGTAAAGTCATGTTAAAAAATGGCAAAATTATGCTCCCTGTCTATTAATTCTTTAAAGAAAGGGTCAAAATTGTATTCACGTGTGTACGGACATCAACTGTTGGCCCCCAAAAAAATTAGCCCCATGACTCAGAACCTAGTATTGTTCATGAAGTACCACTTCATGATGAAAAAATTGGTGTATGATGCGCTATTAGCAGAGAAAGGTTTCTCACAGCTCCAATAAGCAATCTCTATCTCTGGGTAACTTAAAACAAAGTGTACAGGACAAACCAATACATACTGGAAGAATTAAAACAAAATATTTTCCAGGAAATAGTCAGCATTTCTCAACGTGAACTACGGCGAGTGATGGATAGTTTCCTAAAGAGGTGCCAAAAATGTATAGACAATGACAGAGGCCAGTTTCAGCATGTCCTTTTGTAAAGTTGGTAAGTAAAGCCTTTAAAAGTAGTTTTGAAAATACTGTTTCAACCATGCTTTTCTATGATAGCGACAGATGGCAATGAGCACCAAGAATGCGGTCAGACAAAACACTGGACAGGTCATTTAAATTTTTTTTGCTCTCCCGGTGTTTACTTAACTATGTTTTTGTGAATACTAATGTGCATGATTTTCCTAATACCTAACTATTATAATTAGGTTTCTTTTCTTAATTATATGTGCAGTGCATGAAATAAAGACCACTCGTCCTCAAGCATTCGGCATTTGTTTAAAATTCAGGACCATTTCTTACATTAAGACAAAATGCCATATATTTAAAACCTAAAAACTGTTCCCCTAAGTATTTGGTTAGTGTTTGATACCCCTTGAATGGTTATAATATAGGAAATACTAAGCAAACAATGAAGCATATAGAAGAAATTTCAGTTAGCATCAATTACAATGCAAAACCAAATTCACAATTGTTTATATTACAGATGAGTGCCAAGTACACTGCAAGAACTACTATTTATTTACATTTGGAACAATCCTACCAGTAACTACATATGAGGGGCAGTCAAATTAAAATGTATCAGGTGCCAAAATGTATCACTGAAAACGTATTGCATCAAAAGTAATCTTCATAGTCACTAACACATGTATCCCATTGATAAATATAAATATTACTTTAATGTTACAGAAGTTTTCAAGCTGTTAATAAATGTACAATACTACTGAACCACTGATGAGTTCATCAGCTCTATATGTACTATAAAAATTGTAAAAAGTAAAAATACGAAGCCATCAATGATAGCAGATGAATTTTGTCCCTCAGGGAAATATAAGAGTTCTGACAAATAATTGATGATAAAATCAGGATGGCATTCTTCTTTGAGTGTAAAAACTTTAAGCTTATCAGATGGTCACAGAGTCATAGTCAGGCAGCAAAATTTAGACACTGATGGGAGAGAAATTAGGCTTTTTTATTTACGGACACTCTCTAACTGCTGCGGTTTTCAGCATCCCACTCTATATTGGGCATGAAAGATCCCTTAATTTTGTTTTTTATCAGGCTTGAAGTTCTTTTACATGCCAAAAATCTAGGACAGGAACCACCGGCTTTATTTTCCCTCCAAAGGAAGCCACCCAAAAAATGCACCCTAGACCAGGAGGATGAATACCTCAGGTCAACTGTATTCTAGAGTGCCTAGTATTGTTTAAATATGAGAGTGGGCCCTGCCCTGTACAGTGGTACATAAAAATTGTGGATGTGTCCAATGTGTGCAATCAAGGACCTGATGAAGGGAAACAGTTCACCTGAGAATAACAAAGCTTATTAATTGCATATCAAGTATTTATACTTTGTCACATCACATCATGTGACCTTGAATGCACCTTCCCACAATACAGACAATGTTTATGCAAAAACTGCAGGAGATTTACTTTTAAGAATTTTAGAAAACTTATTGTAACTGCTAATTCTGCTACCATGAAAGCATGTTATGAAAAAGAATGGACCAATAAAAAAGCTTAAGTCAATGAACATCTGGTATTTATTTCTGTTATGAATATTTATTGTTCATCAATTAATGATACCCATAAATTATTTCTCTGGAAGAAGGAAATATCCAACCAAATTAAGTACACCATGAAAGTTACAACTTTATTTTTTAAACATTTTGAAGCATGAATAGAGAGGTTTATGTCAAGTGTTGCATCGCATTGATATCATGCATTTCTGACCATGACAACTCTTGTGCAATAAACAAATCCATGCCTATGTTATAGTCAACCTAAAGTGCTTCATCGGTGTTCAAGTTTCACTGCCTGTTTCAGTTTCATGAAAACTCATTCAAACCAAATGAAGAAGCTAAGTAAGATTGTGAGTCCGTTAGCAGCCTATACTTCTATAAGAATGATAATAGTCATCTATACCCCATGGGATAAATGTACTAAATGTTATGAAGATTACTTTTCCAGTAATAAATGTTCAATAAACTTTTTAGCATTTGGTTGCCACTTTTTTCATATAAATGCACTTTATATTTAAACTCGACGTTCATTTATTTTCGGACTTACTTGCCCACATTTTACAGATCATAACAACTGCCAATAATTTACATAAAATTGATGGGTAAGAGGATATGAAAAAGCTCTTTTACATTACATTAATATGTAAAAAGAAGCTAGAAACAGTCACATTCTTCTTAATTTTCTTAATGTGAGCTGAAATTTGAAACACTGAGATCACTTATGGTTTACTTACACAACATGCTTTGAGAACATATAAGTAATATCACCGTTACTAATTCTGACTCAACATTAAGAAAAGTTGTTTTACACTAACACATACCAGAAGATTGAGCCACTGGGTCGTTGCCTAAAACTGAGGGCAGTGTTAGACCCAGGCCAAGGGACTAGTGCTTACCGGTGTATTATAGATGGTTTCATTGCACCAGCTCTACTTTAACTTCAGGACTTTATACTTAACAACCATTAGAATGATCAATAATAATAATAATAATTGTTCTTTCACACATTCCATGAGTAGGTAAAGTTAGAAAGCTATAATCAGACTGAAAACAGTCAGTTGGTGAAGCCAGCCCAGCATACTACCATGGTGGCTAGCTGGAAGAGCAGTGGCACAGAAAGCCAAAGATCTGTCATTCAAATCTCGGCTATGGCACTGAATTTTCCAAGTTGATTCCACCCTTCCAAAAGACAGTCGTAGTAACATTTCTAGACTAATAACATCATCAGATATTTCTCAAGTCAAAACCCTGATATGATCATAGAGATTAAAGGGGGCACTGAAACAATTAAAAAATATTGTTTTAATGTTGAGATCTGTGAAACTTCCTTTCTAGAAATTACAACGTTGCATTAAAAAGCAAGCTCAGAAAAGTCCGAAAATAAATTAATTGTGGTTCAAGACACTACCATCTTTGAGAATTTTAAAAAAGCAAGGTAATTTCACCAAATTATATTCTTTATACATTTTAGCAGCTACAAATAATATTAGTAAAGCTAAGTGAAGGATGTCACATTTAGTTATTTCTAAATAAATACTCTAATTACAGAGGATTTCTTGCACACTCTATACGAGAGTGTTCTGTTTTTGAGAAAGTCAAGCAGTATCAAACCTACACCAATTATGCATTCAGTGAAACAATGAGCATTGCAAACTACTCAACATACATTTTTTCTAGAATAGGCAATCTGTTTCCAAAAGGTTTATTTCCTTCTTTTTATGCTTAAATCCACTGAAACACTTACCAAGCTGTGTTCCACCAATAGGGAGCAAGCGCTCCACAGTAGGAGTAGTGAGCTGAGGAGGTGGCTGGTGATGAAGACTGCTATGCAGATCTAACTGCCATGGCAGATGTTGTGCTACCTCGGGAGTACTGTAAGGCGGAGTTGTTAGGGGTTCCACTCGCTTTTGTCTTCCTAATGGTCTGGGTACAGGAGAGCCATGATGATGATTATCAGGCCATTTGTCTGTAGGTCTTTCCTTCTCTATACTGCTTTGCCTGATTTGAAAAAAGACGTTTTTATCAGCATAAATATGTAGGTATATGTTGTATGAACAATTTTAATTGGACTTCACCGCAAGCTCTATTTTCTCTTTATTTGCCAGTTGAAAACAGCATTTACCATCATACAAATATGAGTTGCAATCATAATCTGTACACTAGCTTATATTGTAATAAGCTTTAAAGACAGCCTCAAGCTGGTAAAACCATGTTCCAACAATGGCAATTAAGGCTGAAATATTATAATTTCTAGAGCTCAGAAGTTGAAGACCCATAAATTGGCTATAAAAACTTTTAAAAAGTGCATAAAGATATCCAAAAGAGGCCTAAAAGCTGGAAGAAAGGACATAAACTAATTAATAATTTCAGTTTCAATTAAATATCTAATGCATATATGCATATGTTTGAAAACACAACATTCTAATGGTGTGCAACATACAGAGTGAAAAAAACCACATTACAGAAGTGCTTCTTATGATTCAGGAGCCAATAATATATATTCTGGAGAAAGAAACTGAAATAGGCATATGTTTACTAACGGAATATTTGCACTAAGGCATTACACAGATCTTTGTAAAATGGAGACGACTTAGCATTTTGTAATTTTCTTTTCTCCACAGCCCAGGAGGCTGCTCTCATGTGTTTCTCATGCCCAGTATGCTGCTGGACACAAAACCCCTTTTCTGCACTAACTTTAACCTCACAATATTTGCAGAAAAGAATAGTGCCATCAAAATTCAGATACTAATTGTTCAAAAACAAGAGTTTTACTAGGTCTAGTTTTAGGTATATTTACAGTCATTAATTAAATATTCTTAGGTTACCAGCCATATAATATCTATAAAATATTAAAGCTTTTGGCAATTTCAAACTCCATGGTCATCATCAGGAAATGAATACTTAATAAATAAATGGCCATCTCAAACTCATGGCTTTCATTGGAAACTGCATAAGAAATAAGTAGCCATCTCAAAATCATGGTCTTTTTTTAAGTATTCCTGTCCAAGCTGTGCTAAGTCATAGACCGTTGTCCCTATTAAAATTATTTGGCTCTAATTTAATTTTGATCACCTCTTTTATAAGTTTGCTATAATATCAGTTACTACGGTGCAAAACTGCAACCTCATTGAATAAAATTTTGTGATCATTGTCAAGATTATGCTGTGCTATTGCTGATTTTTCTGATTGTAGTAGTCGTAGATTGCATTTGTGTTCCTCATGTCTCTCTTCAGTCATACAACCGTCTGTCCTACATGCCTTTCCACATCGGCAAGGAGTTTTGTAAACACCAGGTGCTTTAAAATGTTATAGATATTACATGGCTGGTAACTCAAGAAGCTTTAATTAATAATCATCGGCGTGAAAATTTCAGGTCTTATATATTTATGGTCAGTCAAATATAAGATGTATATAACCTACCCACTTCTACCTCTGGTCAAGATCATTGTCATGATGCTGGTCAAAAATAACAGGGTATTTAGAGAAGTTCAGTAGTTTCTTGCAGGACTTCTACTGGTGTGCTTATGGCATGAATGCAATAGAAAAGATTCTCTCAACTACCTATTCTAGCGAGCCTTAGCAGTGTGTATTAGTTAAAAAAAATTAGAATTGAGATTAGGTTCTGTTGGATCGGAAAAATATAGCAAAAAAATCTGATGTGTTGTACTCACATGACTTTCTCTACTCTTGTACTAACCATTCTTACAAACTCTTACTCTTCTATCTTCTTCATGTTAGTTGAGATAAACATTTGCAGAAATTATCTTCTCACTTATTTCCTTGTAGGTACATGGGGAATGTGGGAATACAGTAGGCTTTGTGCGATAGTCAAATGTTTTAAAGCTTACAAATTCTGTTCTCTTTGCATGGCTAATATATAAAAAGATGAATAATGCTGTTCCATTTGACAAATAAGTTTTCCAAAACTCACACAAATAACAAGAAATATCTCTGAAATGGTTCACTCTACAAAAAAAGTATTTGGACATAAACTGTATGTTTTAGCAAGGTCTACATTTTTTGTACAGTAAGATTTGGTCTATCTCTTACGTTTTTCCAGCCATGCAAAAGTCATCAAGAGTAAACAGGACTACATAGGCTATAGCCATAAAATTCAAAATATGCATTTCATTTGTCATAAAGATATCTTAAATATATGGCATTTTAATAAAAATCATTAGAGCCATTTTCAAGAAAATTAAAACTTTTTGAAAAATTTTCCATGTAAGGGTAGTTTAAGGTGGAGGAATTTTCTTCAAAATCTTCATGTTGGATCCTTAAAATATGTTAAACTTAAATACCAACTATGGTTTTTTACTGACTTTTGTTTTTGAGTTATGCTGTCCACAGACTGACAGACACACAGAGACACACACACACAGATCTTTTTCTAAAAATGCCTTTTTTGGATTCAGGGGGCCTCACATATATTTCTGGTGAAATCTTGACATCAAATTTTTGGGTGCAATACAGTAGTACTTCCTCTAGTTACTATACGTAGTAAAGAAAGTGAAAAGGTAAAATTGTGAAAAATGCTGTTAAATGAAATAAAAAGACTAAAATAGGATATTTGACCAAAAAATTCCTAAAGGCAGGAAGGATAAATCAAATCCATCATTTCCCGGCCTGTAATGACCCATAATTATCATATATTATACTGGGCTTCGTCTTCAGGCACTAGTAAAAACAAAGAATTTTTCTTCAACTTCCTAACCCTAAGAAGTTCATTTTTAAGGAAGCACTTAGAATGTTACTTACCCATGACTATCTTTGCCAATAGCCCTAACGACAGCTACAGCAGGCATACCAGTTGCTACTGCTGAACCACATACAATGCTAGCATTAATACGAGAGGTGCCACTACTGCCGCTGCTGCTGGGGCTGAGGGCATCTACTTTGCTCTGAGTTGGTGATCTGTATGGTGGCTGAAAACTCTCCTCACTAGGTGTCTGAAGAGTTGGTAAGCCCATCTTCTTACTTGCTTTGGAATCACAGCTTTCAGCTCTGCCATTTTTAGAAGTCTATAACAACCAGAATACAGCTTGTTACTAATTGATGTGTGCATTACAATATCACTAATAAAGCTTGAATATGTATTCACAATCAAATAGTGAAGTAATACATGCAAATAACCATGACATATGTGAACAATCTGAGGTTCTGTATTCACATGACTTTATTTAACCACTCTTCTATAACCTATTCAATCAAAAGCTTACTCCAGGGTTTGAATTAATGAGGGGATGGGGTGATTTCCTCTTCTCATTAAATAAGTTCCCCAGCTCATCAAAGAAGAATTCCTACCCTGCCAGGGAAGTTTCTTTTTCTTTTTACTGTAAGTATTTACTATTGCTGCTCTTTGAAAATACAGGAAGACATGGAACACTTTCGATGTAGACTGTGCATGGTACAAGTGCGAGCTGTGAGTAAGCAGAATATCATATTGTAAGTAAGCTAAACAATAAACAGTTTTCAGATTCATTAGTTGGGTTGGCATTCAGGGCCACAACTCCAGCAATTCTGCACCAGCAATAACGACTGCAGCTTGCAGTATTCAGTTCAGTTTCTTGTAACTACTGTTCTATTGTTCATAATCATGGATAAATTTGTGACAACAAAGCAAAAAGTTACAAAAAGTAATGAGAATGATGTATTCCAGTTCAAATCTCGGGCTTCAATTTCAAATAATATTAATATTACAGTTTCTAAGGTAAAACCTGCAGCATTGGAAGTGATATATGTTGGCAAAATAGTAAAAGTAAGTGCATTACACTAATCAAGGGATGTGTCGACAAAACTGTGTATACACGTATACACACAGCCTGGGTGCCGGTGCTAGACAATACAAAACCGAAGCCCCAAAATGCCAACAGAACCAATCATGTGGCAGTTCCCACAATCACAAAGTAGTGATTGGCGCACAAATACCCAATAAGAGATGAGAGGCAGTTCCTCTCACCTCTGTATAAGCCGGGCACTCCATCAATCACCCTCTAGTTGTTAACCAGCCAGGAATCACTCTCTGAAGATGCGCAATCCAGTATTGGGTGAAATGTCAGATATTCATTCATCGACTGGACCATTGCCTACAAACCCGGAAACTACTTTCTATTGCATTAATTATTGTCAACAAATAATCGTTTTACCGAAAAAAATTATTTGTATCAGATATTTGGAATATTTGGAGCCATCTAACTTTCTGAAAAATAAATATAAATGGTTTATTAATTCACTGTCATACAGACATTGTGTGAATGATGCTGTAATGTCTTTTTATTTCAAATTGAATGAATTTAGTCACAATTTAATGATAATGTGATGTTGCCAAACTCTCTTAGAAATTAAACTTTGCATGACATTTTAACATTAAATTGTGACTAAATTATCTGAATTAAGGTAGAAATGCATTACAGTATTGTTCACACAATGTGTACACGACAGTTAATGAAATAATAAGCCATTTATATCCATTTGTCAAGAAACTAGATGGCTCCAAATATTTTACACAAATTATTTTTTTTTGGCAAAATGGTTCTTTATTGGCAATAATTTTATGGGACATATTTGTTACACTCATAACGTAGAACCCCTGGTTGAAGCAGTACCTTCCACCCTGTATAAGAGGAATAAAGGAGGTAAAAAGACCACTCTCATTACTTATTTACAATATCTAGAAATATGTACCTGCAGAGCTTCATCTTCACTTCCCAGAAACCAAACTGGGCGACGCTGAGGTTGTGATATTTCAGAAGCTACTCCAGTCTTCACTTGAACTGCATGTGCCTCGACAAGCTGAGGACGATTCTCTATAACCCTCACAGGTTCATGAGTGGTTACACTTGCTGTGGCCGAGTTAACAGTAACAGGATGCACCTTGACAGTCACATGTTCTTCTGCAGTAAGTGGTCCACATGCTTCATCCATGTTTACCATTTCTTCCAATGAACCCTGCAATACAAATAGAAGAGTATCAATTTTTTAAACTTGTTGACTTAAATCTTAAGGATATGGGTAATGTGTACAAAATGGCACTTCGTATAGTTATCACAAAATATGAGGGAGTGATTGGTAACAAGACTGCAGTCTTTCTAGCCAAAAAGGGTGCAGTGTTATACTCAAAACCTATAAAGTCTTGTGGATTAGATGTGAAACTAAAAAATGTCAAAATTAGTATAAAACAAAAATACGAACATAATATTCAAAAGGAAATTTCCAATAAAAATTATTCTAACATAAAAGAAATAGTACAAAAAATAAAAAAATGAAGTTGCTCACTTCAGATTAGCCAATGAACATGACTGTTTGGTGGAACATCTGCATAGGTTTGGTGTTATAAGTGAACGCACGTGAGATCTGCAATGCTGATAAGATTTTAAATGGAGAACACCGACTGGAATCCCCAGAATTGAGGAAAACTATTACCTGGCTAGGGAAAAATTGATGCATTAAAATCCTGTGCATTAGATCAACAACAACAATTGGGAAAAAATGTCCCAGGTTTAAATTTAAAATATCTCCCCAACATTTGCCAGCTATGAGGGCTGAGGAAAACCTGAAAAAAGCTCAGACAGGGAGAACATCCTGATAGGATTTGAACCACAGATCTCCTATTCACAAGTGTGTGTGTGCTGTAACGAGAGGGGAATGAGGTAAAGGAATAAGAGGTCTTTCTTTTAATACATAACATAAAATGTACTTACATGTCCACTTCCATGAAGTGTGCCATCAGATTTTGGACTTTCTGGAATGGCAGCAAGTTCTGATTCTGTTTCATCTGCTTCAATGGAAAAACTGAAAATTAAGACCAATGTGCTAACTAAGAAAAATAGAAAAAATATGTATATTAGTGATGTTGAGAGTTTCAATGTGACTCAGTTTTCATTATAAACATGTATTTGCTTAAATATTTCATTTAGTAGAGTTAAATACCAAATTTGAAATGTCTGAATGAAAATAAATTCTGTAATCCTTTTTGACTCTAAGTATATATGGTTTATTGAGTGACTGAAACATTTAAGAAGATATTTAAATGGAATGTAAATTTCTTGAAAGACTGACTCAATGAAATTCCTAATATATAACAAATACCTACTTTAAGATGTTTTGGAAATAAATTATATTACTTTCTCTGACTAATCAGTCATGAGATAACAGAGAATGTGGCTAATAATTTCTCTCTAGAATACATTAAAGTAGGTCATCCTTCTTGAGCTAAATTTCTATGGGGATTAGCATAAAAGCATGTTTATACACATGTTAACCTTTTCTTCAAAAAGTACTAAGTCTACAAAAACAAAATTTTCCAAGCTTATCTAAGATAGTGTGCAAAAGGTCCAAAAATATTTTTATTTCTCTTTTTTTTTTAAAGAAAACTTTAGTATCACATAAGGAAGTTGAATAATGGATCTTTGGCTTTCCTCGCCAATGCTCTTTCTGTCATTCACAATAATGAGACACTTAGAGTGAGTGAGTGTGTTGGGTTTAAGGGCCCGTCGACAACTTGGTCATTATACTTAGAGATGCAGATACTTAGAGATGCATAAACTTACTCATGTGATTTATACATCCCAGTAAATCCAGGCAACATTAATTGCTCTGGGATATCATAATTTAACACTAGAAAGCTGGGAGGGATCAATTTTACCTCTAAGTAGAACCTAATGTGTACTTTTGTTAGAAAAAACTAAGTCAATACAGTTTACTCTTGTAACTTATTCACTTCACATTCTCATTACATATACTCACCAAAATGAAATGTTTCCAATTGTACTCCATGACATCATTTACCTTAAACAACTGAAGCGCTCATACTGACCCCTTTAAGGAGGAAGCCAGAGTCATTATTTATCTTAAGTATTAATTCCAATGTGATTTTATTCTGCAAACTTACATTCCTTGAATCAGCATGATGAATACAACAAATTCATGGAATACAATATAGAATGTTCCACATAAAAATATATAACTAACATGATATGGAGCATTCTGTATTATTTCTTATGAATTCAAATTGCTTTTAGTAATCTGTAGTGTAAATAGAAAACTATTTTTAAACAAACTAAAATAAGAGCAGAATGGATGATTTCTGGGTTTGTGGGCATGGTCTACTGGAATAAGTCTTCTTACTTCCAGATGCTTCATCATAGCTGCAATAAACAACTTCAGTGGCACTGCCATAAAGATCTCATCTGAATCTTGGTGACGATTATTTCAGAGCCTGCCAGTAATGTACTGTTTGTATACCTTGGAGCAGGCAATGCTTGCTCCTGATTGGTCCAGGAGTGGAGTAGGGCACTGTGCGTCATCCATTCTGCTATTACTCGTACATCAGCCATGAAAGCCTTCATTGTTTAAACCAAAATGCACTTGCAAAGATTATGGGACATCCTATACAGGGTGGAAGGTACTGCTTTGGTCAGAATAACCTGGCTAATAGATGCAGGTGTAAGAAACATAAAATACTAAGTTTCCTTTTGGTAGGTTTAATAGTTTTGTAAAAATGTTCATTTTTTGGGTAATGTAAATGGTAGCTCTGAGCTGATGGGACTAGCCCTCACGCATGCGAGTGGCCTGTGTTGTGTCCAGCCGGGATGTGCTTCAAGGTAATCACTGCCCTCAGATGTAAACAAAACACTTGTCCAGTGTGTTTACCACACTGCTGAGGTGGTCACCATCTCGGACAAATCCACATAAATTGAAATGACAGGTGTGAATGTTACTAAAATAATACATTCATTCAAGTAATAATGAAGATTCACTTTTCCACAGTTAAGGTAGCAAAAAACTAAACAATCAAAGCCATATATTTTAGGTTAAAAAATATGCTGACATAAGGAGATACAGATTTTCCTAATAATGCACATTATTGTTATCCATTACGAGCTAAAACAATAGTGACTTTTTTAATACAAAAATAAATAAAAGTCTTTCCCTTCATTTTCCTAAAACAATTGTGCTCTTTTATAGAGTACTAGGCTCAAATAAAACTAACCATCTCCTTGTCATAAGACCCACCAAAGTTTGTACCTGGTGCATGAACTTGTCCTTCCCCTTCACTTTTAGTAACTTTAGGCAGTGCCTCCCCTAATCTCCCCTCCATCTGAATGTGCCAATTGTTCAACCATGAAGCTGAGGACACACAAGAAGGTTGAGTGTCCATAGTGCTACCACATTGCTCCTTGAAATTAAATTTTGCATGACTTTTTAACATTAAATTGTGGCTAAATTCACTTGAATTAAGATAAACAGGCACTACAGCATTGTTCACACAATGTCTGCACGACAGCGAAATAATAACCCATTTTATCAATTCATCAAGAAGCTAGATAGTTTTAAATACTTACGCAAATTATGTTTTTTGGTGAAACCGCTCTTTATTGACAATAATTGTATTGGACATATTTGTTACACTCATCTTGTAGAATCCCTGGTTTACATATGGCCCAATCAGTACCTTGCACCCTGTGTACTGATATTATAGTAATTTTTTACGTTAATCTATCAGAAATATGAATGTTTCCTGGATTCAGTTTCTGTCTATACACTCTCTGGTCTTCTTCAGAACTGGCACAAAGGAAATTTGAAATTGCAATTCTGATTTTCTTTCATTACAGCATTTAAAACTTACTGAAATATTCACCCCTGTGAAGAGAAGAGATGAAAATGCATTTGAAAAATAACACTGTGTTTATTCAAGATGTTTTCGGGCTTCGAGCCAGGTGTAGTGATGAAGAGTCATTGACGTTTCGGGAGTGCACATCTCTCCCATCATCAGGATGATGAATGACTAGCAAGAGTGAAGGGACCAGTACTGTCCGCTAGTATGTACCGAGTAGAAAACACCCAGTCTAATGTGGAGGTGGTTCAACGCTCCGTTGGAACGTGTGTTTTCTGAGCCAGTCGATTTCCAACTTTAAGACTGGTTTCTGTAGCGGTTTCTGGGAACAGAGAGTTAAGGAGGCTCTGTCCATCTCCTCCGAGAAGAGTACACTGAACTGGGATGCTGGATTGCAGTTTAGTCCCTCCTGGAAACCAGTCTTAAAGTTGGAAATCGACCAACTCAGAAAACACAGATTCCAACGGAGCAGTGAACCACCTCCACACTAGACTGGGTGTTTTCTACTTGGTATGTACTAGCAGACAGTACATATACTGGTCCCTTCACTCTTGCTAGTCATTCATCATCCTGATGATGGGAGAGATGTACACTCCCGAAACGTTGATGGCTCTTCCTCACTACACCTGGCTAGAAGCCCAAGAAGATCTTGAATATGTTTGTCGCCAGGAAAGCTTCAAATCATATTTTAACACTGTGTTTATCTCAAATAGCTTAGAGCCTAAAGAACAGAGACAAGAAAAGTAGAAAAACTAACCTAGATTCAGGCATTTTTCTCTCCATAGAGGGCTTTGGCTTCTCGAATTCAGAAATCTGGCCTGTTTCTTCCCAATGAGTCTCCATAGTTCCTCCTGTATTTGATTTCTGGAAATACAAAGCTTGTACCTTGCCAGGTTTGGTATTAACTGAGACTTGAGACCCTCCCTCACTGACATATAAAGGTGACAATGGAGGAGTCTCAAATTTTTCCAATCCTGCGCCAGCACTAGCTCCACCTCCAACACTTCCAGTATGTTCAGGATCTCCACCCAGGGATGGCTGACTTACATCTGAATCAAAATGTGAATGAATTTTCTTTAAAATAATTATTACATTCAGAAAAATGTAAGTTTAAGTTCATCAGACCACTTTTTGTCTAAAGCGTATTTAGTACTTGCAGTATCCAGCATTCAGATTCTGTTGCTGTCATAGAGGATGCTATTGAAAAACTAAGTGCTATGCATGGAGAAACTGGTGCAATCGAAAAGTAAATTGCAAAGTATATTAAAGAGAAATCAACATTTCATAGTGTATATAGCAAATTCTAAATGGAGATGATGTTGATCCAACTAAGGACGTTTCCCCAGGAAAAATAGTAATTTCTTTCCTAAAATTTGCCCCAGTTACATCATGTGACTTGGAAAGATCTTTATCTGTCTATAAGAACGTTCTCAGTGACAAACATCTTTCAATGACCCTAGGAAACATTAAAAAAATCATGATTTTTCACAATGTGATTTGAGTGTTGTAACTAAGAAAATGAAGAATGGAATTAAATATTTGATATTACATATTTTCCCCATTTTACATATTTTCCTATATTTTTCACTATATACTTATGTACATATTTTGCTAAGTGATACTACATAAAAATTCCAGCTCTATTAATAACATGCAAACACTTTTGGCACTTGATTGCTTACCTCTAGAACGTGTAGAAGGTGGTCCCATAATGAAAGTGTCAGGAATACGACGGCAGTGATGATGTTGGGCATCTAAAGTATTAAGTACAATTCTCACCAATGATGCCATTTGTGTAGAGACAGGTGGCTGACTGTATTGATACTATGAAAATTAGAAACAAAACGTTATCAGTTCAATCTTTCATAGGTTATTTAAAAAACAAATACATGCATTTTTATTACTTTCTCTACTACATATGGCAAAGTAGGGGAAGTATTGTATTCTACCCAAAAATTTGATGTCGAGATTTCACCAGAAATATATATTTTGAGCTCCCCTGAATCTAAAACAAGCATTTTTAGAAAAAGGTCTGCGTGTGCGGGTGCGTGCGTGCGTGTGTGCATGTGTGTGTCAGTCTGGGTCTCTCTGTATTATAAAAACAATGCAATAAAGTAGATATTGGCATTGGCATTTCACAGTCAATTAAAATTCTATTCTGTGTTGAGAGTTCTAGTACGTACCTTGTATAGCAGAATCAAGAGAGACATCAGCCAAGAATGACGTGCATGAGGTTCTAGAAACCACAGGCTGTAAGTCGGAGTTTGACATTCTGCAGGCGGATTATGGTGTGGGCATGGACAATATTGTAGCAATACTACACATGTTGGCAGAAAAACTTTTCCCATAAGGTGATTCTGGTCCAGAAGCTGAGGCAAGTTTGCCAGGAAAACATTGAATACTGGAGATGCTCTGCAAAAACAAACAAATCAACAGATTCTATCATTATAGAGCACTTTCCTTTGGTACAAATGTGCTGAGAAAGCTGCAAAATCATATACAATCATATTATTAATCATATTTTTGTTAAAAAGTACGAATCAATGAAAGCAATGCAGCAGAGTTTGAATATGTGTGTTGACTTCTTGGGTTCAATCTCAATGACACCAGTGTGTCTTTGATTCTGAGTTGGATTCATTTTCTTGGAGCAATGAGATCTCTTGTATTTTTCTCACATACGCAGTACAGGGAAGCTGTTTATGGAATAAATTTATCTCACGTTCTATTGCAAAGAATATAGTTGAAGCAAAAATGTTATATGGAGCAGAGATTTGGGGTCTTTCTGGTTTACCAAGAGCTTCACCCAATGGTGTTGCACAAACGGAGTTAGGAAGAACTGATAGTAAAGCTAAAATTGTAGTAAAAGTATTTAAGTTGACACAGTATTTGTATATGCATCCCCTATAGTGAACAATTTAAATGTGAACTTGGCTTCAGTTTAACGTATTTCTGTGTAGAATCATTCTTTCATCACCAGGAAGATTGTCAATTAGTGATAATTGTTGTAAAGAGTATTTTTTAATTGTATTTGTATAATTGAGAGTTATGTTATAAATGTATTTGGTCAAAAATGTTAGAGACAAATTATAATGGTTCTCTTAACGAGTTTGAGACTGTGATATTTCTTAAAATATGACACAGAATGACATCACAAGTAAGCACAGCTAAGCGTAATATTATACGAACGCAGTACCCTAGCAATGCGGGGATATTGAATTCTCTCTTGGTCTGATGACTTCAGCAAATGTAGACATGCAATTTATGTGCTGCTATACTAAAAGGATTATTAAGTGTTTTAAATACTCCCGAACCAAGGTTTTATTGCGAAGAAGAAGTAATTTTCTAGTGATTGTTCGAAAAGTTAAATGTACTATCTAAAGTAAGATAATACTATTGAAAGAGGCAAGAAAAAGAAGATAGTTTGTGTATCGTATGAAAACTCACTAAATCTTATGATGCACAATCTCAAGTTCACTAAAAAGTTTAGTATCTTGCTAAAAATCAGCAATTGTGACTTTCCATACAAGTGTATAAAGCATAATGACTGAATCAAAGCATCAAATTCAGAACTGAATTTGCCTTATTTCTGTACCACACCCGAGATAAGGAGAGATTAGTCATCGCTCCTGCCAACTGACGCTAACTTGTCTATCAACGCAAAAACAGTCATCTCTTACAAAAGCCCATCACAAAGTACTGGTGGATAAGGTATGTCCCTAACTTCTTGTAAACCAACCTCTGCTCTAAGTACAAGAATCTGCCATTTTCTTTTTATTTGGTGTTGTTAGTGTATCATATGATAGGTCCATTGTATCAGAGGCATTTACTAAATTATGTTGCTATGTGTACTCTAATAAAATGTTTGTAAAATCGGCTGGAAACCGGAATCCACTCTCATTAATTGAATTGTATGTTTTTGAGGTGTACCTTGAAGCTGAAGGGACAAGAAAAAAATTCAAAATATCCAAAAATTCAAATTACAAATGTTACATCTAAAATTGACGTTTTAGCAATACAATACAATACAATCTTCTTCTTTTCCCTTCTACTTTTAAATTTAAAATTTTATTGGGTATTCAGTCCTCTGACATTCTAAACACGCATCTATACCATCTCAGGTCTCTTTCTTCTACAATTTTCAAAATTTTTCTGTCAATTGTGTAATTTCCCTTTCCGAACTTTATCTTTCCTGGATTTTCATGCTGATCGTCTCCAAAAATCCATTTCTAATACCATTAATTTAATTGCTTGTTGTGTGCTTATGGTCCAAGTTTCAGCATCATACAATGTTGTACTTTAGGATAGTGCCTGATATATTAATTTTTAAGTTCTATGTAAAATATTTGTAGTCCATAAAACTGAATTAAACATTCCTATAATTCTCTTCCCATCAGTTATTCATCTTTGAATCTCTAAATTTGTTGTTGCATCCTTTTGTATTACAGACCCAAGATATTTAAAATAGTCAACATGTGCTATTTGTTCTGTATTGCATGTAACCTTTTCTTCTAAACCTATTGACATATTCAGTTTTGATAAATCTAAATAAAATAAAACACATAAAACAACTGCAGTTTCTTTGAAAGCACAGTATGTCCAAAAAAATGTGTTTTAATACTGCATATTTCAATTTTAAAAGTTACGTCTTCCATTTTCATCATGAGCAGTCTCAATTATTTGAGAAAAATTGCATACAAAGTATATGATTCCCACTGAGACTGAACATTTTCCAAAACAGACAGGATTCTGCTTATTCAGTGTCCAATTTGGGCAAGTTTCAGTGCAGTAAGCACATCAGACTTGTTCCAATTTTAATAGATTACAACTTTTCCATTCCAAATAAGGTTGAGCTGATAATTTTTCTGAACATTTTATTTATTTAAAGTGACAGAATAAAACAGTTATAAATTAAAAAAAAAAAGAAAGAAAGAAAAGTAAACTAATTTTCTTAGGATACTCTATGTTCTATGATAACTGGTAAGAACCATGTACACACCACACATGTACACAACATACCTTAACCTTTGTGGCGGAACATGAAAACCTTTCTCATTTTGGTTGTACCCCAGAAGTAAATAGAGATGTCTCAGAACAATAGTTTGATTCTTTGCCATCATTTTTTCATCACTTGGGAAAGCCTGAAAATGAAAATAAAGTATAAAGCATTACTGAAGTCTGAAACAAAATCTTCATTTTCACCAGAATTATACAACTATTGATAATGATTCAGAAGTTGTATTATCTCCATTGTATATCTACTCTACTAACCTTTTTTGTAATTGTTGTATGATATTGCAGTTACAATAAACACAAGTTTTTAGTTCTTTTGCGCAACTTTGAGTCAAAACTAACATTTTCAGCTTCACTAAACTTTGTAAGTTCCCATTAAAGACAACGCACTTTCATTGAAAGCCCAATAGGAGAGTCCCAAGACTCCAGAGAGAACAAACACTTTTAATATACACATTGAAAAGCTATCAGGGAAGCTGAGTAAAACTTGTTCTGTTCTTTGTCAACTTAAGCTTTGAGTGTCAGCTAATCTCTTCAAAACTTGTTATTTTGCTTACTTTCACTCTTTACTGCTATATGGACTACCATTATGGGGAAATGCTATAAATAGTAAGACAATATTTAAACTTCAAAAAAGAGCAATAAGAATCCTAGTTGGTATCCCGAATGCAGAAAGTTGTAGAGAACATTTTCACAACTTGAATATCTTGACCTTACCATGTTTGTATATAAAAGAATTGTTAATTTATACCAAGATGAATGCATAACATTATGTCACAAATGGGAAAATACACTCACATATACATGGAACAAGGACAAACTTCACACTATCAGCCACAAAACCAAACTATTTGTAACATTCTTCAAGTATAACAGCTTAAAATTATATAACTATATACTGGGGTACTGAAAAGCACAAACTCTTTAAACAAATATAAAGTAGAGGCTGGCCCCATAGCGCAGTTGGTAGAGCACCTGCCTGCTGTGCTGGGTTTGATTCCCGGCAGGGGGATAGGAATTTTTCTCCAGCCAGGGTTATTCCTCATCCTTCCTTGAGTCTGGAGGTATGAATGAAAGTGTGAATGTGTGTGTGAATTCAACATATAAAAACCCCAAAGACCAAAAAACCCACTGTTAAACGAGTAACACCATTGCCAATATGACCTCTGCAGTTAAAGGCGCGATACAAATGGAACAATTAAAAATATATATATATTATAATACCCCAGCAGCCAAAGGTAGCTGATGATGCAGGCATTCGTTGGGATGTGACTCCCCTCATGTGAAGGAATTCATGGAGGATTTTCAAAACTGCTGGCAATCCAATCTGCAATAGTGCCTTAATTTCTTTAAATGTTAGGATTAATTTCATTAAGCATTTTTTCAATGCTGCAATTTTTCCCTCAGTCGCTGCCATTACCAAACATGCATTTCTCTCATCTTTCAAAAATGTTCAGTTGCTTTTAAATTACTGAAACCACCAGAAAACTGTGGTACAGGAAAAAGCAAACGCTCTCTTCCAAGGTCCTTACAGGGAATGCCTACCTGCATGCCATAGGTTGTTCAATCATGCACTGCTGGAGTTCCTGGAATGGGAGAGTCACCGCCTGACATCAGTTTACTCATAAAAAATCTGATGTGTTGCACGTGTTAGTTAAGTTAAACATTTGTACAACTTATCTTATTGCTTATTTCCTTGTAGGTACAAGGGGAATGTTAGAATACAGTAGGCTTTGTGTGATATTCAAATGTTTTAAAGTTTTGAGATTCTGTTGTCTTTGCACACTTAACATATAAAAAAATGAACAACGATGATCCATTTCACGAATGTTCTAAGTTTTCCGAAACTTTTGTTTTCTCACATGTCAAAACTTTTGTAGTGACTTTTTTATGTAAGTAAAAGTTAGTGAAGCTCAAAATGTTAATTTTTACTTCAAGTTACTCAAAATCACATTTCCGCTTCACTGTGTACCCCTTTATCTAGATTACATATAAGTCTTTAGTTGTTTTTCATTTACAGAACCTGCATTATGTGGGAGTTTGTAACATTCATTCTGAATCATCCTGTACATTGAGTACATATGAATTTGTTACTAGCGGAGGAAAATTATATGAATGCATCATTTCAAATTTGTACACCAGAATCAAAATGCAGTATCATGAACTGAAGACATGGAGTATTTCACATCCAATGAAATTAATTTTAACTATTTTTTAAAGGATTAATGCAAATGCAATCAGCTTTTACTAAAAATAAAGACAAAATCAAAATAAGGAATGGAAAGAATTTTAGTTGATATTTTTACCTGATCTGATCTGGAGAGAAATTGCATTAGCAAGAATATCAAGAGATGAACTGTTTCTTTGTCTGCTTCTTCCAGATCAATAATACGATGAAAAAATCCAGCAAGATTTCCATTGTCTGCTCCACTGCCTGCGTTCATGGCATGAATATGCCCATCTGTGTTAAAAGTAAACAACAGCAAAAAAAAAAAAAAAAAGGAAATTGCATTAATTCAGATTTCCGAGCTCCTCGGAAGAATGAGAAATGAACACCAAAGCCTTCAGAAAATAACAGTGACACAGAAGTGCAAAGATAGTACAGTTTGCAGAAGCAACGATTTCACTTACAGTTATTACACACATTAACATGAAACACATGTGTAACATCTAAATTAGCTATGTACATGAAACAAAACAGTGTCCATGACTAAGTTTCTGCATTTAGTTGTTTTAATGTTCAACACTGAATATAGAAGCATTGTCATAGAAAAAACTTGTCACTGTATTGTTTCTAATCTGCACATACAGTTTTATTACTTTGTCATTTTTATAATTTTGTATGAAAATACACAAGGGTAATTCGGAAAGTAAGGTCCAAATTGCCTTAGCCCATCAAATTTTGCATGAACATTGAAACGCACATGCCTACAAACTCCCAGCATGTCTTGAACATAAAACAATGTCATTTGTATTGGTAGTGTTGCAGTGTCCTCTTCACAGTGTCAGTTCAAAATGTTTAAAATAATCAATTGGGCGGCCAACTATGAAATACGGTCTGTGATTCAGTTTTTGACAGGAAGGAACATTTCAGGAGCAGACATTCATTGACACAGATCCATGAAGTGTATGGCCCCAATGCGATAAGTGACAGCAAAGTGTGTAGGTGGATGAGAGCTTTCAAGGCCGGACAGGACAATGTCCGTAATGAACTGCGATCAGGCCAGGCATCAATGATCACAAAAGATTGCTCAATACTGTGGATAGAAAGATACATGAAGATCAGTGATTGACGATTGACAATTTCCATTGGTTATTAAGTGGTAATCCACTGTTCCATAGCGAAGGGATTCTGACCCCTTCAGCTGCTGTGGTACGAGCCCTACATACCCCTGATGTTACTAGAAGTATATTGGGTAGAATAACGAGCTCCTCCCATATTGGAGCTGCTCAGATTGGGTTGGTTTCGGCAGGGCAGTGGTTCCTGATACTCATGGGAGACTGGAGAGACTTGAGTTGTCAAGAGATGCCTCAATGTTCTCGGGCACTAACCTGCAGAGTTAGTAGCCAGTAGCCTACATACCTGGTAGCCCGACAGAGGTTATTGACAGTCTTCCCAGATGGGTTGATGCATGTAAGTGGCACATCCACTTCCATACCGTGTGCAACGGCAGAGGGGAGCCTTTCAGGGAAACCAGGTATTGGGCTAATGGAAAGCTCCACGGAGGGAGTGGCACTCAGTTGCCTCCTTCTCTGGTTTTGTCTCTCTGGTAGATCCCTCACCTTCAAAGTGGTTACCCACCGGTTATCAATGACTGGTTATCCTCATAGGCAGCAGACTTCTATCACTTCAGCACACATAAGCTTGTAGAACGTTATGACAAATGTTTAAACAAATATGGCACCTATGTAGTAAAATGGAAAAATATCTATGGAACTAAATAAAAAAACCATTTTGCAACAACTCACATCCATGGTGGTTTGATGTGTATAAAACATTGCACCTTACTTTATGAACTTCCCTTGTAGCAGACAATATACACGCAAGTTAACTCCAAGAACTGACAAAGTATTAAGTCTGTTCTGAAATTTCTCCTTCCATTACATATTCACTGAAGACTTTTTTTTTTTAAATCCTTTGCAAATATTATCAATGTTGGCTGCTCCACAATGCAATGAAACTTCAAAAGATTAGAACTCTTAGGGAAGTAGCAGAAGGAGTAATTTTACAGTGAGAATTAAACTAGCCTCATTTCAAGTCATTCATTTATAATGAACTACTTCAAGCACAGCAAACAAACCATCAGCAGGAATTGCCTGCTCTCAAAATTGAGGTAAAATCAATAACTTTTTAAAATTTCCAGCTGTGTGGATACTTTAAATTCAAAAGCTAAATGCAGACAGGATTTCATGAAATTGTAATCATCCAGTTTGTTCTCACTTGTTACTTTTCTTTGGAAACAAATACACTATGCTGCACTTTAATTGAATTATACCTGAAGGGTTGAATGGCTGAAAGTGTTATATTTTCTGATAGAAGATACTGTTATAAAGTTATTACCTTTCCTTATACCATTAAAAAGAACTTCCAACACACTTATTTTCTACCTTTCCTTTTAGTTTCTCTACTAATACAGTAAAACAAGGAAGTATTGTATTCCATCCAAAAATTTAATGTTTACGGTTTCACTGGAAATACATCTTTTGAAGAACCTGAACACCAAAAAAAAGCATTTTTAGAAAAAAGTCTATGTATGTATTTGTCTGTCTTCTGTGTGTCTGTGAAAGCATGACTCAAAATAAAAGGTCCAATAAAAATATCAGATTTGTTACTCGAGTTTCATTATCTTCCAGAAGAACCACATGAAGGTTTTCAACAAAATCCTTCCACTACAAACTATGCTTTACAAGAATATTTGTTAAAATTGTTTTTTTGTTTTTTTAAATGGCTCTATTTTAATTAAAATACTGAATATTCTTTGACTTTGGTCATGGACAGTCAACATTATGCTGTTTGAAGTTCAAAAAAAATTGATATGTTGCACTCACATGACTTTCTCTACTCCTGTACTAACTATTCTTCCTATATCTTCTTCATGTTAGTTGAGATAAACATTTGCTGAAATTATCTTATTGTTTATTTTCTTGTAAGTGCAAGGGAAATATGGGAATGTAGTAGGCTTTGAGAAATAGTCAAATCTTTTACAGCTTTCAAATTCCATTCTCTTTGCATGGCTAACATAAAAAAATGAACAACGATGTTGCGTGATGAAAGTTTAAGCTTTCTGAAACTGACACAAATAACAAGGAATATCTCAGAAATGGTTCACTCTAAAAAAAATTTATTTGGACATAAATTGTGTGTTTTAGCAAGATCTACTGTTTTGAATAGTAAGACTTGGTCTATGTCTTATGGTTTGCAAGTTATTCAAAAGTCATTCAGAGTAAACAGGACTACATAGGCTGTAGCCAGAAAATTCAAAATATACATTTTGTTTCTCATAAAAATACGTTAAAAATATGGCATTTTAATCAAAATCATTAGATCCATTTTCGAGAAGGAAACATTTCAAAAACTTCAAAACTTCAAAATTTTCTAAAAATTGTCGATAAAAAGGGTAGTTTAGGGTGGAGGAATTTTCTTCAAAATGTTCGTCTCCTTAAAAGACATTAAACTTAAATACCAACTTTGGTTTTTAACCAATTTTTTGTTTTTGAGTTATGCTGCCCACAGACTGACAGACACAAACATACTGTTTTCTAAAAATACATTTTTTTTTTTTGGATTCAGGGGGCCTCAAAACATATTTCTGGTGAAATCTCAACATCAAATTTTTGGGTGGAATACAATACTTCCTCTACTTACTATACATAGTAGAGAAAGTAAAAAGGAGAGAGGTAGGAGGGGAAACAAAAGTACCTACGGCATGATGCTGAGACAGCAATGCCAACACCTACTCCAATTAAAATAAATAATAGTGACTTTCTATTATTGAACTAAAAATCATTTTTAATTTACAAAAACATTTATGATACTGTTTAATGTGTGCACTTTTTAACTGGAGCTGATATTCTCGGGTTGCTGACTGCGCAATTCTTCAGTATGTGCCAGCACCCCAGATCAATTTCAAGGACTTAGGTCCACAAAAAGAGAGCCTTGAGTAGCTTGTAGATTCCAGTTGCACTTGCATTTTGCACCAATGTTTAGGAATTCACTGAAAGTATTCTTTTTAGAAGGCTGAAGATATTAACCCTACCTTGCATGTAAGGTCTTGATCTCAAAATTCCTTGTATGCAATTGAGCTACAATCATAACAAAGAATGAAATTCATAAGATAAACACTAGACAAAAGAGCAACATCCATCATCCCAGTGCAAAACGTTCTTGCTTTAAGAAAAGTGTATATGTATAATAAAACTATAAAAACATTTAATGCACTACCTAATGATTTAAATGCAAAACTTGACAATTTCAATATTATTAAAATTGCGGCTGAAGAGTAACTGAGCTCAAAATTATTTTATTCTGTACAAGATTATCTGAATGAGAAATTATTCTTATAACGCTATTGGAGTTTTGTAATAACAAAATGACAATAACATAACAAATAAAGGTTCTGTGGCAGTAAAAGCCCAGTGAAAGTTTAAAACAACATTCATTTTATAATAATAATAATTATTTCCGGGGAAGGCCACGTCTTGGTTGTGTTGTTGTTGCCAACGTTTCACTCTACTATGTAGAGCTTCTTCAGGGCTAATGCTTTCTTTGGCAGCAACGCAGGAACTGTGCTGTCTCTTCAACTTCTCGCTTATTTATATCTTGGCTGTAGAGGTTAGAGCGGGTCCTCTCGTTCTCATTGGCTGATGGTTCGCCAATCCTCGTGTTCTTATCAATGTTTGCCAAATAGTGTGGAGATGTCTTCCATTATCCCTGTTGATTCTTTCTTTTAATTTATATATTTCTATGCTTTCTCTGGCCATTCTATATGTAAAATGGTCAGAGTTAACTAATAACTGTATTTGGTCGAAATCTGTATTGTGCTTCATGGATATGGCATGTTCAGCCAATGCTGATTTTTCGGGTTGGTTTAGTTTTAAACTTCTGATATGTTCTTGCCATCTGATTTTTATTGATCTGCCTGTCTGCCCTATATATGCAGAGGCATGCAAGAAAGAGAGGAAGACCTCGGTTAAGATGGTTGGATTGTCTGGAGGAGGACTTGCAAAGAGTGGGAGTAAGAAGGTGGAGAAAAAAGGCAGAAGATAGAAGAGAATGGGCTATCGTCCTGAAGGAGGCATTAGCTATACTTTAAGAGCTGCACGCCACTGAGAAGAAGAAGAAGAAGTATTAATACATCTTTCTATGCTTATTATTCAAATCAAATGTTTATGTATATCTGCACTATACTGTACATTCCTTGACATGTTCAAGTTCACGGGCCTTTATGGCCATTTGGGAACTTGCTAAATGCAATCCAATCTAATCTAAGTAGTATCTAGCTGTTTTAATGACAGATCATAGCCAATTACATGTGAGCATGCTCAAATGTGTAGTGAAGTACTGACAGGCATCGCCAGGGTTTGTCCGATAGAGCCTTGCTCTGGCTCGCGCTAGCTTACAGTCTCTCAGTGGTGTGCTTTATTCATGACACAACCGACCATACAGCAGGTCAAATTAACCTCAAACTAGATTAATACTGAACCAATATTCTACATTTATAGCATTACAGAGTGTGTGTGTGTGTAAGTAATAACAGGTATATGTATTCCAATTTGTCATACATAGTCCTATGTGACACTTGCAGCAGTATACTTTCACTCTGTTTGTCTACTTGTTGAATTTACGAGTAATTATTTTATAACTATATGTATAATCAGCAAAACAGAAACAGCTTTTCTACATTTAACTGATGAACCCTTAAACATACAGGAACAAAATTATATTTCATAATATAAAAACCTGAGATAGTTAACACAATCAGAACAGTTAAAGGTCTAGCTGATGAGAAATTATACATAAGTAACTTATATAAACTATAAAATATGGGAACATTAAATTAAATGTTTTTTTTTTTCTTGGGAGGTAGTTTTCTGTTGACCTTCCTATGAATATTTGAGAAGATATTTTGTGCTGCCTTGATTCTAAGCACTGCATTAAGATTTTCATCAGAGAGGTTACTTTGCTGTCCATGTTTTCTCAATTCTAAAATAGAGGAGACTTGCTCACACACATACACAAGAGTTTAGCTGCATGATTATGCAGGGGTGGAAATCATAAATGAGGAAAAAATTGGTAAAAACCAACCAAATCCACCTTGTTATAGTTGCATTTCAGTTTTCTGTCACATTGTAACTGTAAGCTGTAGGAACCAAATCAACATTTGCTGCAAATGGTGTAGCAAATTTATGAAATTGTGTTTCTCGACCTTGCAAGTCCTGTCAGCCATGTCTTCACCAAGAACACATTGTGCCAAACATTGAAACCCCACTGCTCGGCAAGCAAGCTCTTGGTCCCGTCTACTAAAGTAGTGCACCTGCTGGTGCCTGTACTAGGCATTGCAAATCAAGTATAACAGAACGATATAGGCTGTACAAGACTAGTGAAAGTTTAAAACAAAGCTTATGTATTGCAAACTATATGCAGCCAAATTGTACTTATACTGGGTGTGTCTTCAAAGCCTGCGGATTGCAGAGTTATTCAGTCCCGGCATTTTACAGGCTATGCCATAAACTAGGGTTGCCAGGTCTCACGTATTTCCTGGGTTCTCCCATATTTCAGCCTTATTTTATTGAGTCTCCCGGCTCCCATATTTTGGACTATTTCTCATGTATTTCATACACTGCCATGAATTCTGAGCTTTAGAAGGATATTTGGAATATGAAATATATCGAAGGGATAGTTCCTTTTTCCCAATGTTGGCAGCAGTATTTCAATTAGCTGTTGGTAGCAGCAAGCCTTCTATTCTTATTGGCTGGTAGAGTGTAGTCAATCCTTAAGTGTACCTGTTGTCATGTGATGCATGACGTGAGCACGTGTCTCATTCACTTGCGTCATTGAATTGAAGAGAGGAACATGTGTTTTGTTTGTGATTCTATAAAGCAAGTAAGACCGTGGAAGGCAATGGCCACAATGAACATGTGTTTTGTTTGTTTGTGATTCTATAAAGCAGGTAAAATCATGGAAGGCGATGGCCGCCATGAATTGAAAAAAGCTGCACCCAAGAAGAAACCTAAGTACATGTGTGTTTATCTTTCTGTTTGGGAAGATACTTATTTTTGGGCAGGACCTGTGATGAGTAATAAGCATTATGCACATTGCTGTTTATAGCCTTTTAAAAGACTGAAATATGTGAGATTACGAAATCCCCAATTTGTAAATATACTATTTTAAATGTTACAAATAAATATGTAAAACCTAGTTCTGTGCAATAAGCATACATCTTCTAAAATCAATACAGAGAAGAATCGACATATCGACAATATATTCAGGTATTAAGGAAACATTGTTTAAATCTCCTGTAGTTTTAGCTTGAAAACCTGGCAACCCTACCATAAACACTGTCCACTGCATCGCATCGTATCAGTCTTGCAGTGCTATACGTAAAGTGGCTTGTTCCCCTAGTGCAACAGTGTGGGCATTGGCCATCAGTGCTGAAGGTCCCAGGTTCAAATACTGCCACTTGAAAGTACGTTTTATGTATAGTAAATTTAACGAGAACTGATAGTTTGGCATGAATGTATCGTTTCATTTAATTAGTTTCAGTATGTGAATTTAGGAGAAAACACAAATTGTTACTTGTTAGAATGTGCTTTAATGAATGTCAAAAATAAATGCATAATAATATTGTACTTATAACCTACAAACATAAGGCATCATTACATTACATTTTATTTAAAGCTATTCTTTCATACAAAAGAAAGCCAATAGATTGTTCTAAGAGTTTCCAAAATGCAGTACATACATACAGACAAACTAGATAACAGCTGGAACTTGGCATTTATAGGCAAATGCACTTTCTAGTGCATTCAGAAAGGAAAGATGATTTGTGAACCGTTCTTGAAACATAAACAGAAATGAATAAAAAGCTTTCGTGATTTGAACTTCTGAGCTTCACCATCACTTTCCAGCATGTTAACCATTACACCATTAGAGCGCATTAACAGTGAGTACTGCTGTAGCGCTAATCAGTGTGCATTGTATTTCGCATTGTCTGTAAAATCTAGGATTATCTAGTTACCAATCCGCAGGATGAGAAGACTCGCATGGTATATATTATGTTAATCTTATAGCTGCTGGGAAAGACTTGATTTTGTCTCTGTACAAAATTATCCTTGCTTTGTTTTGATATTGCCTGTATATAATACGTCTTTTATGTCCAATATTCAAATCTAATGTTTTATGTAAATATGCAACTAAACTATATACTTCCTTGACATGTTCAATGTTCACTGACCTTTATGACTCTAGTAAACTCACTGAACACAATCAAATTCAAACCCAAATTAATGCTTTTCTCATTAATTCCTATATGGTTATTTCATCATAAACTTAAGCTTAAAATGAGGCTTTTAACTCTCTTATGGCAGGTTCACAATGGAGTGACACTGGCAATGCAACATAAGATGATTCAACAATAAAATTCAACATGAACATGACAAAATACATGCAACAAAAGCTGAATACACTTTTTAGTTCAATTGTTTGAGTCACTTTCTTCACACTCTGCTGTGTCATACCATTTTTGGATAGAAAACCACAACATTGGCCATAATATTAAGTTTTTAAAATCACATCTTCAACAGAATTGAACATTTCGGAGGAAATGTATATCATCTGAAACAGTAATAGCGTAATGAACTTTGAAATTCTGGCATTGAATGAAGTGTTACAACTTTGCACTCCTAACACTAGATGGCAACAGGACCAGAGTAGCAGAGAAAGAGAGCAAAAAGAAGGTAGCTTAGACACCCAACAGCTGAGGACAAGATTGAATGATCTTTAAAATGTTTCAGTACAAACAACAATTTGAAGCAAAGTGAAGTGTAAAAAAAGTGGCTCAAAAAAGAAATTGAACTCAAACACACTTCACTCGATCAAATTGCATAAGCTTTCATGGCCGGTGTCAATAAATACAAAATTATTATCCAGGCTTGTGGGCTGTGGTCTGGTGGAAAAACACCCTCCAGACGTTTCATTCGAAGCTGCGCTGAACATGCCAAATGTTAACACTCACATTACACAAGAGGTGCTGCCGTTTGGAACAAACAGAAAAATCTGCAGTTGCAGAACACGCATTACTAGCGCCAGGAGAACACATTATACAGTATTCAGATACAGCTATCCTGTCTTTCACAGCTCATTATTATGCCTGTGTAAGTAATGAAGCCATAGAGATCTTCAAACACGAAGATAACTTCAGTAAGAAGGGGGAAACCAAGCACTTAAATAAAGTTTGGCATCCAGCATTATACAAAGCATGTAAGAAACCTGATTGGAGACAAATTCAAGTTGATACACCATCAACAGCCTCAGCCACAGTAAATGCCGGCCCATCGACAACAATGGAAGCAGCCCTTACTTTAACCCAGGCCACGCAGCAGTCGAACCAATAAACAAAGACCGGACCAATTGTCAACCACCCACACATGCTAAGCATATAAAACCTGCGAAACCAAAACGCTCTGCATCAGTCATCGCCAAGACTAGCAGAGTAGTACGGTCACATCACTGAGAATGTTCAACACAGCTTTGAACAAAACGTCTGGAAGGAGTTTTTCCACTAGATCATGGCCCACAAGCCCAGATAATCATTTTCTATTTACTAGTACTTCTATTTTAATATTTATAATCATTACATTACCTCGAGCAGTATTGTTTGAGCTCAAATGCATATAAAACTACAAAGAAAAGGTGTACACTCTTACTCAAGCATTGCACAGCAGTATAAAGCTGTCTATTAGCTACGTTTATCTCTTCGAGCTTGTAGGCCATAGTTTACACGCCCAGGAGAGATGAATGTAGCTAATAGACAGGACGCTGGCTGTGACAGCCTAACACTGTTCCTCATTGTGAACACTGGATATTGAGGACCAATGCTGCATTACATATTGCTTAAGTCACATTGCCAGTGCCACTTCATTGTGTAAATGTTACTCAAGTTAATTCTATCAAACAAACAACACAAATAAACAATGTGCATGCACACAATAATTGAAATATTCTAATAATATAACATGAGGAGATACAAATGCAAATACTTTCACATTTGCTAAAAACACTTGAATGCAGCACAATGGTTTTCTTTTGTTCTCTTAATGAAGTTGTATGTGTGTCACTTTGTGGACGGCCATAATACATTCCACATCTTTCCAAAGGCTTTGCTGCTATTAGTTACACTATTATTAAACATAAGATTGGGGTTAAAGAAAGGAAGCTAATAAAAATCATCAAGCCGTATGGCACATCATCAGTTTAAAAAATAATATTCATTTGTGCTCATGAATATAATGTTTAACAGTTGAAAATATTTGCATTTACTCTATCTTCTCCTCAATTCTGAGAACAAACACCAAACATCTACCCACCCCATCTTAACTGAATATTTCTGACTGAAACGATGTCTCAGGAATTCTGTGCACATATCTATTTACTGAATTATGTACTTTTTAGATATTTGCTTTCTTCAGCATTATCATTAGCGTAGAAAATTTAGCCATTTTTATACTTTATGCTCTCTTTAAATGTTAGCTACAAGTGCTGGCAAACTAATTGACTGTAAGATTTTAGTTCTGTTTTTATGTATATATATTTTTAATCTTTTAGTAGCAAAACCAAAAGTTACAGTTTGAAATATATTTGATTACTACAAAATTCTGAATTTATTATTCCTTTTAATGAAATAATCACAATATTATGATGGTCATATGGATTAGCATCTCTAAGTTTTATTTCTACACATGCAGTCAGATTGAATATCAACAAAGTGGGTGCATTTTCTTTAAATTTCATTTTTTAAGTGTATTTAAGCTTGTAACTCCGTGGTGCAACAGCCCATCTGGGCCAAGGTCTACCATTTGACCACTGCATCCCCCACCTCTGTCCACCACAGACATCATGAGTAGGGCGCAGTACTGGAGGTGGCACGTGGTCAATGCACCATCCCTCCCGGCTAATTATGCATTATTTAAGCTCAGGCAGTTTTAAATTTTCCAGAGAGTTCTGAACAATAAAATGCAACAGGCAAATGACCTACATTGTTCAGAAAAATAATTGGATCTTCATTGCGTGACAGTTCTGGGCATGCGAGTTGCGTACAGTTACTTTAGTGTTAGAACAATATGGAGAATAAGAATTTTGTCATTATTTTGAAACTAAGGAAAGGCACCATAAAATTCTCAGTAAAGTTGCCGAGTAAGGACTTCTTGATGTGCAATGTCACTAAACCAATGCCAACTTAGCATGAAGAAATACACTAATGAACAATTGGAAACAATGTTTTATTATTCATAGTTTCTTACAGAAGATTAACTTCGTCAGTATAGAAGCACGAACTAAATAGTGGAATAATGTAAATAAAGAAGACGTATCAATAGCAGAAAGTGTCAAAAAGTGAAGATTTCCTTTTTCCTCATTCCCCTTTAGCTTTAATTATTAATGGAATCCCATGTTTCCAATAATGTTGAAATCACCAGTGATTTGTGACACTTATTTACAGTAAAATCAGATGTTTAAAGCATTCTGTTTGTCAATCTACCACATCTACCTCTTATAAAACTTTGTATTTGTTTCATAAATGTATACTATGGTATATATCCATGGTGTATGGTTATCTACAATATCTCATGCACAATTTCATAATTATTTCAGGTTACACGGTTAATACTTCCAAAACACAACTTTATATTTCTTTCATAAACTTATATTTATGAAATATATTCACATTTAAGGTTTTCTACCTCTGCACAACTGTATAGGTTTATGATTTCATAGTTATTTCCATTCATACAGTTTATGCCTCTAAAATGCAACTTCGCAAGTTTTTATTTCTTTTATAAACATATATTTAGGAATATATATTTCCATTTAAGGTTAGCTGCCTGCTGTACAACTGCATAAGCTGTGATATCAGGTTATGTGGTTCAAACATTAATTTTTTTATCATAATATGAAGGACCCTCATTTATTCTGTAATTGTGGTGCTCAGTGTTACATTTGGGTTCAATTGAGGAATGTATGTGTAAGTTAAATAGAGTTCCCCGCCTTCCAGTTAGAAAAATTCATCATTCAATGAGAATAGAGTTTCTCGCCTTGTTCGTATCTACATCACCTATGTACAAGCATTGCCATACACACAATTCCAATGTAATTCAAATGATATTTTACTGCTGCTAAGCTACTTTCATTTCTCATATGCTGGCACCTGTGTTACACGGTCCGTAAGTCTGTATTTGGCAACATTACCAAATTCTCATAATTCCTTGCAGATTACTTTTGTATTTACATTCCTAAGTTCAGGCAATAATGTATAATGTATGCAGTTAATGTATAATCAATGAGGCTGACAATGAAGAGCAAATAAATGTACCCCTGTTCCCTTGAGAATAATTTTTCGTGGGCTAATTTTATGAGTACAAATCCTTCAGTCACAAATTTCTTTATTTAAGATAAAGGTGTCTAGTATTTACAAACTACCATGTGCCTGTTCAGATTAATAGCAAAAATATTATCATGTTAAAAAGTAATTACTTTCATTATCTAATTGCATGTGGCATAGGTATGAATATCACTAGTATTGCAATATTTATGACACATGTAACTAGGGCAGTCCAAAAGGGTAGAGCAAGGGGAAAGCATATCAGAAAACATGTCATTTTACCATGATATACAATTTTAGAGTAGCTACAAAACAAGAATGAACATGGGTCCAACCAATACAGTGATGTTACTCTCTCGGCGTTGCCAGTTGCCCAGTAAGCAGGCGACAGGGACTGAAGATATGTCTGTCTTTGTCACACTGAAACTGCCTTGCATGTAAACAAGTTAAACCCTCCGAGATGCTGTAGATATAACAAATAGGATATTCACCCTTGTCATATAAACCATCAATTATTCTATGTAAAACACCCTTTTGAAAATTGTCTAAGTTGGTAGTACTGCTTGATGTTTTCTAGGAGACCTAAATGTGGTAAATTCTCCTGATTTAGTGGACTGCTTGTCTTCTTTAACAATGTTTGTCATAGAGTGAGCATTCACATGACAAGCTGGTGCTGTTAATTCTTGACTCTGAGCGAAATTTGTATGCTCGAAAACTTCTTTAATTGACAGCTGTTTGAAAAAATGATACATATGAAAAACAATATTCCTAGCCTGCTTACGAGTTGTCTTGCAATCACTACTACGCAGTACTCTACTTGCTAAGTGACATATTTACTGACTTTGAAAACCACATCTGCATCTTAAAGGATCATTAATTTACTGAATGCATCAGCTGTATGGTGTGTGTCTGTTTTTCTTCACAGGTAGTGGCAGATTTTTCTCTTTATGGTCAGACATGTTACCTTTACCTATCTCCGAAACCAGATGTCCCACAAACATGGGGTTTGGACAGTTACCCTCAGAAAAAATAGCTGTGAAATAGGGAAAACAAAGTATTTCCTGAGCATGCAAAGCAATTAGCAGTAGAGTTTGGCACAGTGAGCCTGTATATGTACAACGTTGCACACATCTCACTGGCTAGTCAGCGACAGACCAGCCATGCCTAGCCCCACCGTATGTTCATTCCTGTTTTGCAGTTACCTTAGGTTAATATCTCTACCTTCCATTATTTTTATTTTTTATAAGTTTAACATACTTTAATGTCATAGTTTATATCAGACGATGAATGACTGAAGTGCTCTAATGAGCCAGGGGTGCATAGAGCTTAAGGAGAAATGTCAATTAAACCTCGAACAGGCACGTTGGTGCACAATGTGTGCACTGTTACCACATTATTGTGCCAACAATCGTACTGCTTCCTGTACCTTCTCTTCAGTTCTTAAACGAGGCTTAGTAGTTCTTGCAAGATGCTAGTGCGTATAGCTCAGGAGCTTTTACCATTTATATCCAGAGTTGCACTATTGGTGCACACTGTGCACCAGCATGCCTGGTCATGTAAGTATTTTATACAGATTGCTCTCTGCATATTAATGTTACTATTTCTTAATTTGAATGTATTGCATCACATGATACATTTCTGATATGTTTTTATAGCTTTTGCAATTACTCAATGTTTTATTTTTAGGAAAATATTGTAAAAGCAAGAAGGTTTTACTATAACAAGTTAGAAGTTTCAGTATAAGAAAGTGATGAGAATTATCTTTTTGATGCTGACCCCTTTGATGGTGAAGAGGGAAGCACTGAAAACTGGGAACATGAAACTGATTCAGAAATCAAACATAATCCTGGCAGTTATTCTTCTGGTGATTCCATCACTCAATCTGAGGTTTTTGTTGCAGAGACAAATTTAAATGAATGATTAGAAGCTCAAAGGAACAAGTGAGGTCGCTGTGTGGTCTGTGGGTGTGCAAAAAACATAAATTCGACAATTTGCTGTTCCTCCTAGGGTTCATTTGTGTGTAAAAGGCAGTCAAAGATAAGAATCATTTGTGAAAAATGTGATAAATATATTAGTGAATAAACGCTCTTGGGAACTAATGTAGTTTATGTAAGTCTGTCAATTAATTTAATTTTTTATAAACATTCAGTTCATTTGACTTACTACATTCTGAATGTTACTTTCAATTTTAAGAATAAGGGAAGAGGCATGTGGTTATGTGATAATTCTGCATACCGCACTGTAATGTTGTATGACATTTATTATACAGAATACATTAAATAAATTGGCTATTAATGTAAAAAGGCATAGTAACATAATAAAAATGTAATAAATTGGAACTAGGATCCACAGGTATATCAATTTACTGGCAGTTCAATGTGGTACACAGAATGTGCCAGCACGCCTACTCGCCTAACATTCTTAGATGCACCCGCTCGAGGGTTAAAGGCAGGATATTATATAAACAATCTTAACTGCTACTTTTATCACTGTTTTGTGAAAATTGGGTACGTTTTACTTCCTTATATGATACACGTATGTGGTCAATTTCAATGAAATAGAAAAACCATATTTTTTACAAAATGGATCTGTATTTTTTCAGAATTAAAAAATGTTATGCATCATTTTAAAAATAACCTTCAGAGATAATTACTTAAAATTATGTATACTGCTTATTTGGTTACAGTAAAACAATTAACCACTTCATGCATTATCCTGAGAATACTTGAAACTAAGAAATGGTTGAAAATTTTCTAACCCCAGTTATCTCACTTACATTTCAATCTTAGTTCTCTGTGGTTTTATTCCAACTATTCTTATTTAGAACCGTTTAATTTAGCACACACTGCTCCAGATATCTAGAATTAGTATGTTGATCTGACATTAGAGGGGAATACGGACACTTTGGCATATTTTGAAGGGTTAATCGCAGCATATACTGTCATTTCATTTGTAGGTTGACTTTTTATGTACAATGTTTATATTGCAAAGTTTGCAATGTCAAACAACAGTGATTCTGATAGTAGTATTTCCCTTGAGGAATCTGGCAGTTATAGTTCAGAAATATTAACTGAAAATGATTCTGATTCAGATTCAGGTAATTCTGTAGGTCTAAGTGCAACAAGAAATGGGTGCAATTGCAAATAGGTGGCAATATTTCTTCAATGCAGAAAATAGAGTGGACGTAAATGGATATCTTGGTGGAGCTGGAGTTGCATAGTGACTAAAAAGCTAAAAAAGGAGAAATAGTAGGTTGTCAAATAGGCAAAGGGGCATTTTTCTTTATATTTTAACACAATAAAGAACAATGTAACAAACACAAGAATACTTGGGATAATAGAAGGGTGTTAAAACCCTTGTTGTTTCCTAATATTGTTGCGTATTTTTAGTCTGATTCTCATATATAGCACCTATGTAATAACCGGTGACTACAGAACATAAAGAAAAAACATCATGTATTTTTATCATTTTTCTGAAAATAATTAGAGCATGAAGTGGCTAATAGTAAATATTTTGGTTTCTGGTGCTTGGTCATCATTTGAACCTCTCCTGGTTCTTTTCTTTCTTTGGACATGTTTTCCTGTCCATGCACATAAACAAAGGTGCCTTCTATGGTTTCTACGCAAGAAATCACTAATAATTTCTGCAGCTAAGCGGACAACTTGAGCATTTAATTAAATTTTAGGTATTTCCTCAAGGAATTTTGAAATAAAGCTTTGAGGGCCTATTTAAATATCAGAGAACAAAAGGAAATAAAAAGATTGAAATTTTGACCATTTTAATTAACATCTCTCCTTAAAGTTGTCTGCCATTTATCTTTTCAGGATGAAGGAAAACCTTGGAAAAAAGTTCTCTGGATAACTCACCCTAACCAAGATTCAAACTCAGGACCTTCTGAATGAGAGGTAGGCACGCTACTACCCCATCACTGAGATGGGCTTTTTTTATCATTGTGCAAATGCTTTTGAATTTTGGAACCATTGTTTGCCACATTAACTTGTAAGAGAAACAAGCATCTTTGCAATTTTTATTGCAGTTTACTTACATAAATATAAGTAAACAGAAGAAAGAATTAAAGGACTGCTGTTAGAAACATTACATAGATTACCTTTAATTCATTTCATTATATTTATACAAAAGTAAGTACTTTTTTAAATGTCGCTATGTTAAAGCTGCTTTCATTAACTATAATTTAACACTATCTACAATTTTATAGCATCTAAATTTTATTCATTTGTTTTATACTAAATATCTCATGCTAATGCAACATGCAATCAAGCAAAATCATGCATACATTGACAAAGAGACAATACCGCTTCAGACAGTGCCCCGTATAAGAAACGATGATACATTTTGTACTACATCTACCATCTAACGCTACCTGGCATACTGTTATTGGGAGGAATTGAGCCTAAGAACTGACCAAGTCCAAATCGAGATGTTTTCCTCTTGAGAACAGGTGCGGAATACTGACGACTGTATACTTTCTCCTTCTCTGCAAACCAACATAACAGAGAGCTCGTCTTCACTTCTACACAAAGAGAAACACAGTCACAATCCATTCACGGCATTACAGACAGCAGTTAACAAACACACATACATGCTGCAATAATTCCTGATCCTGAAAAATACAAAGCAATCAATATAAGATGCTGAGACATCAGAATAACAAATTTGCATTGTCTTTATGCAGATGAACTTTCATGGCCATATTTTAATGGAAAAAGAAACTTCTGAGAACCCTTGAAAAGAAGAGCAGAAAAGTTTAAGATACAATGTTTAGTGAGTCTGGTGTAGCATAGTGCATAAAATAGGATGTTGTGATGAAGTGAGCAAAAACAATTTGAAGTATTCATTATATGGATGTAGAGGAGAATCGAGTATGTGAAACAGATAAAAGAAAATAAGTAATAAAGGTTTTAGAAAGATTGGGCATAGGAAGAATAATGTTGAAACTGATAAGCAAGAGAAAGAAAACTGTGGTGGGAGAATTAATTGAGAAGAAAGTTGTTAAGAAAGCCTGTTCCAACTCAGCTCGACTGAGTGTGAGCCCTCGCATGTATGCAGTGATAGTGCTTGGAGCTCAGTTGCTCAGTGCTTGGAGCGTGGTAGCCAATACACCACTGGCAAAGGTCAAGTTCTTGTGCTTGCTGCCAGTTCCTGAAGATGGGTCCTTTCTAATAGCATATATCACTATGTTAAATCAGGGAGGCTGGTTGACTATTTCTTGGGAAGAAAGCTTCTGTTTACCAAAAGGATGGACTCTTGCAGTGTCTTGTATGTCAAAATGTGTTGAATTCAATGAGGAAATGGAACATACAGCATCATTATACAATACTTCATTCAGCTGTGACCACAGCTTGCCCCTGTGTCAAGCTGTGTTGCATACTGCAAGACATGAGTGCTCTGCTACACGCTGGTGTGCATCCATACTGGAACAGCCTGTTTTAAGAAATGTGCTGGAATTAATGGTAATAGGAAGAAACTTTATGGCAGAAATATATACAGGATGATAGGCAATATAAAATAAATGGTTAATATGCAAATATGAAAATAAAAGAAGAAAAGAGATAAGTATAAGAGAGCCTGGGTTTGCAATAAAGGACATGTTCTGGGCACAGAACTATAATATCAATTTTTCAGTCACAACACACAAAGCACACAATTCCATCATCATTTGTTATCCAATGTATAATCACTTATAACTCTATTTCAACATCAGTTTCTCATCCAAGAAGTGATGTTTAGGGTTGGATGATCTAATTCTATAACATTTTTTCTAATGTTTCTTTCACTTAAAAGCTTCAAGTTTATCACTGACAGAAAATTATATTTATGTCACAAACATGTATCTTATAAAAATTCAATGCCACAGCCGGAATTTGAACCACAGATCCTCCGCTTACCAGGCAGATGCTCTAACCATTAAGCTACTGTGACAACCTGCCAGAATGACATTGAATTCTCAAACCAGTTCGTATTTCTCCAGTTCTACCTCTCAAAATTGCCCACACACTGCTTGTGTGTTTAAAAACACCAACAGTAAGTTTGTTGGCATAAATAAAATAATAATTACCATCTGAAGGTTATTTAATCCTGGGATATAAAGTACTTGCAATAGTAAGTCACCATTGGGGTAATTTGTCTCTGATGTGAGACTGCCTTTGTGGTTTACCAGGAGAAATATGAACTGGTTTGAGAATTCAATGTCATTCTGGCAGGTTGTCACAGTAGCTTAATGGTTAGAGCACCCACCTGGTAAGTGGAGGGTCTGTGGTTCAATTTATGAATTTTTAAGTTCCAGTTCTACCTCTCAAACATTGTCCACACACAGCTTGTGTGTTTAAAAACTCCAACAGTAAGTTTGTTGGCATAAATAAAATAATAATGTATCTTATCGATTTATTTCCTGTGCACTTTGTACTTTATTCAGCTTTTTTTTTTATTATTGTTATAGCCCCCATAACTTCCTTACTCATATCAGGGACTTTGACTTTGATTTGTTGATGACATTTTTACTCTATAAACTGTGAGACTGTTGGTTAACCTTCCCACTGAGTGCATTCACATTCACTGCTGCATTTATGCTACTAGATTCTATCAAGGACAAGGAATGATTCTGGATAAAAAGAAAATTCCCTGGCCCATCTAGGAATCAAATTTGGGATCTCTGGATAGAGAAGCCGATTGCTGACCACTCGATCACAGTGAATCCTTATTCAGTTTTGTTTATCCATGTAGACTCCATAAAGATTTTGTTCTATTCTCTTCCCCTTCCTTATTATTTTCTTCATAAAAATGTCATTCAGTGAGAAACAACTTGAAGTTTTTATTTTCAAGTAAGCACTTAATGGGCACATTGTTCTATAATTGGTTATTAGTATAAAAGCTACTTCTTAGGTACTCCTCAGTTCATAAAATATTGAAGAAAATAGGAATGGGGAACACATGAGCAGAAAGAAACAGCAAAAGTAAGGGTTTCTGGAAGGGAACAAAAATAATGATTGAGGAAATTGAAAAGCAAGAAATTTTAAGTAGTTTTAATGACAAAAGGTCAATAATAGATTACAGATTTGTAAAAATGGAATGGGGAAAGAAAAATAAAGAAGTCAGAATAGGTTATGTATGGGGTATGCTAGGATGGGGATAATGAACCTAAGTGGCATTTTACCTAGGGGTAAAAAGAGGGGAGAGATGCACAAAATATGGTAGATTGTGTGAAAATTGGCACTATACACATATATTGGAATGTAATGGCATGGAAAAAGGGAGAGACAATGCAGTACTCAAGAAATGGAAAGATTTTCCAGTAGAGCTAAATGCTAGGAAAATTTTAACTCAGGATCAGATGAATGTATGGAGAAAGCAAGAAAATTTAAGGAAAATAGGGTGTGTGTGCGACTAATGCTCAGAATTTGATAATAAAATCATTCTTCTTCTTCTTGCCTCCCAATATTTAGAGACTAGATCTTGATTTGGAGAATTTCACATACAATTACAGGGAAAATAGGGTTAAAATGGTTAAAGGAAGTATGCATAAAAATAGAGAAAATATGGAAAGGGGTAACGAGGCATAAAAGTAAATAGTGGATATAACAAACTTCCCCATTATATACAGAGTGGAAACTACTGCTTTGGCCTAACATTAAACAGGGATTCTACATGATGAGTGTAACAAATATATCTAATACAATTATTGTGCAGAAAAAAATAATTTGTTTCAAATATTTGGAGCCATCTAGCTTCTTGACAAATGACATAAATGGTTTATTATTTTACTGTCGTGGAAACATTGTGTGAAGAATGTTGTAATGCATTTCTACCTTAATTCAAATGAATTTAGTCACAATTTAATGTTAAAATGTCAGGCAAAGTTTAATTCCTAAGAGAGATTTGGCAATGTCCTGTTAACATTAAATTGTGACTAAATTCATTTGAAATGAAATAACAAGATATTACAGCATTGTTTATACAATGTTTGTGTGACAATTAGTGAAATAATAAACCAATTATATCCATTAGTGAAGAAGCTAGATGGCTCCAAATACTTGACACATTTTTTTGGCAAAACAACTCTTTATTGACAATAATTGTGTTGGACATATTTGTTACACTCATCATGTAGAACCCCTGGTTGACATACGGCCAAAGCAGGATATTCCATCTGACATAATACAAAATGTTAAATATAAGAGGAAGTAATAGAAATAACCAACTCCAGGAGGGAAAAATAAATTGTGTAAATTTCTAGCTGGCATCCAGTTGGAATAGCTGTTGGCTTCAGTTGCTAAGGTAATTGTGGGAAATATTGCTATAATTAATTATATTTGTTTTATTTTATTATTTTAGTAGATTAAGATTGTAGTACTTGGGCGACCGAGCTTTTCTCGGTGTTTTGTTTTTTTTCCTTGTTTTGTTGTAAAATCGTGTTTTTCAGAGAATATAATTATTTACCTAATGTTGCAAAGCAAAACATTAACTTAGTTACTTAGTCAATTACCCTCCCTATTATGTAGGGCTTTATGTTTTGTGTGTTGAAGAGCAAGTATAGAATAATATGTGAATTGTTATGTAAAATAAAAGTGAACAGAGAAAATAGTGTGAATGTAATACGTTCTATTTCTGCTTCAAACATATAGGATATTGTATGAATTATATGTTGAAGACTGAGCAGAATAAGAAGTATGATTGTGCCTCGTAAAAGAAGAATAAGTAGGGAAAACCATGTGAATTTAATACTTTGTGTTTATATTTCAGCCAAAGAAAAGTGTATGAAGTGTACGTTGAAGGGCAAGTAGAGAAGGATATATGTGTTACGTAAAAGAAAATTGAGTAGAGAAAACCATGTGAAAGTAATATGTTGTATAGTAAAATGGGTATCATAAAAAAATTCTCCATGAAAATCTACATAATTGTATGTGCTGAATTTCACGATGATTGTTCAAGTGGTTTACGATATTAACAGTTACATATATAGAAACATCCACCTATACATGATATGTACTAACTATGTTAAGTAGATTTTCCGGGTTTGTGGGCCGTGGTCGAGTTGGATTGCCTTCCTCCGACGTTTCGCTGAAAACTGCGTCCAGCATCTTCAGGGTCAACCTCTGTTATTTTGGTCTAACTTAGCGGCTGCACATAAACTAAAGTTCACTGCAAACTTTCATATTACTGATCATTTTTGTTTCTTATTAGTGTCCTTGGTAACATAAATTTTCATGATCGCTCGTTCTCATGAATACCAACATGAGATTATCGCTAACAAATCTTTTCTTAATAAATTGATCTCAAATTATATTTTCAAGGTTCCGATTACAGAGGCACTACAACACATTGCCGAACTTTTTCTGCCCGACATCACCAGTCTTTTTCGTCACTGCCTATCCACAAGCTACTTCCAGTGGAACAACACTTTCTATGAACAGATAGACAGCGTTGCCATGGGCAGCCCTTTAAGCCCAGTAGTTGCAAATTTTTTTCATGGAGAAGTTTGAGGAAGAAGCGCTACATATAAACCAAAAACCTCGCTTAGGTATGTGGACGACACCTTCATTATCTGGAGCCACGGGGAGGAAAAACTAGAAGCCTTTTTTCATCATCTAAATAGCCAAAACCGTGCCATACAGTTCACCATGGAAAAGGAAACAGACAACAGCCTTCCTTTCCTGGATGTCCTAGTGACAAGAGAAGCTGATTCACGTCTGGGTCACACAGTTTATTGCAAACCTACTCATACTGATAGGTACCTCCATAAAACCTCAAACCATCATCCAAGACAACAATTGGGCATAATCAAAACCCTTTCCGAATGGGCCAAGAAGATTTGTGAGCCACAAAAGCTGAATAAAGAAATCCAACATCTAAACAAGGCCCTCATCAGCAACGGTTATACACACAAGGAAATTACAAGAGCTCTCCATCCGAGGTACCCGACAGTCCAGGAAGACCGTAGGAAGCAAACCCTGAGTACCATCTATTTACCATACATCCATAAGGTAACAGACCGAATAGGAAGACTGCTGCAACAGTACAACATTAGGACTATTTATAGGCCAACAAAGAAAGTCAAAGATTTATTTAACTCCGTTAAGGATAAAAGACATCCACACTGCACAGCCGGTATTTACAAAATACCATGTAGCTATGGACAAGTATATATATGCGGAGTATCAGCACTCGACCAAAAGAACATGAAAGACATAGCCGGTTGGGGCAGACGGACAAGTCAGCGGTGGCAGAACACTCTCTATTGTTCGGCCACGACGTGAATTACAAAGACACGGAGGTACTCTCAAGGACAAGCCACTACCAGGCTCGATTGACTCGGGAAGCGATAGAGATTTTTATGCATAAAAACTCCTACAATTGAAAAGAAGAGAGACAGCAGATAAGCAAAACTTGGCTCCCGGCTCTAATAAGAGGGAGAAGAAAACCCGAGACACGGGAAGCTTTCTCTTTTATACCAGGATCAGAGACGTCCCATTTACCGGCATTTGAAAATATAATTTGAGATCAATTTATTAAGAAAAGATTTGTTAGCGATAATCTCATGTTGGTATTCATGAGAACGAGCGATCGTAAAAATTTATGTTACCAAGGACACTAATAAGAAACAAAAATGATCAGTAATATGAAAGTTTGCAGTGAACTATAGTTTATGTGCAGCCGCTAAGTTAGACCAAAATAACAGAGGTTGACCCTGAAGATGCTGGATGCAGTTTTCAGCGAAACGTCGGAGGAAGGCAATCCAACTCGACCATGGCCCACAAGCCCGGAAAATCTACTTAATATAGTTGATAATGCCGGCCATGAAAGCCTCAACACTTATATTATATGATATGTATTGTTTGTAGATGAGTGAGTACAGAAAGAGATGTGAATGTGTTACCTAAAAGTTAGTAGAGAAAGCAGTGTGAATGTAATGCATAGTATTTATATTTCAAACATACAGAAAATTGTATGGCTTATTTGTAGAAGAGGAAATAAATGTTTTTTGTGTAAAGTTGTGTTTTTTCAGGAAAGACACCTATATAGATAAACTTAAAAACCAAAAGCTTATTTAAATAGAAAATTTGATCCAAATCATTAGAACCATTTCAGAGATATGGGAAATATAGATATATACAAGAATTGCTCATTTAAAGATATTAGATTTTTATAATCAGAATTGTTAGATAATAAAGTTTATTACTGGTCTTATTAAAAAACAAAAAAAGAACTGTACGCTAGCACACATATACAACTGTCCAAAATTCTTTCCGCCATTGAGTGAGGTTGCAGCTGTCTAAAAGAGAAATTTCTGAAGAGGAGATTTAACTAAATAAATAAACAAACATGAAAGACTTAACTAAGGATGCATAGGAAAAATACACACCTGGTTTGGTTTCCTGTCTTGGAACAATGGAAGCAGGTGCTGACATTGTTCTTTTATATGGCCACTTAGGGCCAAAACTAGCACTAAGAGTCTTAACTCCACTGGACCCACTGCCATCGGATTGCTGTGACTGCTGAGATAGTGCTTCATGCGCTCGATGCAATTTACGGATAAATGCTTCACTATTCAGGTCTGTATTCCGAAGATCTATATAGCAAAACTTGCAAGTTTTTAACACATACTAGAAGCTCAAAAATAAAAACATTATCACAAATAAAATAAATACTAATGTGCTCTATAGAATGATCTGTATAAAACTAACACATTTCTTTTTTTATTTAATAAACTGTAAATGCACTCAAGGCTCATTTTTACTTTCAAATTAAATAGAATCTTTGAGTTTTGAGCTATTTTTATTTATTTACCAAAAGAATTATAAAAATTCAAAGACTTTGTCAAATAATGATATTAAACACTTCATCATCAGTTTTATAAACATTACATTTCTCTCATATACAACTTACAATTACTATGTACAATTTAACAGAAACTTTAAATTAGTTTAGGAAAAATGAATTTATTAATACTGTAGAACAGGTGAGTTAAAAAATTATTTTTAACTTTTTGTTTAAACTGTTTCTGATTTAAGTTTCTATTTACCAAGTAGCTTGTTACAAAGAGATAATCCTTGGCGTGACATACTTTGAAGACAGGTTTTATTGCTTTGGTGATTGAATATACTTATATGAAACAATTGTACTAGTGCAAACACACATCAAAGATTTTACCACCAATTCTGAAATTCACTGTCATAACACAAGAGAAAAAACTAAATTACATCTAACCCCACATAACAAAAAATTGTTTGAAAATAGTTTTTACTACAGAGGCATTAAATATTACAACAAATTACCCATTGAAATAAAAAATATAAATTCCATTCACCGTTTCAAAAAACATCAAGCAATTTTTGATGGAAAAGTGTTATTATTCAACTGATGAGTTTTTGCATTGTTGAGGTAAATGCAGATCTAAGGATGTAAGCGGTGAAACAGTATCTGGTACAAGGTGTCCTTTGTAGTCTGGAGGATTTTGAGCTTGAGTTTTAGAAGAGGGTTTGTAGATAGATTGTGCCTGTGAATATTATGTATGTAAGTACTATATTTTGTAAGTAGTTTTTTTAGTGACACAACCACAACATGTATATGTTTTTATGGATGAAAATAAATAAATAAATAAATAAATAAATTGCAAGTTTTGTGATCTCCTGATATTACAGGAATGGTAGTCACAATTCCTGCTAGAATATGATAGATTCTTGTGAATGAAAACAACAGTCTCAAAAATGTAAATACAAGTTAATGAGAGTATACAGAATTCTCTGGGCACTGGTTTAGTTGGTGAATCTATAGAACACATTTCATGATTTTCTGTTGCCATGAGATGGTACAGGTGGGTTGCTTGTATATCAATGCCAGGTGTTTTCATTATTTTGCGATAGGCAGTGTTAAAGTGCTGGCAAGGACTCCTCTTTGTGAAGCAATATTAGATTACAAAGCAACTTACAGCATACATTGGGAATAGTGTTTGCATTCATCTGTAAAGGTGGTAGAGCTCTGTCTGTTGGAAACTGCTGAATCTTCTGGTGAGTAAAACAGGAAAATATCATCCATCTACACTGTTGAGGTTTGTTTTGGATCTACAGTAGTGGTTCACGTCTTGCTTGAATAGAAGCTCAATCAACAGGAATAATACTACAGGGTGGCACTCATATGGTTGACAAATTTAATATTGTCACAAGACCTTTATTTCTGAAATGAACATTTTTAAATTTTACACACAGATGGTATGATTCATAGAAATGCATTTCATTTCATCATGTGTTCAATATGCACTCCATTGCAGTAGACAACTCTGCGAAGGCAAGTACACATATTCCCTACAACTTTGTGCCTCAAGTGTTAATTTATCTCATTGCACAATTGCACTATCCAGGCACTTATTTCCTAATGTTCTGTGGTCTCAAAGGGAACAGTTTCTCTTTTAAATATCCCCACAAAAAAATCACATGAGTTTAAATCTGGACTTGAAGAAAGCCAAAAGAATCCCCCATGACGGTACTGTGGGTAACAATGGACATCACATGATCGCAACCTGTAGCCCTACTATGATTTCCGAAGAATGAACAATTGGTGCCTGAGGTCATTTCCCTTCCAATAAACTACCTTCGTCATCTTCATCTTTTTCTTCTTCCAATTTTCTCATTAATCAAAGAATTGTGTTCCTCGATTGAGCCCAAAATGTATGGAATATTGCTTTAAATTTTCTTTGTGTTGCTGTAATACATTTCAACTCAGCATAAAGAAGAAGTGCGTGCATTACTGAAGAGATAAACATCCATGCTCTAGCATGGTGAGACGTTAACTGTGAAACAAGGGACTGACAACATTGCAGTAAGAGGACTTCTAACAACATGAAATAAAACACATTGTAGCGAAATTTGAATTACATATAATTAGATGTACAATTTTTATTCAATGTTAAAATGTATCATCTACTCATGCACTCATCAAATTCTAAGGCTTTTACAACTGGTGTCAATACTAGATACAGTGTAATCTGGGCTTGTGGACCGTGGTCTACTGGGCTCCTTCTTCCCAGAAGTGCAAGGTCTTGTCTGTAGCAATATAACATATGGGGGTAGATAATTGTATTACCTGTTCTGTGTTTATATCTTATTAACATTATTTAAATGTTTCAAGCTTAAAAACTTAAACACAGAAGTTGATAGTTACCGCAAATATTTTATATTTTTGGTGCAAAATGTTATTAGTAATTTAAATAAAGAAGGAAATGAGTTAGTTTTATATACATCACTCTCTATAATAAAAATAATATGTTAAGAAAATCTGCATACAGAAAATAGGATTTATATACTTTGCAGACATAAAGAAAATTAAAAAATGAAATAAGTTAATGCTGATGAATGAAATGAATATTAGCTACTCACCAGTGACCTGCATGAGGGCACATTTACTCTGGTTTACTTACACCTCACAAAAACTCACAAATATTTATGTAATGTTGTTAATTTGACTTCTTGGTATGAAAAGATATCTGCAAAATCCAGCCTATTCTCTGTGGTGAGTTATAAATAGTCTCATATACAGTGAAACCTATTTACAGCTGTGGAAATGTTATTACATTTATTCTTTTCATAAAGTAAAAGCATTAAATGATAGCACTCATAATTTAATCATCTATTGTTAAAATACTAATATAGATACGTATAAGTTACACATAATATTTTTCTTTTTTCAAATTATTGTTGTTTGAGTATGAATAACTGGTTTAGAGTAATGTGTAATGCATAACATTGAATGTATATTTAATTATACAAACTGCTCAACTACTGCAGTAACTGTATTTTCCCATAAAATGGGCACTACTTGCACACTTTATCTTGAGCCCTGGAATCTAGTGGTACAAACAGTCCAAGTCAAGAAGACCTTTGCTTTGCCAAAGTAACAAGTGAACATCATACTCCAGTGTTACTACCTGTGCATTTTACTGTGTCGCATTACCTTTGTTGCTGTTCTCCAGCATTTTCACACTGGTTTACTTTTGTGTTTTAATTCTGGTTTAACCAACTCAAATTGTAATTTTAAGTACTAAATGCTTGAAGCAGACCCAATGTCGATACTGCAAACTCCTGTAAATAGTGAAAGAAGGAGCCATGTGTTTAGACTTTTACTTTAGCTGTTGGCTAATCTGGAAAAAACAATTGTGGAAACTACAGCTCACAGCCCTTTATGACATAATTTAAGGTACGACTGTGTAAAAGACATGAAAAGTTCTATTTCCATCTTCAACAAAAATTCCATCTGAGAGCTCAAGACAAAGTGTGTGCTGAAGCAGGTTTTATAAATGGTTTTATAGCACTGTTAACCTAGTGACATTTGAAGTGACATTTGAAGTGGGTGAAACAGTTTCCATTCTAAGCCCTCAAAACCTAATGAAAAATCAAGAGGCTCTGGAATTTGATCCTCATATGTTTAAAAAATAAATAACGTATGTAATCTCTAGATGAAAAGGAAGGTATGGCTTGTCTTAGCATTATCTGATGCAAAAAGCATTTCACTGTGGCGTGATTCTTTAATCAAGTTTACTGTGAAGAGTTTTTTAATAATATAACACTTCTGATACAAACTTAGTGTAGTGTTAATCACATACATTCTATCTGATACATCTTCCTGTGAATGCTTCTTCGTGCACCACAGCCTGAGACAATTTTCATGCTCCAGATTCAGTTACCGGAAATCATTGGATTATCAAGGTGGGTAAAATGATCTAAATACTGGAAAACCTCAGAGGAACAATATTCTTGTGTAAGATTAATCAAAATATGCTAAATAACCTGGATAACAAAATCTTATGTCCAAAACCCACCTACGAAAACCAGATCTGCCACAAAAAGGTGTCCAATGTGGGGCTAGATCCAGTGCCATAAAATAATTTATAAAACCCTATCTTCAAATAGCGCCCAACGTTGGGCACTATCATATAAGAAGGTGAAGTAAAACATTAATACATTTCATAAAGTCATTTGTACGGAATGTTGCCTCAAATGTCGCCTCAATGTGGGGCTAGATCAACAGTGACATATAACCATTAAAAAGCACCTGCTTCAGCATGTAGTACAAAGTATATGTCCCACAAAAGAGAAAATTTGCATCAGCATTTAATATTTTCTACATTTAAAAGCATATAGAGAAAAGTGGAAAACTTTTACATAAAACAAATACAGGAAACTTACTATCTCCAGAAAGCTTCATATTACACATTTGTAAAAGGCATATTCACTCAAACAGGCACCTTCTATGTCTAGAGATCCTACATATACACCTGGTGTTCATATCAATATCAAAATAATCATGAGTCATAGAAAATATTCCACATGTTCTGACAAACACAGCAGTTTTTATACAGAAATATTTTTCATCATAACTGAAGCAGATATCTTGTACTATTGACAGTGATTTCTGCCCAGAATACATATATATTTTGCAATCATTTATGTAAAGATTCAGTATAATACATTAATTTGTTTAAAACACATTTTAATTAAATTTTCCTCATTTTAGTACTCACTGTAAAATTGGTGTACAGGGTGAAAGAAATTATGCTAAGTGGCTAGAGCAACCTCAGTTGAGGAGGTGACACGCAAAGGCAAACTTGTCCAGCATTTTAAGAAAATCAGGATATGGAGTACAACATTGAGGGTGAGCAGCATGCGTATACATCGTGAAATTCAGGCAAACTTGATCCTGTCCGCTAAACTAAGCATGCAAAAATGCAGGTTGCACAGCAAATGTGAACCTGTCCATATATACACTTCGAGCAAAGAAGGATAAGGCCAATAGGAAGCGTGTGTTCAAGTCACGTGATACTTGAGTAACCCCATTCTCCCACATAATTTATTGCTGCACATGTCTTCTTCTCCGGCATAACCCTATTGCCATGGTTGTTAATCGTAACAGTAAACCCAGCCTATATATGTACAATCTAATTATACACATGCACAATAACCATGACAGATATATAGCAAATCAGCACCAGCATGAACACAACACAAGGCGAAAAGGAGAAATGAAATACCCAGCGCATAGGCTTGCACTCTATGAAAAAAGTCCACAATATATGGGGTGTAAAATATACAATAAATTGCCACAAAGGATTAGGAAAATCCCAAATCCAAACCTCTTTAAAAAAACAGTCAAGAGTTTGTTTGCCAGCAAGGCATACTACTCTGTTACAGAATACATGGAACATGTACTGAGACCTCAATTTTAGGTGTCTTAACAAATCATTACTGTACATTTTTTCTCTTTTACCTTTCTTTTATATTTCTATACTCGTGTTTGTAAATATTGTAGACTTATTTTAATCCTTAAAGTTGTAACTATAGTGTATTGACGAGTCACCAATTTACGAGCACCTGCTCACCCATGTAAGTGTAATGTGACGAATAAAGTATAAGTATAAGCAGAAAATGGATGAGGAAAGAGATGTTATTGTGAAATCTCTGTCTAAAGGCCTAAAAAATTTGGAACATATTAGTGAACTGAAGTTTATTTTCATTCATAAAAAGGAAGTAATGAGAAACGTTAACATTAAAGCAAAGACAGCCGCAGAACCTGTCAAGATAAGGAAGAGTGGAAGTCTCTTCTGAAATAGGGATGGACCATAAAGAAGTTCCTCAATTAACCAATTGGAAGTGTGCCACTCAGTGCTTAATATTATTTTAGAACATGCGTATTAATGAATTTGCTTTTTCTCTTTTATTATTTAATTTGTTTTTTACTTTTATTAAATTACCGAAAGAGTTCACGTTCACTCAAATTCATTGTGCGATATGAAAGTTTTAATACTTCTATAAAAATCCACAATCTAATGTGAACAATTTGGTAAAAATATTGAATATATTTTCTGAAAAAGAGGACAATTAAAATAGCTTTTTTACACAATTCCAATAAGTTTATGTCATTATCTGAACCAAATGCCTGTAACACTTGTATTTTTATAAATGACACCAAATATACAGCATTTAAACTGAATATATGAAGAATAAATCAGATATTGACCTCCTGAAAATTGTTCAAATCTGAAAATGTTTAAGTTATTCATGCAAAAGCAAACATGTCCATATTTAACTGTGAATTTTAAAGAAATATTTTCATTCTAGATTTAAATTCAGAGTAAAAGTGACTTTTAGATACTAAAATTAACTGTTTCATTCTTAACAGTTTGTTTTTATACTGAAATATAGACGAGATAAGTTTATGCCAATTCTGAAAATTCATATTTGGTGAATATGAATATGTGTCCTGTGTAACGATCCAGCAGAAATGAATGAAGAACACTTGAAGACCTGTGAAGCATTAAGATCAGAAGAAACTACAGTTCAAAAGTATTGGAAAGCACGAATGCTAATGGCTTCATTGCCAGATGCAAGGCACTAGAAAACAACAACAACAACAACAACAACAACATTTGGTGAACATGTTGCGTGTCAGCTCCTCACTTTTAAAGTGATATTTTACAATCAGCTGCAATGTTGCACAATGCAAGTAACATGCATGAAAATTCAGCCTGTATGAATTTCAACAAGGATACTAAAATATCCCATTATGTTACCAAGAGCATTCCTTTGCAGCACATTTATTAACATTAATTTCTGAGGTCATGGAAAGAGTGGAAGAAAATTTAAACAGAATTCCTTACAGCTATCCTGGACTAATACACAAAGAATAAATTTACGTCTAATTTTTGCATGCGTTTAGAGTATGAAAAAACCATATAACAATTAAATTTTGGTACGTGAAAATACAAACTTTCATTGAGCAAAAGATCTTAGGTTCATTTTTCACAAAAATCTGCCCCTTATATTCTATTTGCTTTGCATTTGCTTTTACTTGTCAAATGTAAATGCTATAAAGTATAATTTTACTTTTAATGACTGAACGACAGTAATAAAAGATAGCTTACCTACCAAAATTATTTTGAAAATTATATTTTTTATTTGTCTATAAACTTATGACATGTATGGGGCTTTATAAATGAATCAATTAATACTATGGATTACATTTACACTAGGAAACTATGAATGTTATAGCAAAGTATTTTATTGCTTGTATATTATAACTGTACTGTTTTGATATATGCTTATAAACAGTGATGGGAAATAATTCAGCAAGGATAATTGAATTTTTATAACGATAACTTTTTAGCCAGTTTTATTTCTTAAAATTGTGGTGTTATTGAATGTCCTGGTTATTGTGTACCCCAGGTTTTTTTTTTTTGTAGTGTTTAATGCCTAATTTTACTACATACGGCACCACAGGTGGTGACACTGATGATGCATGGAATGAAGATGGAGCACCAGTGGAATGAGATGGCGGGGGAACCAGAGAACCTGGAGGAAACCCACCCTAGCACCTCTTCGTCCACCACAAATCTCACATGCACTTGCCTGGGATCAAACCCGGGCCACTTTTGTGAGAAGCCAATTGTCTAACCACTCAGCTATGGCGTGGCCTATGTGTATACCAGTGTATAATACATATATGGGTTATATAGTACAAAATTAAAAATTTTGGTGTGTGCTATAATTTCTTAGAAAATAAAATGACTCAATGGCAACTTGTAGAGGGGGACTTAGCACCTCAACTGAAAGGTGATCGTTTGTGCCTATGCCCCTGATGGAGTACCCCCTGGGAGGATGGATGAGGTGAATGGATCCTAAGAGCGGCCAGAATGTTGCCACAACAGAGCGGGTGGCAGGGTCCCTACATTTTCCTAGTTAGAAGCACCCCAGTGGAGGCTGGCTTAGCTCCCCTTGCCCCCTCGGACTTGTACCATCCCATGGGGGCCCAGAAACTAGTGGCTCCTCTTCCAATCTGGGGGAACAAGATTTCCAGAGTGCATTTGTTCCCTCTGCCATGCTGCTGCTGCCGCAATGCTCGCTGATGCTTCCAACCCTAAAAGAAACCTAACAGAATGAAGGATGAAATGAAATAATTTATGTAACAAAATGCAGGGGCAGGAAATTTGGAGGATACGGAAATCCTTCCCAGCATTTGCTTGGGGGCCCAGGGAAACCTCCTGCCATTGGCAGGAAGGCTGGTCATGGGGACTGCACCTGTGACCTCCCAAATATGGGCCACAGATGTTACCACAAGAGCCATCTTGCTCGGTTAGAAAATACTATAATTTAACTTAAAAATTTCTGCATCAGGATTCATGCTTCAAGATTAGCAGCCCTAGGTACAATGCATACTTGTTTATTGTTGTGCCTAATGGTTGTACTCTTAATAATCACAAATTCACTATAATCATGTATTATGATGTATTTGTGAGATAAAAGTCTGCACACAGTTGAATAATGGAAACAAGAAAAATGCACCAATGAAGAACTTAAGGAAAGTCGAAGATTTCCTCAAGACTGGCATTTTTAAAAGGAATTATAGTTGTAATTTTACTGATTACTTTTTTAAACAGTAATTTGTAATTGAGTAAAATATTTCTGAGATAATTTACTTCATCACAATTACTTTATTTGTATACTTTTTCCCATCACTGCTTATAGATAAGTTTATATTACAACCATAATTTCAGATAAGAGTGTAAATATAAATATGCAAGCATACCACTGTTATACCATATTATTGTAACATTCTGCAATATACTCAAGAGTTCAATAAAGTTTAAAAGAAAAGAAACAAATTTGTAATCCTCATAACCAAAGAATTTCCCTGAAACATAAAAAATTGTTATTGCTTCAATTACTCATAGTTATTTTAAAAAATTACCTACTTACCTCGAAGGTAAGCTATATCTCCAGCTTTTTCCAGGTTAATCTGTGCTTCAAGGAATAAGGCATCAAAGCGATTCAAGAAGAACTCCCATGTCAGTATTTTTCTATCACTGAGACAGTTATGCAGTTGATAGAGAGATTGTAAAACCATTGGTCGATCCACAATCACAGAGTCAAACTGTGTTTCCAGACACAAAATAAGGGACTGCCAAGAGAAAAAGGGATTACTCAAGTAATATAATCAATTCTTAAGTTTGAACTATGTACATTTAGTTGTAAATGTGAAATTGAGGCAGCATACCAAACCACAAATACTAGCTTGTAGGCTGCTAAAAAGGAAATAAAACTGATCAAAGTCAATGTTAGGTGTTCTTACACTACATGAAAAAAAAAATTAATTTCATATAAATTTCATGCAATTATAATTATACAAAACTTCAGTAAAATCCTAATAACTCAACCTAATGCGGACTGAGAGGATGTCAAGTTACCAAAATGTTGAGTTTTATGGAATAAGGGTTCTGTTATTTACAACTCATAACATAATGCTATAAATTACATAAATAGGTACATATTCTAGCACAATAGTATAACATATTCTAGTATAACATATTCTACAATTGTTCCCCTTTGTTCGGTTCCCTTAATACATTCAATTTAATTTCCATTGTGCCAAATATTGCTGTCTATGATGCTGTATTATATTATAATGAAGGAAATATTGCTGAATTAAGGTTATAAACAAAGCTGGAGTGGAACCTGGAGTACACACAGTAAAAATATTTAACTACATGCATCAGGAGTGGATATCAAAAGCAGAGTCTAATCTCCAGGAAGCAAGGCAGCAGAAGAGAGCCCAAAGAAAGAATCAAGAAGATGATGAGGAATATGGATATGGTGGTCACTAGCTTCTGAAATTAAGGATTTTTTGTTCGTATACTTGCTTGTTTCCGCAACTTACATTTTTCATTATATATGTTCCCTTTCCTCAGTAACTATGAGCATTAAGAGCTATAAAATTTTTATGAAGTCTTTATAATTTAATATTGAAGCTTGTCCTCTAAAAAGAAGTTACATGTGGTACTAGAACGAGGTTTATGCTAGCTCTATACACCGAGATTATCTCAATAATGTAAAAAAGAAAAAGTTTAAAAGTGTAATTAATTTTTATTTTAGTAAGTTTTTAACTTGCACAAACATTTTTAGAGACCAAAGGCTACCAACAGGTAACAGTAACTCAATAAAAAATTCAAATGAATTGCTTCATAATTTCAGAGAAAAAGGAACATAATTTCTAATCATACTTTCGTTTATTAGTTTTAGTATATTGCCCAACCTGTGTAAGAAAAATTCACCTTAACTCTTTTACATACTATATTTTATAGATAATGTATGTAAAATTTCAAAAGATATTTTTCATAATGAGCTAATGGATATTTTTTAAAGACCTTGGCAACTTCTGAGTCACATCCCTTTAACTGATTTAGATAACATGTACACTATTATTGCAGCAGGTTGTTACAGAGGGTGCCAAAAAATGTATACACACTTCAAGCAAAGAAAAAACTGTGTTAACATAACAAAGCTGAATTCACACAAACAGAAAATGATGAGCACTAGACATCTTAGACTATTACAGTTGCAACAGCTGCTCAAATGCCTACCATTGGCATCGATATACTTCTGAGTATGTTGAACTACTGATCAGGTAATGTTTGTGAAAGTGTTCTCAGTGATTGCAGCACATATCATTTCAATTTTTTCCTGAAGTGCTGCCAGTGTGGCTGGTTTTCTATGGTATATAACATACTTAAGGGTTTCCCATAGGTAGAAGTCCAGCAGAGTTATATCAGGAGAATGCGGTGGAAGCTCAATTGGACTTCTTCATCCTGTCCAGTGCCCTGGAAGATTGCCATAAAATACGCACGTACATCTTGGTAGTAATGTGGCGGTTCAGCAACCTGTTGGAAGTAAAATTCCTCATTTCCACAGAGGTACAAATGACACGTAAGACGGATGTGCTTAGCGTGATCAGGTACACCTGGCCAGTATCAAAGCAGAATGGCCCAATACGACCCTTACGTGACAACCCACACCAAATATTAAATTCCAGGTAAATTAACAGCCTTTTCCACAAAATCATGTGGCTTTTTTACACATCAGTAGACACAGTTATGCCAGCTAACAGTTCTGTTCAACTTAAGTGATAATCTTGCCTTCATTTTGGTGTAGCAACATTAGCAGAATATAATTTGTCACATCTGTTTACACAATATCATACGATAACCTTGTCTTCATTTTCTTCATTGTTGATTTACCTGTCGCTTGGCAACACTGGCATAATGTGTATCAGTCACATGTGCTTACAGAACATAATACTACACATTACTATTGTTTTTCAAGCTAACTCTGAAACATATTAAACAAATGTCTCCTGTCAAAGTGTGTATACATTCTTTTGGCACCTTCTGTATATACATATAGTATAACATTATGCGAGTATTTGCGTATTTAAGAAGGTAAAGCCATCATTACAGTATTAAATGTTGAAACAGCTGAATAGTTAGAATTTACATCAAGACAAGTAGACTTGATCCAGCTAGTTACAGAGGAATCAGTGAGGAAAAAATAACTACAAATGGTGCTTTCTACATACTAAGAGGAAGCTCTGCATCTTAATGACAGAATGTCAGATGTTATTGGTGCTTGCATCACAATATATTTAACCATCACTGAATTGAGCTGGCTGCAACAGTGATGTCAAATTAAATCCATGACATTTTAACAATTATCAAGAAAAAACATGCAATGCGTAATGTGCTTGTGTTAATTATTATGTTAGCTTGACTCTTCTAGCATAGCATAGTATCAAGTACCTATGAAATAAGTATCTGCATATACAAAAACGCTTTATCATAAGTAATGCCACGAGTGATTGTCAATTTATCTAGAGAATTTGACTATCACAGTTGCATTTATTAAGACTATTTCATGAATTAAAGGGCGATATAGCCTAGGAAATGTTATTTAAGTGTTGTATTGTAATTACTAACCTCTTAAAAGAAATATGTGGCATGAATACACCCAACAGCATCCTTCGGCATGGCCTACAAGTTTCTCATATTGATGCACCAGTTTTTTAATGTGTTGTTAATGTCAGAAGTTGGAGTATTTGCTCTTAATTTATTATTTTGTTCAATATAAAATTTGTCAAAGTGATTTCAAATATATTTCCTGTTCTATCCTGTGTTCTGAAGTTTCCCTCTTCGAATTATTTGATCTATTTCAGCACCAAAGCTAGAGTTAGTCATATTTGACATTTGTAAAGCAGCTCTACTGCATCCAATTATATAAGCTGTTGCACATCTGTTAGCACAGTGCAGCTAGATTCTCTAAGCTGATATTAGCATAAGAAAAGTAGAGGAAGTGATAATGAAATGTGATATTTTTTATGTGAAAGAACTCTGTCATTAATTGCAATTTGAAATTGTTATGCACATGATTAGTTAATTTCAACCAACTCACATATGAGTGGAATAGTTATTTAAACACTCCCAGATGTATGATTACTGCACTTACAAGGTCTATTCCAAAAGTACTTGACCTGACGTGTAGATAGCGATTGTTGTTTCAAACAAATGACTGTGGTAAAAAGTACCAACATTATGAAGCTTACGTTTGAAGTTTTACGATGCTAAGTTGTTTATTATTTGTTTGACAGCCATCAATAAAGAATGCTCTTAGCAAATTTGTGAACATGAACAAAACTGGTCATCGTTATGTGATACAATACTTTCATTTGAAAAGTCTTAGTCCAACTAATATTAAAGCTGAGCTACATTCTATTCTGGGGAATCTGCTCCTTCATATATACCAATAAAATATCAGATGGCAGAGATTAAATGAGGCTGCACGAGCTGCCAAGACAAACATCACAATGGTCAACCACATGAGATGACCACACCAAAATTGTAAAGAAAATCCGAAAAAGATATTGGATAACCATCAATCAAAAGTGTGCAAGCTAGCAGACATTGCAGGCATTTCAAAAAGTGCGGTACATCACGTACTGACTGAAGCTTGGGTCATGAGGAAAGTGTGTGCAAGATGGGTGCCGTGTTTACTCATAATGGAGCAAAAACAGCATCATGAGAATGTTTCAGTAGTGCTTGGCAATGTTTTGCTGCAATAAAGTTGAGTTTTTGTATCAATTCATAACCATGGATGAAACATGGGTCCATCACTTCACACCTGAGATGAAGGAACGCTTGAAACAGTGGATTGAAAGGGGAGAGTCAGCTCCAAAGAAGGCAAAGACAGTTCCATCTACAGGCAAGGTCATGACATCAGTTTTTTGGTATGCACGTGGGAGAATTTTCACAGATTACCTCCAAAAACGAAAAGCAATCAATGGCAAGTATTATGTGAACTTGTTTCAGATATTTTAGTGATGAAATCAAGCAAAAAAAAATAACAAAAAAAAAAAAAAAAAAAAAAAACTGCATTTAGCAACAAAAAGAAAAGCTTTGTTTCATCAGTACAATGACACAGCCATTATTGCCATGGCCAAAATCAATGAGTTAAAGTTTGAATTGCTTTCTCATGCATTCTATTTGGCAGATTTAGCCCCCTCTGATTATTTTCTGTTTCTGAACTTGAACAAATGGCTTGGTGGTAAACGATCTGCCAGCAATGAAGAGGTGGAGTCTGCAGTTGATGGTTATTTTGCACAGCTCAACACTATAAACAGAGTATCAAAGCAATTGAGCATCACTGGGAATACTATATCAAGCTACAAGGAGATTATGTAGAGAAATAAAAATGTTTTTTCTCAAAATTATTGTGCTTTCTTTGTTAGGCTGAGTACTTCTGGGACAGCCCTCGTTCATTGTAGCTAAATTGCTCATATTCCTCTGAACATCAGCACCTGACTTGCTTTTGTTTCTCAGAAGACTCTCAAGTATTGTTAACTCAATGTGGAGCAAAATATTTGCTTTGCTTTCATTAGCTGATGTCACATACTCATTGATGCAATGTAAAACATTAGAGATGCATTGTTTATTCTTGGAAGTTGCTGCCCATGTCAGTGTTCAAATCAGACTTTCTGATGAGGGGGGCAAACTTAAGTTTGTGTTATGTTTATGGCAGTAATAGCAGTAATACCAGCAGTAGTAGCATTGGTGTGTTATATATAAAACATAGTACTAGTGGTGGTGGCCATGGTGGCAGCAGTTCCGATAGTGTCAGTAGTAGTGGTAGTGGTCATAGTGCTGCACTTTTTACCTGAGAAACTGTAATATTAATATTACTACAAGCTCAAGCCTGAGATTTGAACTGGAATGCATCACTGTCATTACTTCTGTAACTTTTCATTTTCTTTTCACAAATTTATCCATGCTGATGAACAATAGAACAGTGAGTTACAAAAAGCTGAACTAAATACTATAAACTGCAATCTTCATTGCTGGCGCAGAATTGCTGAAATTGTGACCCCAATGTCAACCCAACTAATGAACCAGGAGAAATACGAACTGGCTTGAGAATTTAATGCCATTCTGGCAGTTTGTCACAACAGCTCAGTGGTTAGAGCGGAAGGTCTGTGGTTCAAATCCCAGTTGTGGCATTGAATTTTTAAGTTCCAGTTCTACCTCTCAAACTTTGCCCACACACGGCTTGTGTGTTTAAAAACACCAACAGTAAGTTTGTTGGCATAAATAAATAATAATTACCATGTGAAGGTTATTTAATCCTGGGATATAAAGTACTTGCAATAGTAAGTCACCATTGGGGTAATTGTCTTTGATGTGAGACTGCCTTTGTGGTTTACCAGGAGAAATACGAACTGGCTTGAGAATTTAATGCCATTCTGGCAGTTTGTCACAATAGCTCAGTGGTTAGAGCATCCGCCCGGTAAGCGGAAGGTCTGTGGTTCAAATCCCAGTTGTGGCATTGAATTTTTAAGTTCCAGTTCTACCTCTCAAACTTTGCCCACACACGGCTTGTGTATTTAAAAAACACCAACAGTAAGTTTGTTGGCATAAGTAAATAATAATTACCATCTGAAGGTTATTTAATCCTGGGATATAAAGTACTTACAATAGTAAGTCACCATTGGGGTAATTTGTCTCTGATGTGAGACTGCCTTTGTGGTTTACCAGGAGAAATACGAACTGGTTTGAGAATTTAATGCCATTCTGGCAGTTTGTCACAATAGCTCAGTGGTTAGAGCGGAAGGTCTGTGGTTCAAATCCCAGTTGTGGCATTGAATTTTTAAGTTCCAGTTCTACCTCTTAAACTTTGCCCACACACGGCTTGTGTGTTTAAAAACACCAACAGTAAGTTTGTTGGCATAAATAAATAATAATTACCATGTGATGGTTATTTAATCCTGGGATATAAAGTACTTACAATAGTAAGTCACCATTGGGGTAATTGTTTCTGATGTGAGACTGCCTTTGTGGTTTACCAGGAGAAATACGAACTGGCTTGAGAATTTAATGCCATTCTGGCAGTTTGTCACAATAGCTCAGTGGTTAGAGCATCCGCCCGGTAAGCGGAAGGTCTGTGGTTCAAATCCCAGTTGTGGCATTGAATTTTTAAGTTCCAGTTCTACCTCTTAAACTTTGCCCACACACGGCTTGTGTGTTTAAAAACACCAACAGTAAGTTTGTTGGCATAAATAATTACATAATTGTTTATTGTTTAGTTTATTTGCACTATGAAACTTTTGCTTACTCACAGCTCACACTTGTACCATATGCAGCCTGTATGAAAAGTGTTTCATGTTCCTGTATTTTAAAAGACCAGTAATAGTAAATATAGTAAAAGAAAAAAATAAGTAAAAAGAAAAAGTACCTCCCTGGCAGGGAAGGATATTTTCTTTGATGAGCTGGAGGAATCATTTAATGAGAGGGGTAAATCCCCCCCATTAATTCAAATCCTGGCTCATGCCCAAATTAAGTTATGCATAAAAAAGTAAACCAAAAACAATGCTAGCTTAATAAAGGCCATCTGCAATGCCAGAAGTAAGAATCTTATATGTGATTGTTTAACTTGAGTGTATTTATATATCATAAGATGAAAACACACTGATGCTTAAAACTAATCTCAAACCCTTGTCATATTTTATTTACAGGAGACAAAGGACTCACTCCACATGTTTGGATAGACCAAGGGCTATAAGTTTTATTGTACTTCTACACTATTTCATTTGTAACTCCATTTTCATACTCTCTGATGCCTGCGTTTCAGTTTCAAGATTGTCAGTAATTCATGACTTAAATTCTAATTCGTGCAAAACCTCAGTTACTTATGATGGGGTTTGAAGGAGTATAAAGTTCCTATTCCGAAAACAAGTTAAATTGGTAGGATGTGGATTTACCAAATCAGGCATTAAGAAGTTGGACACAAAGTCTTTGAATTGTTTCTGATCTTTAACAAAGATAATTTCTGAAGAAAGAAAAGCATATACAGAATTGCTCATTTCTTTAAGGAATTTTTGTTTGTATGTAAATTTATTGGCCATGCTATAGGGTCCTCTGTTAGGGATATGAATTATAATGTTAATAAGCAAACTTCTGGTAATTATTATTTATTTATGCCAACAAACTTACTGTTGGTGTTTTTAAACACACAAGCCGTGTGTGGGCAAAGTTTAAGAGGTAGAACTGGAACTTAAAAATTCAATGCCACAACTGGGATTTGTTGATACTGGCAACAAGTGGTTGTACTGCAAGGATTAGATTCTGGTAAAGTATAGCCCTCTGAAAACCTAAGTACTCATAATTTTTGTATGAAGAGTAAAGTGTTATTCAGAAATATGTATATTTATATTTGATGCATTCTGTAAGTGCAGATATTAACCTTCTAATCAGCAGCATGACTTATAAGCAACATATAAATGTATTACATTTTGAGATACTTTCTTTCTAATTTCTTATTATGCTAACCTAAATAAATAGAATTCAAGTATTTGCTGTTGCCTTATGTTGCAAAAATATTAAATTGTTTAAGTAAAACTGCAGTTTTATTTGGAGGAATAAGAAAGAAAATCCATGCAACTGCAGCCAAATGTAACCCTGTTAGCCTCCAAGTGTGCCATACACCGGTTATTTTACTTGGGCACTCCCCTTGCTTCACCACAGGCATATTTGACTGCAGTTGCTAGGGTTCAAACTCATGATGTTTGGCCAGCCCATTGTGTTTTGTTCTAACAATCATGGCTGAGGTGCTTCTGAAAGGGATATGAAAACTGGTTTACCAATTAGAGGAAAAACGACATAAGTAGCAAAATAGCTTGCCAATTAAAGGGTTAAAAGAAATGCTACTGGAGATACATTAGAAAATATTCATATGTTACTAGTGAATCTATGTTCCACAAGTCAATAAGCTTTTTTTTACAAAGTTATTGTCAATGGACTGCAATACAGTTTTGTGAATATTAGTAAATGTAAGTACCTAAATATTATTTGAAAGTTACCATACCAAGCATCAGCATTAAAAAAGTCTAAGTTTTATTCTATGTATTCTAACTGCAAACTACAACATGCAGAAACCATGTGGGTTCCAATCACATTATTGATGTAAGACCTTATATATAATATACTTACAAAACAGATTAACTCATGCACATGCATATTAATTACATTTACATATAAATTATTTATGTACACATATCTGTGAATAAATCATTGAAACACATATTTGATAAAATTTGGCAGATAGAGATAGAGATGGTTTAGAATAATGTAACTTGTTTATATAATAAATGCCTATAACAACTGTTAAAATGCAACATGGGGTGAAAATGGCAGTCAATAAGTTCCTCTGCATGAAAGTCAAAATCTGATGCAGTATGAATATTTCTGTTGCTCTTCAAAATAAAGATGCTGATAAATATGCAAGCACCTTGTGATCCAAACCCATTGTGAGCTGCCTACAAGCTGCTTGTTGAAATCCCTTCTGTAAAAACCTCCCACAAGCTGTCTTTGAGCTGAGCCTAACTTCAGCGAATGCAGTAATTGCAGACTTTGGTGTGATGGCCTTCATACGGAAAACTTAGCTGTGGCTGTAGTAAACTTTGCAGCCTTAATAACAGTTGGTTTGAACAAAAAATAAGAGAAAACTCTGACATTGGTGAATTCAAGTACACAAATAAAAGGCTATCTGGGTTGCAAATGGTGTTGTACATAAAGTTTCAGTGCAACAGTGGACAGTGAAAAGCTTTATAATAATGTCTATTCTGATTTTCAGAATTTACTAGCAATAGAACCCAAGATATACAGTAAAACCTCTTTTTAGTGGAATCCAAGGGGACTCTCAAAAACTTCCATTAATTCTGTTCCAGATTTCTGATTAATGAAGTTACGCCTAGGCTATTAAAAGAAATTAAACCATGAGCATACATAAATGGACAGAATGAGATACAAAAATGTATGCACATTATTCAGTTGTGTATTTAGATATTTCTGCTGCAATACATATATGTAATACACACGAAAACATAAAATGAATGAAAAACAGTTGAATGCATAATTCATTTATTTTTTCCAGCAGTAAGGGAAAGTTTTCTAGACATATTGCTGTTTAGCTTCTCGACTTCCACAAACACTTTGGCCTGAGAAATGATACCAAACATATCTGAGTCATTTCACCATAGGATGAATTGCTGCAGTTCTCTTAAACCTTAAATGTGTTGCCAGACAATCATGTCCCATAATCAACCTGAAGGTTGCAACTGCCCTTTTTCGAGGATACTCAGGAATCACTGTTTGAATGTTTGGTAGTTCCCATCTTTTATTTTTTGATTTTTCATAGTAATATTTTGCAATACATTTTTTGAATTCAGAGTTGACTAATATTTTAGTTGCATAAAATGGTAGATTAACTATAGATTTTTGTACACTGCTGGTACCCTTTTTTGCAAGAAAATCAGCTTTCTCATTACCACTCAGTCCACAGTGAGCTGGTATCCATTGGAAGACTAGGTGTTTTTGAAGAGCTGTTAGATGAGTAAGGATTTTCCAACATTCTATAATTGTTTGGTTTTTTGGTGACAACTTGGAAGTAATTGCTATAATTGCTGCCCTGGAATCTGAGAGAATCAAAAGTGCTTGATGAAAATGTGAAATTTTACACAAAAGACTTTGTAGGGCCATTCGAATTGCTTCAATTTCTCCATCAAAATTTGTAGTTCCATAACTTAAAGATTTGTAATAGGAAAAGAGGTGACAATACTGGTGATATCTACTGCTAAACACATGACATAACAAGTAAATAACAAAAGAACAGACTTTCTGAGTCAATTTCTTAGTCACAATTTAGTTGTGCATAAGAAACATTTGTCAAGCTAACAGAAACATAGAGCACAACAACATCAATGACAGTACATTTATCAGTACCTTTATGGCATTGTCATGTATAGTACCAAGGTATAATGTGGCTCTTTGTGCTACATGAACATTAACGTCATCCATGCTTGAGATGAGATAGCAAAAACTATTAGCCAGAGCTGCTTGCAGAGGCAGGTTACTTCTTAGAGGAGTGGAATCCATAAAACGAGCAATTACTGTCACACGTTCAACTGCAACAATAGCATTTGTTTAATTTCTCTGGAACATAACTACATTCATATGAAGGGAAGGCAAACTGAAGAAGTGTAACTACATACTTATATTACTGCTCATTTTGTTCTATTTCTTTTCTCTCAATGGCTGTAGTTAAATTTTTGAAATTCTCTGCACATTATTTTATCAAATATAACCAAGTGTTCTTTATATGCAAGTAAAATGACAGACTATTTCTCTTTTCCTACATTTTGACCAATGAAACAAAAGGAAACAGAATTTCAGTCACTCTGTCCCTTAACTGCTCAGCATCTCATTCTGTGATGGGCATGAAACACTGTTTAATTTTGCTCATAGGCCTCAGGCTTAAGGTTCTTTCACATGTTAAAAACCTACAACACAGGACCACTGGCCTTACTTCCCTTCTAAAGGAAGCCATGTCAAGTATTTTAGTGCCTGCTCCCTCCACCGGGTTTGAACATGTGTCCTCAGGAACCAGAGGCTAGCGTTTATACCTAGTCCATCGAGGATGACATGATTATTAAAGAAAAGCTTATTATTATACCTGATAATTCTTCCTGAACCCATATACATTTATGTGATATATTCCATTAGTTCCGTAGACCTATTCAACACCACTTTAAGTTTATACCAGCAGAAAATTCTATTCACATACTTACACAAAGTTGTAGTGTTACTTTTCTAGTATGGCTGCAGAAAACGGCAGCTTTATTTGTTTTCTTTCTTTCCTCTTTTATTTTCTCACAAGCATTAAAGGTGATAGGAAACATTCATAAAAAGCTATATAAGGCTGTGTTAGCTAAGCCTTTACTTACCGTAAGTTCCACTGGCTTTAAGGTTTTGGCCAAAACAAATAATCCAGTAGATTCACTAACAATTTGAATACTTCAATATGCAGTAAGATGGAATGTACAATAATTACCTACATATACAATGATTGTAAAATAAATAACTGCTCTGCATGACTCACATAAAAGTGTATTGATGTCATTCAAGGAAAATAAAATAGTTCATAATAAAGAGAAATATTAGAAATGCTAAAAATGATGTCAATTACCCTTTGAATAAACACATCAGATTTTGAGGAAAAAATGTATATGGTTATAGGTCACACAGCCTTTAATTTGATATTATTTGATCAATTATTTATAGAGCTGTTATTTAACTTATTTGTAATAACAGGAGTACTTATGTACTAAAGTAAAAGACAGGTTTTGTGTAGAAGACAGATAAGTCCAGTTTCAGTCAAAAACGGTTTAGAATATGAATAATATAGGCACATTTTGACAGTAGTAATCCTCTGCTGAAGAACCTTACCTATGTAAGCTTATATGAATGACACATATGAAGCTATCATAAAATACACTGATTATTCCAAAGTGATATAGACAGTGAAACTTTCCAATGTTCTACAAGTAAATAGACACTTATAGTTTCACTTACACTTATTTTTATCTGGATGCATTTCAAAGACCAGCATCTTCATTCTCACCAGTTTCTTGACTGGCAGTTGAAGAGGAAACATCTTTGTGGTAGTTACATTACATTTTATCTGATAAACACCGGATTTTGAGTTTGTTGGCATTGTGTCACTTAATGGGTGGTTTAGCAGGTTTCTCAGGTTGAATTCAATCTCAAAATCCAGTGTTTATCAGATAAAATGTGAGGACTGCCCAAAAATATACATAGGCGAAGCTAAAAGAAATCTTAAAACACAACTGAAGGAGCACATTATAAACATAACATTCAAACAGATCGACAACTCAGCCGTAGCCCATCGCTTCTGGTCAACTCAGTACACCACAGAAAAGAATATTAAATTGCTAAAACACGCAAAAACAACAGCGGAACTGATAATTTGAGAGAAAATACATATTATGAAGAAAGTTCACATAGCCATGAATTTTGATATACCACAAGCAGACGACATAACGAAGTTTATATCCAGCAACCCAGATAGCAGAACAGTCACTATGACAACAGATGTTTCCTCTTCAACCACCAGTCAAGAAACCATTGAGAATGAAGATGCTGGTCTTTGAAATACATCCGGATAAAAATAAGTGTAAGTGAAACTATAAGTGTCGGTTAACTCATTTACTTTTAATACACTGATTATGTTTAGAGCAGGCGCCAGCAGGTACACTACTTCATAGTGGTGGGCAGTAAATGGCGCCAAGAGCTTGCTTGCTGAGCAGCAACCAGTGACGTCACAGCAGATACACATATATGCATTTCTGATAAAAATCTTAATGCAGTACATAGAATCAAGGCAGCACAAAATATCTTCCCAAATATTCATAGGATGGTCAACAGAAAACTAACAAACAAACAAACAATAAAACATTTAATATTTACATTTAGATAAGTATATTTCTGAAATAAGTTTTCTTTCATCAGTCTAGAGACTTATGGTCTCAATTTACCACAAGATGAAATTATTTCAAAGAAAAGCAACTAGTAGAAGAAAACCACTCAGTGTTGATGGTACAGATTATTTTAAACACTGTCAGCTGCACACATCCAGAAAAGTGTTCGCTGGTTTTTCTTCTGCAGTTTGTCAGTGCAGGTCTGCATACAACCAGCAGCATTCTGGTTGAATGCATTTATTTACTAGTTAAGAAGTGTTCATGTTATTACACTTGCAAATAAATTCAATAATAATTACAAAAACTCTGAGGTGTGCACTCAAATGACTTTCTCTACTCTTGTACTAACCATTCTTATAAATTCTTATTCCTATGTCTTCTTCGTGTTACTTGAGATAATCATTTACAGAAATTATCCAATTGCTTATTTCCTTCTAGGTGCAAGGGGAATATTAGAATACAGTACGCTTTGAGCAATACTCAAATCTTTTAAAGCTTTGAGATCCCCTTCTCTTTGTACGCTTAACATATAAAAAATGAACAATGATGTTCCATTTCACGAAAGTTTTAACTTTTCCGAAACTGACACACATAACAAGGAGTACCTCCAAAATGGTTCACTATACAAAAAAAATTTATTTGGACATAAATTGCGTATTTTGGCAAATTCTACATTTTTTGTACAGTAAAATTTTGTCTATCTCCTACAGTTTACAAGTTATTTAAAAGTCATCCAGAACAAACAGGACTACATAGGCTATACCCAGAAAATTCAAGATATACATTTGATTTGTTATAAAAATATCTTAAACATATGACATTTTAATCAAAATTCTTAGAAGTATTTTCAAGAAAATCAAAATTTTCGATGTAAAGGATAGTTTAGGGTGGGGCTATTTTCTTCAAAACTGCATGTCTCATCCCTGAAAGACATTAAACTTAAATATCAACTTTGGTTTTTAACCAACTTTTTGTTTTTGGGTTATGGTGCCCACAGACTGACAGACAGACACACACAGACCTTTTTCTAAAATGCTTCTTTTTGATTCAGGGGGTCTCAAAACATACATTTCCAGTGAAATCTCGACATAGAATTTTTGGGTGGAATACCATACTTCTCTACTTACCAGTAGAGAAAGTGTAAAAGGTCGGCAGTGTCATTTATGTGACACATTACTAGGCTATGGTCAGAGTTGAGCAAACGAGCAAAGACTAGACAAGTCCAGATAACTACAGCATTAATCTAATACACATATGAATACAATCCTTTAAAACTGCATTCATACATGATGCACTGAAATATATTTGCTGCAGTTGTATAATTTTGATGACTGGGCTCTTTAATGGATGTCAAACTTTGTATTAACTTCACAACTGCCTTTTCTGGACTTAAATGTGTTCTTACACAAACACCTTAGTTCTGAAATTTCACCTAAGGAAGCATTTATAATAACAAGTTACGGTGTAACAGATAATAGCCAGTAATATATGCTTAAGAAGCAGGAGCAACAACATGTGAAGTATTATGTAAAGCATAGCTAGAAAAGAAAGCATAAAAAGCTAAGCTTGAAATCTGTACATTTGCAAGTGAGGTGAATTGTGCTTTGAGTGCTAGCTTAGAAACCAAGAAAATCCACCCTTCTCATACCCAGCTCTAACCTTACTTTCAAGAACATTATTACTATTAACTATTTAGCAATTAGATGATTATGATACAGTTTATTCTTATTATCATCCACACGAGAAACAGAAAATCTGAATTTTAGGCAATAAACCTGCGATTGAGAAATAATCTTAATGGAAGTCATTCTGCTTGAGTCATAACCTGTCCTTTCTTGCATCACTATCTTCTCATCTTTTGATTCAATACATAATTGGAATTTAAATGCACTTATTCCTACCTGCCACAAAGCGAACTTTCCAATCAGGACTGTGAAATTCATCTTGAATGACCTTCCAAAAGACATCAGATCCTGAAGGTAGAGTGATACAGTGAAGCAGCAATGGCACACAGACTTCACAAATATGTGAGTGTTCTGCATTGCACATATCCCATAAACTGAAATCAATTAAAGAGTTTTCATGTTATTTGCAAAAGGAGTAATATAAAATTATTTTTTAATTTTTAGTAAAATGCACAGTAAATTCTACACAAATTTGGTAGCACGTTTTATTTTATTCTTTTAATCCTTTATATAGCTCTTCTTTCATTTTAATCAGGGCTTATTGCTGGTGCTACAAGCTTTTATGAATTAAATACCTGGCAGTAGGGCTTTAGTTTCAAAATTTTAACTATTGGTGCTCACAGAAAATTTCAGAAGCTTCCTGTTGAATGTAAAAAATCTCATTTCTTTCTTACTAACACTCCATCAAAACAAAACCAAATATTTAAACATGGCACTGGTGTTCTAGTAAGATTGTTGCCTATAATTGCTCCACCCTTAGATCCACACTTAATGTAAACACAAGCCGTCAACAACTAACCCGCGATACACCGAAACCAAAGCACACCAGCAGCTCACTGTGAACTGAGTGGTAATGAGAAAGCTGACTTTCTTGCAAAAAAGGGTACCAGCAGTGTACAAAAATTTATAGTTAATCTACCATTTTATGCAGCTAAAAGATTAGTCAACTCTGAATTCAAAAAAAAATTATTGCAAAATATTACTATGAAAAATCAAAGAATAAAAGATGGGAAGTACCAAACATTCAAACAGTACATAATTCCCGAGTATTCTTGAAAAACAGCAGTTGCAACCTTCAGGTTGATTACAGGACATGATTGTCTGGCAAAACATTTAAACAGAATTGGGATATATTCTTCACCACTCTGTCCTCTATGTGATCTGCAAGAGGAAATGGATCGAGACCACCTTCAAATATGCCCGGCCACTTCTAGTGCCCTCCCCATCCATCAGTGAAAAATATTGGAGAGCAAGAGGATTAATGACTTCATTGTCAGAAATCCAGCATTAGCCAACAACAACATTTAAACAGATACCTATATACTCCCCTTAAGAAAATACAGTAAAAGGAAATGGGAGATAAGAAATTCATGCTACCTAATATGTATATGCCCAAGTGTTCACCCAACAATCTTGACAAGCCACAAAAAAATAATAAAAAACCCTCAAAGTTAGGATGACTGGTCAAATATCCCAAATGCAAGTCTAAGGTGTTACCACCTGAGCTATTCCAGTCAGTTATCTGATACACACTTACCTTTTTATTAATAAATTTTCTTGGCACCAAATGAGAAACCCTAGTTGATCTTTTGAAGCTTTGGTTAATGCATCCCCATGAAGACAGATGAGATGAAGACATTGTAGCATGTAGTATAAAATATCTGGCTCATCCCTTTTAGGAATTTCCTGCAAATTATTATACACCAAGATATTAAATGAAAACGTTAAAAATATTCTTGCTTTGGTACTAAAGAATTCTGGTCATTTTTATATGGCTACCTGACATTTATTATTAGGACTAAAAGAAAATACTGAATCAGGTAGTTTCAACTAAGTTTCAAAATCAGTCTCACAGAAAAGTGGGGAAAAGATGGTTTGCCTCCCCCTTAAATACCCCATTACTCAGGGTCATAGGCAAAACTTTTTGAGGGTAGCAGGATGAGTGATCAAGTTTTACCAGTAACAACTGAAATTTGTAGAATGCATATAGCAATTTTTTTTTATGCTCGACCATGCCATAATGTAGTACTTATATACCACTATAATGGGCTTCATTATATCTACCTCTTCATAACTATACTGCTATCCACCAATCAAAGGTGTACCAGAACTCAACAACACTGGTAATCCACCAATCAAAATATCTGTATGCAGCAATCAATATTTTGACATCTGCTACTCTGTTTATTTAACAATTAATTAGTGTTAATATTGTAAATAATATTCTAAGAAATTCAATTTGTTTTCTTGTTTTTGAAAGTCTACTGTTTTAAAGTTTATAGCATATATACTCAGGTGCAACCGTTGATTCTCATATGTACAATCAAATAACAACTGCATGATTAAAATGTCAGACACCCGTGAGAATAACATGCAACATAGAATATTAAAAGCAATTTATAAATGTTTTATACTTAACTACGGTCGAGCATAAACAGTTGCAGGTGGCACCGTGGTGGAGAGGTTAGAACATTCGCCTACCACATAGGCAGCCCAGGTTCAATCCCAGGGACTTGCATGTGGTATTTGTGGTGGATGAAGCAGCGTTAGGGCACGTTTTCTCCAGGTTCTCTGGTTTCTCCCACCACTCATTCTGTCAATTGCTCCATTATCACCTTTCCAATCATCAATTTCACCTGCATTTCATATCATCCTCTTTCTCACTATCATACCTGGTTCTGGGCTGACCACCTGCTTCCAGGTCTTCGCTCCTGTGCTCCCTGACAGGCATTTGACCCTAGTTAAGTCCTACATAAGGGGAGGGTAATCAGATAAAGAATAAGAATAAATAGTTGCATGAAACTTGAGTATAATGACAATTACGATTCTCCTTCGTCTTCTTCGTCTTCATCTCCTCCGTCTCCTTCTCCATCTCCTTCTCTGTCTCCATCTCCTTCTTTGCCTCCTTCTCTGTCTCCGTCTCCATCTCCGTCTACTTCTCCATCTCCTTCTCTGCCTCCATCTCCGTCTACTTCTCCATCTCCTTCTCTGCCTCCATCTCCTTCTTTGCCTCCTTCTCCATCTCCTTCTCCATCTCCATCTCCTTCTCCGTCTACTTCTCCATCTCCTTCTCTGTCTCCATCTCCTTCTTTGCCTCCTTCTCTGTCTCCGTCTCCATCTCCGTCTATTTCTCCATCTCCTTCTCCGTCTCCATCTACTTCTCCTTCTCCGTCTACTTCTCCATCTCCTTCTCTGTCTCCATCTCCTTCTCTGCCTCCTTCTCCATCTACTTCTCCATCTCCTTCTCTGTCTCCATCTCCTTCTCTGCCTCCTTCTCCATCTACTTCTCCATCTCCTTCTCTGCCTCCTTCTCCATCTACTTCTCCATCTCCTTCTCTGTCTCCATCTCCTTCTCTGCCTCCTTCTCCATCTACTTCTCCATCTCCTTCTCTGTCTCCATCTCCTTCTCTGCCTCCTTCTCCGTCTCCATCTCCATCTACTTCTCCATCTCCTTCTCTGTCTCCATCTCCTTCTCTGCCTCCTTCTCCATCTACTTCTCCATCTCCTTCTCTGTCTCCATCTCCTTCTCTGCCTCCATCTCCATCTACTTCTCCATCTCCGTCTACTTCTCCATCTCCTTCTCTGTCTCCATCTCCTTCTCTGCCTCCTTCTCCGTCTACTTCTCCATCTCCTTCTCTGTCTCCATCTCCTTCTCTGCCTCCTTCTCCATCTACTTCTCCATCTCCTTCTCTGCCTCCATCTCCTTCTCTGCCTCCTTCTCCATCTACTTCTCCATCTCCTTCTCTGTCTCCATCTCCTTCTCTGCCTCCTTCTCCATCTACTTCTCCATCTCCTTCTCTGTCTCCATCTCCTTCTCTGCCTCCTTCTCCATCTACTTCTCCATCTCCTTCTCTGTCTCCATCTCCTTCTCTGCCTCCATCTCCATCTACTTCTCCATCTCCTTCTCTGTCTCCATCTCCTTCTCTGCCTCCTTCTCCATCTACTTCTCCATCTCCTTCTCTGTCTCCATCTCCTTCTCTGCCTCCTTCTCCATCTACTTCTCCATCTCCTTCTCTGCCTCCATCTCCTTCTCTGCCTCCTTCTCCATCTACTTCTCCATCTCCTTCTCTGTCTCCATCTCCTTCTCTGCCTCCATCTCCATCTACTTCTCCATCTCCGTCTACTTCTCCATCTCCTTCTCTGTCTCCATCTCCTTCTCTGCCTCCTTCTCCATCTACTTCTCCATCTCCTTCTCTGCCTCCATCTCCTTCTCTGCCTCCTTCTCCATCTACTTCTCCATCTCCTTCTCTGCCTCCATCTCCTTCTCTGCCTCCTTCTCCGTCTACTTCTCCATCTCCTTCTCTGTCTCCATCTCCTTCTCTGCCTCCTTCTCCATCTACTTCTCCATCTCCTTCTCTGTCTCCATCTCCTTCTCTGCCTCCATCTCCATCTACTTCTCCATCTCCATCTACTTCTCCATCTCCATCTACTTCTCCATCTCCTTCTCTGTCTCCATCTCCTTCTCTGCCTCCTTCTCCGTCTCCATCTCCATCTACTTCTCCATCTCCGTCTACTTCTCCGTCTCCTTCTCTGCCTCCATCTCCGTCTACTTCTCCTTCTCCATCTACTTCTCCATCTCCTTCTCTGTCTCCATCTCCTTCTCTGCCTCCTTCTCCATCTACTTCTCCATCTCCTTCTCTGTCTCCATCTCCTTCTCTGCCTCCTTCTCCATCTACTTCTCCATCTCCTTCTCTGCCTCCATCTCCATCTACTTCTCCATCTCCTTCTCTGTCTCCTTCTCCATCTACTTCTCCATCTCCTTCTCTGCCTCCTCCTCCATCTACTTCTCCATCTCCTTCTCTGCCTCCTTCTCCATCTACTTCTCCATCTCCTTCTCTGCCTCCATCTCCATCTACTTCTCCATCTCCTTCTCTGCCTCCATCTCCATCTACTTCTCCATCTCCTTCTCTGCCTCCATCTCCATCTACTTCTCCATCTCCTTCTCTGCCTCCTTCTCCATTTACTTCTCCATCTCCTTCTCTGCCTCCATCTCCATCTACTTCTCCATCTCCTTCTCTGCCTCCTTCTCCATCTACTTCTCCATCTCCTTCTCTGTCTCCTTCTCCATCTACTTCTCCATCTCCTTCTCTGCCTCCATCTCCTTCTCTGCCTCCTTCTCCATCTACTTCTCCATCTCCTTCTCTGCCTCCTTCTCCATCTACTTCTCCATCTCCTTCTCTGCCTCCTTCTCCATCTACTTCTCCATCTCCTTCTCTGCCTCCATCTCCATCTACTTCTCCATCTCCTTCTCTGTCTCCTTCTCCATCTACTTCTCCATCTCCTTCTCTGCCTCCATCTCCTTCTCTGCCTCCTTCTCCATCTACTTCTCCATCTCCTTCTCTGCCTCCATCTCCTTCTCTGCCTCCTTCTCCATCTACTTCTCCATCTCCTCTGCCTCCATCTCCTTCTCTGCCTCCTTCTCCATCTACTTCTCCATCTCCTTCTCTGCCTCCATCTCCATCTACTTCTCCATCTCCTTCTCTGCCTCCTTCTCCATCTACTTCTCCATCTCCTTCTCTGTCTCCATCTCCATCTACTTCTCCTTCTCCGTCTACTTCTCCATCTCCTTCTCTGTCTCCATCTCCTTCTCTGCCTCCTTCTCCATCTACTTCTCCATCTCCTTCTCTGTCTCCATCTCCTTCTCTGCCTCCTTCTCCATCTACTTCTCCATCTCCTTCTCTGTCTCCATCTCCATCTACTTCTCCATCTCCGTCTACTTCTCCATCTCCATCTACTTCTCCATCTCCTTCTCTGTCTCCATCTCCTTCTCTGTCTCCATCTCCATCTACTTCTCCATCTCCGTCTACTTCTCCATCTCCGTCTACTTCTCCGTCTCCATCTACTTCTCCATCTCCTTCTCTGCCTCCATCTCCGTCTACTTCTCCTTCTCCATCTACTTCTCTGTCTCCATCTCCTTCTCTGCCTCCTTCTCCATCTACTTCTCCATCTCCTTCTCTGCCTCCATCTCCGTCTACTTCTCCTTCTCCATCTACTTCTCTGTCTCCATCTCCTTCTCTGCCTCCTTCTCCATCTACTTCTCCATCTCCTTCTCTGCCTCCTTCTCCATCTACTTCTCCATCTCCTTCTCTGCCTCCATCTCCGTCTACTTCTCCATCTCCTTCTCTGTCTCCTTCTCCATCTACTTCTCCATCTCCGTCTACTTCTCCGTCTCCATCTACTTCTCCATCTCCTTCTCTGCCTCCATCTCCATCTACTTCTCCTTCTCCTTCTCTGTCTCCATCTCCTTCTCTGCCTCCTTCTCCATCTACTTCTCCATCTCCTTCTCTGTCTCCATCTCCTTCTCTGCCTCCTTCTCCATCTACTTCTCCATCTCCTTCTCTGTCTCCATCTCCTTCTCTGCCTCCTTCTCCGTCTCCATCTCCATCTACTTCTCCATCTCCGTCTACTTCTCCATCTCCTTCTCTGCCTCCTTCTCCATCTCCATCTCCATCTACTTCTCCATCTCCTTCTCTGCCTCCTTCTCCGTCTCCATCTCCATCTACTTCTCCATCTCCTTCTCTGCCTCCTTCTCCGTCTCCATCTCCATCTACTTCTCCATCTCCGTCTACTTCTCCATCTCCTTCTCTGCCTCCTTCTCCGTCTCCATCTCCATCTACTTCTCCATCTCCTTCTCTGCCTCCTTCTCCATCTCCATCTCCATCTACTTCTCCATCTCCTTCTCTGCCTCCTTCTCCATCTCCATCTCCATCTACTTCTCCATCTCCTTCTCTGTCTCCCTCTCCTTCTCCGTCTCCTTCTCCATCTCCTTCTCTGTCTCCATCTCCTCCTCTGTCTCCATCTCCTTTTTCTCCTCCTCCTTCTTCTTCTTTTTCTCCTCCTTCTTCTTTATCTGATTACCCTCCTCTTGTGTAGGACTTACACCCCTAAGCACTTAAAAGACAGTGTGAAGGGCAATTATGATGCTTGTGTGAATATTATGAACTAATTTGCTACCACTCATTTCATACAATATACTAGCATCTCAATTGCTGCCATTATGCTCTCATTGCATAACATACTAATTTATTTTAGCCTGTGACATCCATTAAGGCTAAAGCCTCCTACCTATTGGCAGGGTAGCTCAAAAAGGCTCATTAGGGAAGCTAATCCTAACGAGGAAATTACAGTCTTGTCGTCTTTCATGATGCATATTTTACATTAACAGTAATACTGTTTTTACATTAACACCTTGAGTTCTTCTACATTACTGTGCCCTTGTTCCTCCTTCATGACACTGATTAACAGTTGTTTTCATACTTTGCTGTCTCAAGCACAGATGTTTCACTCTCTGCTTAAAGAAGTCTGCCCATCTGGTCCTCTGCCTGCCTGTCCATGGGATCCTGCACAGTTGTTCTTTAAGTCCATCTATTGTTACACATCCTTGCAACATGGCATCCTCATTTCCATTTGAGATGCTCTGCCATGATAACTGCATTTCCCATACCTGATTCCTCATTGTGTATTCTTACCTGCAGTATTTTCATCTCCAGTTTTTGTTGACATACCAGGATCATTCTCTTCATTTTTGTATCGTGACAATTAATTGGGAAGAAATAATGTCGCTGTTGCTGTGAGCAAGGTGACAATGAAAACTTAACAGTCACAGTATATAACACCCAATTCAACAAAAGATTGCCACAATGAAATTACTTGAAATCATGTTTTAAGACATTTCATTACATTACCTTGAGAAATGTGTCCCTAAATAAACCATCAGCCATTTTCACACACAAGTACCTTTTCCTGTGAAGTGCCATCTGATAGATACAGCTCAGAGCTCAATACTGCAGCTCTACTGATGATAGTAGATGCTGAAGCAGTTACAGCAATAAAACATATTGTCAACTTAATAGAAAATTTACCTGATGTAACATGTGTTAATAGACTTGTTATTCACTTACATCCATTAACTAACATAAATCTGCTAAAGAGTGCCTATGTTCAAAATCAGTTTATTCTGAACAAGATTATCTGAACAACAAATTATTCTATTAATGCTTAAGTAGGCTTGTAAGTAGTCTCTTATTCTATATAAGATTATCTGAATGACAAATTATCCTGTTAATACTTATGTAGCTTTGTAAGTAATCTCTAGCTTCTTTAGTGACAAGTCATTGTTAATTACATTTGATGACTGTGTGAAAGCTACCTGAATGTATATGTATAGAACAATGTGACAAAAGATGACATTCATTGCCAATTATATTATAACTAAGCAGTAGGATGTGGCAGGAAAAGCCTAGCCAAAGTTTAAAACAAAGCTCAATTCATATCTGTATATATACATAATGTAAGTCTTATAATCACAGGGAAGTTTCTCCTTTACCCCGTTTTTTTTGTGCTCTTTGTGCCTGTAAATGTGTTTTTATATGCTATTCTGTGTATTTATTGACATGTTCACTGATCACTGGCCTCCATGGCTACTTGTGAACTTGCTGAATGCAATCCAATCTAATCTAATGTATTATTTAACCAGCAGGTATGTTTAAAACGTACAACATAAAATCTATACTAATGTTCTTATAAAAATATGGGATTTTAAATAAAAAACAATAAAATTAAAAAATGAGATAAATTTATTCCACTATCACCCTTCACTGTATCATGTATCTGAAAAAAATACAAGAGATCTCATTGTTCCAAGAAATTCTAACAATTTTAAAAACTATGATGCAGCACTAAAGAGCCAAAACAAGTGGAACCAAATCTGGGAGAACCATATGCATATTTTAAAAAACTGCCACAATATGTATAAATAGAATCACAAAACATTTATATACCTTAAGATATTCATGGATTAATTGAAGCTGCTGTGGGAGTTCTTCAATAATAAAGCGAAATTTTCCTACTGATGTGTGCCAAAAATTGTCCAGGTCTTCCTCAGGAGTAGGATCAATCGGTCGATCATTTTCACCTACCAATGTTGGCCGTGCAACTTGCGCAGTGGCTGTTGCTGCAAAAACAATTATTGTGTTGACATTGACAAAAAGCAAAGAGTTTACTACATATGCATTTGCTGAGTCTTATATAAGACAAAATGAAAATTTCTTTCAGTATTCAATGTTTTATGACAAATGACTACAGTTTTCAAATATGAATTTATTCATGGCTTAAATGAATCTGGAATCTACCTATAATGTAGCGTGCTTTATTTTTCAAAGACAATAGAAACTCCTTATAAAAAATCTTACTAAAGCTTTCCTACAGTTTGCTTTTTACATTTATGTGTTCTGTGCCAATTGCCTAGATCTAAAGACAGATGTCACTAAAAAGAGCTCAGTGTGCTTGACTGGTACATAAGCTGTGAGTAAGAATGTTTCCAAAATCATTTCAACCTTTAAACATTGTAAATGATATACCCTTTGTTCTGGAAAGATATAAGCGTAACTTTATCAGCAGGACTTGATTGAAAAGTAGTGATCCGTGTTCAAGAAGACTGCATAACCAGCTGGGAGGGACATGGCGTTGACAACATCCCACCTCAAGTACTGCACGCCCCTCATGATGCGGTAGTGGGCAGAGATGGGGGACGCAGCAGTCAGGTGGCAGGCCTTGTCCTATTGTTGCATGTGGTTACACAGCAGGACTTATACAGTATTCAGCTAGAGGTGGAAAAAATGGTTATTTTTCAGCAACAGCTCCAAACTTTCCAGTCCCAGAAATACCAAGGTTCCAAAATGAAGATCAAATACATATTTATGTATAAGATAACAGCAAGATACTCTTGGTCTAGTGTTATGTTACCTCACTTGGGTTTTTTCATATGAAGTTACGATTATTTATCCCAGTATCAGTAGACTATGCTTCCCTCCCCTCTTTTCTGCTTACACCATTCACGTGCAGGTTCAAAATGTACTGTTAACAGTAATATATACTAATGATTACTGGTCACTTAGTCATTTAAAAGGAATTCACAACCACAATCTTAGTAATAACTGACATGACATGTTAATGATAATATGTTCTCATGTTTGTATGTGTATTACAAGAGCTCATAGGCAAAATTAAACCTAGTTATCTAGAAGATTCCTAAAGAGCATTGCCTTCTATTAGAAACTGGAAAACCTGGGCAGTTCTGAGGTCTCATATTATAGAAATACTACAGATTCATCACACAACTGCCATGTTATACATCAAAACAGATAGGATGAGCAGTGAAGCAGAATTATGTACCCAAAGAGATATTTTAAAAGTCAACATTAACTTAACTTCATTCCTTTGATGTTGTTCTTTTGTTAATTGTTACTTTGTAAATTTGTAGAGTGTATTTGGTTATTGTGAATTTCGATATTTAGGCTAAGTTTGTGTAATTGATAGTTCTTTTTGTGTTAAAAGTCACTAATGTAAATCAACATAAATTTCTTGGTATGTCTGAGGTAACTGTAAGATTAAATATTGAATGCGATAACATGACGTAATTAACAACATCATGAAGTATTGTCGACTAAGACAATATCATAGTGATGTCTTGGCAGCAAAGAAATAACTTTTCAATTTCTCTCGTAATAGAGTTTTAAAATGGTTGGACCCATTTATTGGAAGTAACGAGTCATAAGAAACCAAATATTGAACGATTTAAAGTGTAGTGAAACAAAGTTTTCAAATGATATAGGTGCCAGTTATTTATGACTCTTATGAGACAATACAGCTTGAATATTTTAAATATTTCTTTGATGAATTGTAGTGGATAGATGTGCTTATAAGCAACATCTAAAGGGAATACAGAGAAAATTACCTCGCACATGTCAATCTTATTGTAAAACAGTGAAGATTTCACTGGAGTGCATTGTCTGGAATGATACAAATAAAATCAAAGATGCAAAGAGATACATGTGTATTTCTATGGAGTTTAGTAATTTGTCGTCATTCTGTACCACACCCAGAGATAGTGTAAGAGTGCTCATAGCTACGATGATAATCAGTCAATCTATTTGAAAATTGCTACAATAGACACAATTAGTACTATTTTTTCACACACTCCATTACTGAATGCCATTGCTTATCTTTTGAAAGAAAATGTTTTTATTGTGCTGGAAGACCGGCTGTGCAATGTTTAAAGACATTATCATTCACGTGTTGTAAATCTTCTTAGGAAATGCAGCTATTTTTTCTCATATATTATTTTGCAGTTCTTGTTATTTTGGGGGATTTGATTACGCACTTAGTCTTTTAAATTCTCTCACAAGTAAAAATTGCAGGGCATGAGGTCTGGGGATCGAGTGGGCCGAACCCCTACCCTGATCATTCTGTAATCAAAAATGTCAACAGTGCAAAGAAATCTATCAACTGTAGCCCTATCTTGTTGAAATATGCTCTCCATTTGCTCTTCATCTGTCAATTGAGGGAAAATCTACTTTAAAATGTAAGCTTTGTAATGTACACACCAAACACCGACTTAGGATCAGTATGGACTAAGTTTTGGATTCTCAGGAGGGAAGTCATGCAGTAGCGTAGACTGGAGTTTTGGGAGGGAAGTGGCATACAACTGCAAAACAGGTGCTGTTAAAAGTGTTGCTGCTTTATCTTATGGCACCATATTAACCTTTGAACTGTAATGCAACATACTCTCCACAGTCAGATACATAATTCCTTTTGGAATCAGTTACAAAATACTTGATTGATTCTGTTAGTGCAAAGTTTGAGGAATCCTTTTGAAACTGCATAATAACATGTGGGTTATCTTTCAGACAGTTGCCCTTTTGGAACCATTCCAAAGACTATTACATTATTGTTTTCCATCCCTAATTCGGACTTTGTCAGAATTATTTTTATCCACAGCACATGGATAAGCAGTTTCCATCCTACATCTTAGAAATTTCAAAAACTTTACTTCAAATCATTTCTGTGATATGCATACCATCCACATACCAGATGGACTGAGATCTTTGGATTCAGATCAGTTCAATTTAATTCATTTATCTGCCCAAAATTCTAAGTACAGCTGGCATCAAACAAAAAACACCATTTTTGTAAAGGTATCGGTTTATCTTATAACTAAGCAATAAATAATCAATAGCAAACCAGAACATCATAAAATATATGAATTATGTACAATCAGAATAATCTACATGTTATTAAATGTTTTACTGCTGAAGGTTAGAGTTAAAGAGGTGAGAGTAAGGACAGAGGTAGCCAAGGTCACAAAAAACACAAGCTCATGAACAGGAGGATCATCTTTCCTGACTGAGGCTATTCCCAGATTTTCCTCAATCCTCATAACTGGCAAATGTTAGGGTGGTTATGCTAAAATTAGGCCTGAAGCATTTCCTTCCCAAATGTTCTTTCTCTATTATCATTTCATCTCATATGTCATGACTGTTCACCAACTATGATATGCAGTACAAATGGGTATTAAACACTGCCACTATTAGTAAGGTTAGAGTGGAATTTCTGAGATTGTTGTGATCACTTACCAACATCAGTGTCTGTAATTGTAACTGCTCTTGCTACTGCAGCAACAACCTTTTCAGCTGGAATAATTGGAGCAAGGTCCAGTTGTTCTGTTACGGTTTCAACGGTTGCAGTCATAATCTGTAAATTTATAAGGGTATGTTATTATTTTAATAAATAATTAGAAAAATACTAAAAAGTATAGTGTAGCTTAATTTAAATGCTAGAAAACTGTTAGAAAAATCTTAAAAAGTCCAAGACTATTTTTCTGCAATCAAAAGGGTTATCAATTATCACATAGGTGTATACAATACACCATTTAAATCCTTTAGCAGCCATACAGTACTTTCAACATGTACAGCAGTATTGCCAACATAAACCAATATGCAGCTTAAGCTATATTATTCTTTAACCTTAATGCAATATACTGACAGTGAATATAAACAATGCTCTTTGTAATGTTGACTATAGATGGTCTTAGTGAAAATAAAAAAAATTAAAACAGCCCAGTCTTTATAATATCTAGTGATGATTAGTTACGCTGAATGAAGTGCTATTTACCTAGGAAATAGCTTCAAGGAATCTCTTCCTTGCCTCAGCTGACTGTGGCTGGATGGCTTACATTATTTTTTGTTATATTTCCATAAAAATAGTGTTTCCTAAATATTCAACTGAGTGGATTTCTGTGTCACTTAGTTAACGTTTCATGCCCTTTGTCCAGAAGTGGATTGCAACTGCTGATTTTTTCTCCCCCCTGGATTTGAGCTATGAGGGGACTTCAAAAAGTAAGTTACACATGATTATGACAGGTGAAGAAACTTTTATTGAATGCTGCACTACACTGTAAAGTGACATAGATACATGACTCAGTTTTTCAATATAGTCACCAAGTCTCTAAACAACAGTCTGAACATTCAGCTCTTGAGTGACAGAAATCTGCTCCTTGGTCATGGAGCCATTTGAGCACCATTGTGTGAACTTCATCTTTGGCAAATCTGTTTCCCTCCCAATGTTCTTTCAGCTTGCTGAACAAAGGGAAATTGCACTGTGCAAGATCTGGACTGTATGCTGGATGCTTTCATAGCTCCCATCAAAAACACTGAAGCAAAGTTTGTGTTGTGCACACCATGTAGGGTGTTGCATTGAACGCAGGAGAACAATGGCTTTCATAGTAAATCTCTATGCAATTTCAACATCCTTTCCACAAGAATCTTATTGCCCTGCACACTTCAACTTTGGAGAAAGTTTCCAGTTGATGCACCATTTCACTTGCATAGTGATGCACCTGTTGTCAGTTTAAAAACAAAATTGTTTTGTTTTTAATGACGCTGTCAATTACCAGGATCACATAGTGTTGCCAGTGCGCTGGAATTTCATGCCGAAGGAGTTCTTTTACGTGCCAGTAAATCTACTGACATGGAGCTGTTGTTTTTAAGCACACTTAAAAACCATCGGTCTGGGCCGGGTTTGAACCCATGACCTTGGGATCAGTAGGCCAGCGTCTAACCAACTGAGCCACCCAGACCGACACGCCTGTTGTCAGTACTCTATTTGCAGGAACAATGGAACATGAATTCTATTCTGATAAACCGCCATTCTTGTAGCATGATGGTCTCAGAATGGGACAACATGTGTAACTTACTTTTTGAAGTGTCCTCATGTATACATTCATTCACAGTTCTTAACACTCTATCCTGCAAATGCTGAATTTTTTTATAAGAGTGAACATTGACAAAGATTGTGAACTTCAAGATCCCAATGGATCAAAATCTGATTACAGAATTCATAGACCCCTAATAGAGACAAGTAGCAAGCTGTGAACATCAGGGGCAAACCATCTTGTCACAAAGCTGACACTAAGAAAGAGATCCCTCAAAATTAGACATAAATACTTCATTCAGTAAAATTTCTACATGTGCAACCGCATCTAGAGCCTTTATGTAATCATTTAATTACACCTTTCAAGCCACAAAGGAATACATAACATATTTATTTCAAAATTCCTTCCATCTGGTTAAAATGATAATGGTATCATGTCTAATCATACACTTATTAGCCAGTCTTATGAATAAAAGACAACTGAACTTCTTAAGTCAACACTTTCAGGCATTGCATTCATGGTAAAATATTTCAAAATTATGATACTAAGAAAATGTTTAGCAAACTGTGTTTGGAGAAAAAGCAAATAAAATAAATCATAGAAATGAAATGTCTGTATTCATTTTATCATTTATTTTATTCTTCTCCTGAGAAATTACTGCCAAATATACATATAAAACAGAGCCTTACACATAGAATTACAATATGGCAAATGCAGAGGTTAAAAGGTGCATTATTTTCTTTCTTTCTGGTAATTTATATAAATATATAACTTTGTAATTTCTTATGGAGTTCCATTAAGCATTTATTCTTAAGCTACACAAAACTTTCTATTATTTTTTTAGTAATCCACAACATTTAAGAACAAATAGGTTACAACAAAATTAGCTTGGATAGCAAGAAGTATGAGTTTGGAAAGGTTCGTGGTTTTGGCTTTTGGAAGAAAGTGATGGATTTTTGCTGCTTTCTCTTATTTCTTCTTATTTTTGACTGGCTAGATTTTATTGCGTGCAGTTGGACCACTACATTTAATCAGTAAAGATATCAATGTTTTAGTTTATTTCCAAGACTGTAGTTTGTATTACTAGTCAGCTAGAATACAACTCTGAACAATGTCTCCTGGTCTTATTCTGCCTTCAGTTTTTTTGCTCCATCTCACTTACTTTTGACTTTGAATAATAGCTTAGCTAATTTATTGCAACATTTCTTTAAGCACCCCTTTAATTGGCAGCTCTTTTATCTTTATTTTTACATTTCAGATACACCTCGAACTTGTTTTTCTTTTTTAATGTCAAATATTATATATTTCCCTTCCTCCTCCTGATATCTTTCTGTTGAAAAATACATAATTATAAAAGATAAATGATATGTATTATAATGTGTTAGTTTATATTGCTTTACTGTCAATAACTTCAGTTTTTTTAAATTGTATACTGCATAATTACATTTATGCATCAACTATTAATTATGCTAAACCCTGTTTGGCTCTACTTATAATAACTCTGGTTATAGCTTGTTTTGTATTATGGTATGAACTCATTGTTTACAATTGATGAAGCTCATATTTCTGCATTGAAATTAAATGATGAATAAATATGATACAATATGAACAAGGTTAAGGACAGTCTGATATTGCCTTAAGAAGCTGATCTGGTTCAAACACATGCAAGTGCTATCCCAAAAATTTGTGCTCTCCAGCCATGCATCTTGTTTGAACCTGCAAACTTGGAATTAGTAGAGCAGCACTTAACCAACTGAGCCACTCAGACCAAATGTAAGCACTTGAAGAAAGAATTAAGGAAAAATTTAGTAAAGTGCTTTGTATGAAGTATTGCAGTGTGTAAACTTGGATATTGTAATGGATTGAAGAAACATGGTTGAAAGAATTTCAAGTATAAATGTATAATGGAAAGATAAACTAGGTAATGCAGCTGTGTTAGGAAGAAGGGCTATTCAGGAGAAGAAATTGGCTGGGACAGTGGAACAGCAATGAACAGGAATAGGTAAAAGGTTCAAAGAATACTAAATGATAGAGAACTGTGGAGATACAAAGAAGAATGCAGAAAACTGGTAAGGACAGTATTTCCAGCGGACACAGAACTATGGCTATAATAACTGCATGTGATAACAATTGCTTCCAGATTTAGAAGCTTCTTCACTTCTCACTCTTACATACATAACAAAGAATGCTAAAAATTAGATGTTAATAAAGATTACTTATGACTGATTACACTGAAGTTTGTGAACTCTGTTTCTCTCATCATTGGCCATTATTCTATACAGTTCTCCCTAGGCATCAATGATCTCCATAAGGTAGAAAAAAACATTGAAATGTTCCTGTATTAATCTAATGCCATTTCAAAATTCCTCTAAGAGGTTATGTAGACATATGTACATATATTCAACAACATATTAATTTGCATTGCAAATGTAGCAATGGAATACCAAAGTAGAGCAGAAAAAATGTTTTAATTTTCTTTTTACCATACAAGCATCTTTGTATTACTATCCTTTATTTTTCTTTTCAACTACCTAAAGCAGAATCATTAACAGAAGTGCTAAAAACTCTAGTTTACTATGCAAGCCTTCCTAAGTTGCTTTCTTAATATTTGAGACTTTCACTACTCTGTTTTTCATCTCACTATTTAAAACATATCACCATTCTTGTTACAGCAAACACAAATGAACTATGTCAGCCCAGAAATTAGCTTTCCTTTAAACAGTTATGGATGACTTATTCAAATATCAAGTAAGACTAGTTTGCTTGAGGTAAATTTGTTTATTTGGTTATGCGTTCTTTGATATTCAACTACACGCACTGTCTCAAAAATTAAACCTAAATGTAATAAGGTTTGTCTAGTTTCTTTAATTTTTATTCTTAACCTCTTATAATGAAAATTTCATAACTCAAGTCACTTCAAAACATATTATTCGTCTACTTCATGATTTTCATCTTTTTTTTATTTAGTGTTATGCAATCTTCTGCTACCCCATGTACCACAGTTTTTTTAACTCTAATTACACTATACTATTTCTAGGTTTACTCTACATTAGCTAGAACATTTAGCTGTAAACTACTGAGTCAGTATTATATGATGGTATAAATGCACTAGGATGCTCATGAAGCAATGCACACCATTTCTTTCCTGAAAAGCTTTGAATATTAATGCACTGCATCAAAATGTAAAGGGCTAGTTCAAATGCTTTATCTGACTTCATTGTCATGTATTATGAAAAATTGAAACATACACAAATGATAAGACAAACTTGGCAAGTTTTGTAGCTGCAAGTGCTTAATGTGTCTTCCTTGTGTCACATGAGAAACATCTAAATGGTATTTGAGCAATAAATTGGAATTAACACTGTGAGATAATTATAACCTCTTAGCTGACAGATCATTCTGTACTTCACATACCTTAACTTTTCTTTTCCATGCATTACACCTTCGCTCGAAGGCATCATCAAGTAGTCAACAAATTCTGGATGATGCCTTCAGAAGAAGGAAAAACTTGTTGAAAAAAAGTTAAATTATGTGAAGCATAATAAGTTCTGTGGACTCAAAGTGTGTAATTTGATTATCCATATGGTAGTTCAACTCATTCCACATACATCAGAGCGAATCCTAGTAAACGCAAACCACAGCAATGGCATTGATTTTGCACAGCTTGGTGGAGCTGTTTCCATTTTCAGATATTTGTTCAGCATTTTCTGTAATTCTACTGTGATATAACAAACTCTCCACTTGCCTTTACAGTCAATTTCCTTGGACTTCATGTATAAACTTCTCATAATTAGAGCTCAAGTCAGAGACAGCATTAGTGGATTTCTTTTAGAGGAATATCTTGCAGCTATAAACTTTAAATGCCAGTCACATATTATGTTTTTATTTGTCTTCCTTATGATATTATATAGTGATTGTATTTAAGTAGGCAATATACTGTTCTTTTTTGTCCCCACCATTTCTCATAACTGGTCATCCCGCAGTCAAATAGGTGTACTGAGAAGGGAATTAACATAAGTTGTAATTGCAACTGCCGACAAGTTGTGGTTTGCATGTAAGAGTTTTACATGTACGTTACCAATATGCACACAATATTTGCCATTGACAATTACACTGCACTTAAAAATATTGTGCATGTTCAGTCACCAAGTTCAAAAAATGAGTTGTAGGTAGCTCTTGACAAGATTCCTCAACAATGCACCATGTGAACTGATAAGGATACTGTTATCTTCAGCACCACCTTCAACTGTCTGAAGAATAGCACATTAAGTAGCTGTGCACCCAGGAGGGGTAGTCTTGACTGTATGCATCATGTTTTGAGGTCGGATAGTACTGATATGGGTAACCATCATATTTTTACCTGATGACAAAATTTGGAACTAATTATTTTTGGGGACATGGTTTGCAAGGGCTTTGCTCTTACTGTCATTTCGATCATAGCATGCACTGAAAATAACTACATTAGCTAGTTTACAATGACTAAAGTTATTACAGTCATGATATCATGTTAGGTATGGTCCATTGTGAGTGGAATATCAAACCTTTCTAGCTTACAGTGTTATAGGCGATGGCACTTAGTTTATACATGTTTATAATCAGCACCTCAAACATATTCATACAAACCAAACCATATTAACAATTGCTATAGCAACTTGTACTAAATCCCTTGTGAGATACTTGTTTGATACTGTGATGCTGGTTGGTAGCCGCTGCACATAAAAAATGTTGAAGATCAAGCTACCTCGCACCACTACACAGTGAGTAAACAATGTAACAAGGAGTGGGCCAGAACAAAGACAGATTATTCCAGACTGTTTGCAAGCCTTGTTTATGAAAAAGATGAATTTCAAGAAAAATCCATACTATGTCATACTCGCATATATATAAGTGAATGTGGCAGCTAGAGAGGGGAGTTTGTTAAGCATTGAATGAGACAGCTGTTAGTAGTCAGTTTTAAGTATATGGGTATGTGCAGCCAACGCCAAGAGAAACTTGAGAGGGTGTCATCAGAAATAGCTGTGTGTTGTGTGGAGCAGTTTTAGGGAGTGCAGTTGTCAAAGCCAGTTGTTTGTGAGACAGAGAAAGACAATGAAGTATGTGTCAAGGTTATGAGAAGACAGAACAGCTGTAAATTGCAAGGTCACAACGAATCATAGATTGTGTTAACAATGAAAAAAAGAACTGTGTTTCTAAGATTTAATTTCAAAAGAAAGACACAGAAAAAGTAACTGGACTTGTTATATTGTCACATTGGTGTCAGAAGTGGGATTTGTCACAATACATTAAATAGAACTTGCTAAGTTTCCCTTTTCATTTGTTAATGTCTCAATACTGTGATCCACATATTTTTCATAATACATGATGACTTGTGCTAACTCTGAATTTTAACAGCATATTAATACACACTAACTGAACTTCCCTGTAGCAAAATTAAGAGGTTATAATTATTAGCATGGATGATGATTAAGGCTAAAACAATAGATAGTTCAACATGACTCATAAGCAAGGTAGATATTAAAATTATGATGGAATCGCAGAACCTTGAGAACTTGCAAATGCACTCACTGAAGCATTGGAGAAAATCCCACAAATTGCTATTAGAAGGCTGATGCTACGCATACCACATAGGTGTTATGCGGTTATCGCAGTTCATGGAGGACACACTAGGTATTGAGTGTTGAAATAACCATGGCAACATTGATTAGTAAACAATGTAATCTTCTATTTCCACTTTGGTTTGTGCATCTGCAATTATTTCATTGTATTTCCAATCCTTTGAAATAAAAGTTTGCTAGAATGGCTATTATAATTTTACACAGATCTTCAGTCTATAATTACAAAGTGCTAAAAATTGAATTATATCAATATTTGTTTTGAGATATTAGTTTAAACACGTGTTCCTCTATTTTTTGAGTAGTATACACACCTTCAGCCAAACTTCTTGTTCTTTGCATTTCTGAACTAGTTTCAACTAGTTTATGTTCAACCCTTTTGACATACCAGGAATTTTGTAACATATCAATGTATTCAACAAAATAACTAATCACTTAAAAACTATTTAATAAATGGTAAAAAAATCATTATAGGGAATTAGAAAGTGTGCAGAAAATGTAGTAGGTCCCTATAAATTTCAGAAGTTTTATTGAAAGCTGTGGAAAATAGAATTTCACCATTTCCTTACTATTTTCACTATTTCTTAAGTAACATTTAGACTCCTCCATATTTAGCCATACTTGGAACATTAAATGGTAATATATACCTTGCATAAGAAAGTTGAATAACGTTCTACTTCACTATCTTAAGCCTTTACTAATAATATATATGCTATGTGGCATTTATTTCTAAATGGCAAGAAACAATGAACATTAAACCTATTGCTAGCAATAACCATGTAGAATTAGATGGTCATAGAAGAGCATAATGATGTTTTAATTTAATCCTCTACAAGCTGCACTGTATATAGGAAATGCCAACATTTGTTTCTTGCACACTGTTTCTTGGCATTTGCTTTTGAAAGCTTGCTGCTCCAGTATCTTCCTGCCAGTTATTTTTATTGTTACATCTGCAATGAAAATTCATTTTTGAAATCCAATAGATGTGAAGGAAACCACTTTTTCATTTATACTGGATGGGATTTGCAATGTTTTCTATTTAATCAATCATAGACACTTAGAAGTGGCTAATGCAAAGAAGAACAACTATGATGAATGACTTCAAGAAAGGAGTGATATGTTAATGATAATAATGAAGATGGTTTCCCACAATGTTGAATGAATCACATCCAGAAAGTGACAGAAAAGGTATTCCTCATGCAAATTTCCAGCTCTTGCTTTGCATGATTCCAAAACCAGTAGCTTCATGGCTGACAATATATTTATTTGCTGTTTGAGAGCTTGTCATTACTGCTGTTACACATGCAAATTTATTTACAACAGAGTCTGTAGTGCCCTCTAGATGCCATGTTACCAATCATGTTCAGAATCAGAATGCAACCAACTGAGGATTAAAAAATGATTCACTTTAATGTAAATGAAAATAGTCTGCATCAGAACATAAAACTAGAAAATATGAAGAAATCTCAGAGAGTATGGTCTGGTACTTTATAAGTCCTGACAGGAAAGTTCACCGCAGGATGCAAAAGAATCTTATTACATAAATTCCTGCTTTTCAAGGACTATGAAAAGCTGATTACAAAAATCTTTCTCAGTGATGAAGGATTATCCCAGGCATGGGCATGAGAGGAGAGGTAGCGATTGAACTTGCCTCACCCACCTCACATTCTCTTGCCGAGTAACAGCTGTTTTGATACAAGTACAGCAGTAGGTTCGTTTCACCTCACAGTACTAATAATTTCAATTAACTATTTTAACTATTAACTATTTTGCTTATATTAAACATCTTTTGCATAAAATAATTATTACAGTGACCTACTGTGGTTAGGCAAATTACATAATCTTCAAGTTTATAACCTTCCTTTATCATATACAAGTAATATACTTGCACTGTCTTATGATTAACATGCTAAATTATTTCTCTTTTACAATAAATAAAGCAGTAAAGTTCCAATGCTATTTAACCTTAAAAATATGTTAAAACTATTTGATAAACATAATAAATTCATTGGTTTGAAACTTAACATTATGTTCAAACTTTGAAATGTGAAATACAATATGTATATTAAATAAAGTAATGAGAAACTAAACCACTAAAACGTGGAGTCATATCGTCCCTTTTATATGTTTACAAATACAAGTACCTTTTGAAATTGTAAACCTGTAAGATCATCAAGGTTTCATTTATGTTTATAATCAACGTGGCATTTCATATTGTAACACTTTATATTTGCAAATTGAAATCCACATATTAAACAGCAAAATTTCCTGTTTTTGGAACTTACAACAAATTGTCTCTACCACTCTTCATGAAACAGCCATACTCATCACTGAATGAGGTGCGTTGGAAGCTGAACAGCAGTGTAGGGAAGGAATGGTCGGTGGAGTGAAGCAAGAATGTGTTTCACTGAAGTGGCCCAGTTGAGCCGATTTTGCCCATGCCTGGATTATCCCAATGCCTGTCTACTCTAGTTTAGTCTATCTAATTTAGTATGAACTATTCTAATCTAGTCTAGTCAGTGTAGTTTAATCACCTAAAAGGTGCAAATAAATGTCTGAGTTATGTACTTGATTACTCTGCTTCGGCAGCGCATCAAAGGAAAAAGAAAGCATTAGTTTCAGAAGAACCTAAATTCTTATCATTAATAATAATATACACACTAAGCCTGCAATCTATGACTTAATCAGCCACATTGCTCAGGAAAGTGCTGGCTTCAAAATGCATAGAAATACAAGTAAACATTTAAGGCTTATATAAATGAAATAAATAAACAACAAAATAACAACAAAATTTTGGGTTAATAAGAGGTAGAACTGGAACTTAAAAATTCAATGCCACAACTGGGATTTGAACCACAGACCTTCCGCTTGCCGTGCGGACACTCTAACCACTGAGCTATTGTGACAAACTGCCAGAATGGCATTAAATTCTCAAGCCAGTTCGTATTTTTTTAGGGTTAATGCCCTAAAATATTTTCTCAAGAGTTATACCATTGCTTATGGCTAACAAAAAATAATTTATATGAACTATAATTAACTAGGCTGAAGTTATAGTTATCATCTATTCGATGTAATAACACATGCAAAGAATATAGCTCTAGAAGTAAACCTATCCTGGATAATAAAGTCTGCATACTGTAATGGCTAAAATAGCCATTTGATATGAAAAGGTTTTCTGAAGACTATTCTTTTTAGGTATAGTAAATATTTAAATCACTGATAATATACGCTAATTTTGATTAAGCTATTCCCAGACATTGTTTTAAATGCAGACAAATGAATGGGTAAGAAAGGAATGGATATCAGGAAGATAACAACATTAAGTTTTAGAAACACAGATATATTGGCAGACATCTGAACAAGCAAACATAGAACATCAACAGGCACTTTGGCATCTCTAAGCACATACACTGAAAGGCAAATAAAAAAGCATTGATCTGTGTGCAAAATGCTGCGGTCTAGGCACATTTAACACTTTCTGGAATATAGCATGAAATCAAACCAATGCTTTTAGCGATTTATTTATGATAGAAGACCTTAGTATGGAGCAATATTGAAATTCAAAATAGAAAATTCTTTTATGATGCTTCCAATTGTTTGACAGACAGTAGGACAAAGATATCTCTCCGAGAGATTGCAGTGAGAAGACAAGTTTCTGGTTTTTCAAACTCTTAAATAAACAATTACTCTTCCAACCAAATTCCTTTCCATATGAAGGCCTTAGTAACTGCATGGGGTAACATAACATAACATAAAGTTACTGCAAAAGTGGTATGAGCCACTTAAATACAAAAACTGAAACATGCTACATAAAATACTAATTAAGGTTTACAACTTCTGTTGGAAACAACATAATTACAGAGGCATGCAAGAAAAAACATAAAAAATATTCTAACATAACCAAATATGAAAATAATGCATTTTAAAATGCATATATTAAATAATAAACATAAAACAACAAGAATTAAAACGGAGTTTTCTCTGCTAGTGTTAGTTATAGACCATAAAGTGGATTCACCTCATAGTTTTCTGAGCTGGACCATAGGAAGCTTGCACAAACCTAGCAATCGGCAATAATGCATTGTACATTTCAGAAAATAACAATATTTATGATAAGCTGCAATTTTAAGCATAAAACATACATATGGTTACACTTACAATAATTATATTAAATAGATTCATACCTGAGTATTATTTCTGCTCTAAATGAATAAGATCAAATGACAGTATAGTACTATTCTTACAGGCGCATGCCCAACAAAAGTAGAAACAGAGTGGACGTACATGCAGTAATCCACCTACACTATGGAACTCAGGTATGGGCATGTTTATCACAACATCAGGCTTAGGTTCTGATTTCTTCTCTGATTCTGGTGGACTCTTTCTTCCATGACCACCTTCCTCCTTCGATTCTTCTGTTTGGGACTGAAACCAACACAAATATCTAATGTAAACAGCTACTAACCAATAAATTAAATGTTTCTCTGTGGGATTAATGCTAAGTGTTCTTTAGTTTTAGTTTTATTCACCAAAGGAATACAGAATATTCATGGCTTCGTTAAACTTATTTCTACATAGTAATACAATGAAGTTACATAAATATATAGGAATATAAACAAGTCAATTAACATGTCTACTAAAATCTATCAAATACTATAACTTTACATCAAATTCATCGCGAGTTGTGCAGTATTTGTGTCAAGACCAATGGTTTCTCGTTGGCACCAATTGTTCATTGAAGGGAGAACAACACTACATAATGACCAACAAAGCAGGCGACCCCCCACTTCTTGCGCCCCGGATATTGTTGATGAGGTTCGTGGAATCATGGACACTGATTGGTGCCTTGCACTTGATGCAGTTTTGTTTGAACTTCCTCTTTATATTGAAATAAGCCATGCATCACTTCACAGAATTATTTCTGAGGATCTGTCCATTAAAAGTGTCTGCAAGATTGGCTCCTCACATACAATTTATTTTATTGTCATTAAGTAAATACACAATTTACAATAGACTTCGTCACTTACGGCTAAAAATTTCAAATCATATATTATTCTTGTCCAGCTCTTCAAATTCATGCATATCATATACAGGATTTTCTACTAGCCATGTATAAACTCTATTCTTAAATGCTTGAAGACTTAGGTTACATATTCTGTTCGGCAGTGCATTAAAAAGCTTTATACCTATCAGTTTATGACATTTACTCGTCTTGCTTAGTCTATGATATGGCATATCCAATTTGTTTATGTTTCTTGTATTGTAATTATGTATTTCTTTCCGTACACTGTGATTAAGCATATTTTCTTTTACATATATTAGTACATCATATATATATAAATTTATAATCGTAGGAATCTTTTGTTTTACAAAGAGTATTTTACAATGATCCATTGCTTTAGCATCACATAGAATTCTAACTACCTTTTTTTGAATCCTTAGTACTTCTAATACACGTGAATTGCTGCCCCATAAAATCAACCCATACCTGAATATACTCTGAAAGAAAGAAAAATAAGCTGCCCTTAGGAAATCCCTTGATACAGCTTTTTTTAAACTCGCTATTAAAAATACTACTTGGGATAATTTGCTGCATACAACATCTATATGCGCATTCCTTGACAATTGATTATCTAAGATTATACCCAGTAATTTGACTTCAGTTGTGGTCTCATTATGAACTCTAGGAGTCTTTAGTGTAAAGAGTATGTTTTGAGATTTTGCTTCGTTCATATAAAAACCGTTATTTTTAAACCAACATTGTGCTTGCTCCATTGTGTTATGTGCTAACTGTGATAATATATTAAGTTCTTTATGAATGTTTAAGAATGAAGTGTCATCTGCATATACAACAGTATAAGCTGAGGAACATTCCGATACATCATTAATCATCAACAAGAATAATAAAGGCCCCAGGACCGAGCCTTGCGGCACACCTATTTCTACTTTGGCTATCTTAGATTGTTTCCCATTAACTGATACTACCTGATAGCGATTCTCAAGATAGGATTTAAACATTTTCAGACTCTGTTCCTTTATTCTATAGTTTTTGATCTTTCTCAGCAGTAGATCATGTTTGACGCAATCAAAAGCCTTGCTAAGATCACATAAAGTGCCATGCTTTCAGAACAAAAGGAGTGTGGTGTCTGTGGGTGTCTGTATGTGTGTCTGTGCATGTGTACGCATGTGTGTGTGTGTGTGTGTGTGTGTGTGTGTGTGTGTGTGCGCGTGCACATGTGTTATGTTGTGTGTGTATATCAGTCTGTAAAGAGCATAACTCAAAAACGAGAAGTTCGTTAAAAACCAAAGTTGGAATTTAGTTTAATGCCTTTCAAGGATGCAACACAAAGATTTTCAAGAAAATTGCTCCACCCTTAGCTACACTTTACATGGAAGATTTTTAAAAAATTTTGACTTTCTTGAAAATGGCTAACAATTTTGATTAAAATTACATGTTTAAGATATTTTTATGAAAAATTAAATGTATATTTTGAATTTTCTGGTTATAACCCATGCAGTACTGTTTACTCTGGATGACTTTTGAATAACTCGTAAACCATAAGAGATAGACAAAATCTTACTGTACAAAAAATGTAGATCTCACTAAAACACATAATTTATGTCGAAATAATTTTTTTTGTAGAGTGAAGCATTTGAGAGATATTTCTTGTTATTTGTGTCAGTTTTGGAAATCAAACTTTCTTAAAATGCAACATTGTTGTTCATTTTTTTATGTTAGTTGTGCAAAGAGAACAGAATCTCAAAGCTTTAAAAGATGACCATCGCTCAGAGTCTACTGTATTCCCATATTCCCCTTGTACCTACAAAGAAATAAAAAGATAATTTATGCAAATGTTTATCTCAACTAACTGCTTAATGCAAGCAGCATTTGCAACCTTTTCCATAATAGGCCTTAAGAATTTGGAGATAAATCTAAAGAAAATTAAAACGTGACTTTTCTACGAGACCAAGTGTATCTACCCTTCCTCCTCTCCCTCCTTTCCTTCTTCTCATTACAGTGCCACGCCTCTAGCTAACTTTATTACAGGGTTTTATTTTGTAGATAATTGAACCAGAATTCTTGTGCACATGTAAAATTTGTATAAATTGTAGAGAACTTGAACCTTGAAACATTGTAATATATCTATAAGCAAATAAACCAGTTAATACTTAATTATGTACAGAACTCATTCTTAGGCTTCTTCATTACTATTTGTGATAAGTTCTATGTCCTCTTTTAATTCCTATTTGTTTTCAAATTAGAGCTAAGAAACACTTCAGACTATTAAAATATAAACAATAAGAAAAATTAGCAAAGGTTGTTTGTTTGAAATAAAAATCATCATGTAAGTCCCATTTCTATACTCTAAAAATTAACAAAGCGACAAGTACTATCCACAAGGGGAAAATCTACATTTGGAAAAACAAAGACAGAATTTTCTAACTAATCTACATCTACAACAAATAAGCAGTGGAAGATAGGTTAAAACTGGAAAAAATTGAAACCCAAAATACTTTCCTATTTATATGTAAGAATTGAAGGAACTCATATATCATAATATTATAGTAAATAGTTTGTGACAACCCTTCACTTATCTTTTCTAAAATGTATATTCATAAACAACACTAGAGTAGCTGTGAGGAATGATGGCGGTAAGTGACAGACAACACCCATGTAGGAGAAAGAGGGGAAGTGCTGTGCTGCAACTGTTCCCCATCTTTCTCAGAAAGTATTTATGCACATTATACACTGTTTCTCCGACTTGACTGTGAATAGCAACATTTTTTTTTGCTTATGTCTTCATCGGAACTCTTAAGGAACACTATCACACAACAGAATGGACTTATTACTCAGAATTATTTAATTTGCTCTTAAACTGTAAGCAAGTACACTCACATGTGCTCTGAAACAGATTACACCTGATTGGCTAGAAAACACGTGACTGTGATGTGGTTGGATATTTGTCTTCTGCGCAACCGCCTTCATTCATGAAGGCAACTATAGCAAACTTATATTCTTCCCAAATTAGTTTATTATAATGTTGCTAAAAAGCAAAGAAAGAAGAGTAGAAGTTTAAAATCTACCATTTGCTGATTGGTTGCAGTGAGAGTTCACTGTCACATGGTTGTTTTGATTATATTCAGCTCAAACAGAGGAATATTTGGTACGCATTTCAAGACTTTATTTCTTATTAATAGCTAACAAATGACAAACTACTATTATTACATTGTTTGCTGTACAAATGTCAGTTTGTGTGATATTATTTATTCAAACTGGAGTGTCCCATTTTGGACAACTCCATTTTCTAAGAATGTTTGTCCAAAATCAAAACCCTCTCTCTGATCTACATTTTTACTTTCTCTACTACGTATAGTAAGTAAGTAGAGGAAGTATTGTATTCCACCTAAACATTCAATGTCAAGATTTTACCAGAGATATATGTTTTGAAGTCCCCTAAATCCAAAAAAAGCATTTTTAGAAAATGGTCCTTGTGTGTGTGTATGTGTTCAGTCTGTGGACAGCATAGCCCAAAAACGAAAAGTTGGTTACAAACCAAAGTTGGTATTTAAGGTCTTCCAAGGATGTGACAATGATTTTGAAGAAAATTGCTCCACACATGGAAACTTTTTCAAAAATTCTGAGTTTCTTGAAAATGGCTCTAACGATTTTGATTAAAATGTCATATGTTTAAGATATTTTTATGACAAATGAAATGTATATCTTGAATTTTCTGGCTATAGTCCCTGTAGTCATATTTACTCTGGATGACTTTTGAATAACTCGTAAACCATAAGAGATAGACCAAATTTTACTTTACAAAAAATGTAGATCTTGCTAAAATGCACAATTTATGTCTAAATAATTTTTTTTGTAGAGTGAACCATTATGAAGATATTCCTTGTTATTTGTGTCAGTTTGGGAAACATGAAATGGAATATTGTTGTTTATATTTTTATATGTTAAGCATGCAAAAAGAATGGAATCTCAAAGCTTTAAAAGATTTGACTATTGCTTAAAGTCTACTGTATTCTAATAATCCCCTTGTACCTACAAGGAAATAATAAGATAATTTTGGCAAATATTTATCTCAACTAACACGAAGAAGATATAGGAATAAGAGTTTGTAAGAATGATTAGCACAAGAGTAGAGAAAGTCATGTGAGTGCAACACGTCAGAGTTTTTATACTGTGATGCCGACCACAATCAAAGAAAGCTGAGATTGTAGCAAGTAAATGAATACTGCAACAGTTGGGCCAGAAAAAAGATTGACTCCAAAGTGTTTTAGAAGCTGTTCATGTGCCAGGCTTGTTCAAGAGAAGTTTCTAGAAAAGGTGTATTTTCCAGAGAATTCACCAGTAATTCGCTTGGCCTATGTAAGCAAGTCAAGACGGTGAGAGAAGCCAGCTTTTGCAGCTAGTTTTTATGTGTGTGTTGTCCATGGTCAGTGTTGAGAAGTTTGAATGTGTGTATCACTAAAGACAGTTTTAGATATTTAATCATTGCATCGAAGTTGTTTGTTAGGCAGAGAGAATAGTAGAACTATGAGCAGAATTTGTGTCAATATTAAGATAGGATAGAGCAGCTGTAAGTTTCCAGGTCACAACATAGTTTATATTGTATTAATGATAAAAAAGAGAACCGTGTTTTTGTGATTCTATTTTAGAAGAGAAATAAAGTAACCTTAAAAGTAATAGCAGTGGTCGTTTGTTACAGTAGTTTAAATTGGGATGAGATACTTACATCAGGTGGATTAACAGGAGTCTCTGGCACAAGGTATTCCACCAATTCTAATGCTAGCTGGTGCCACATTACGCTAGATTCACAGAATACACAATCATTCTTTGAAGCGCAGCTATGAGTCCCCACCCAAGAGGCCGAGACCATGTATTTCAACAGGTGACACACATCCTGCGCTAATGAAGTATGTATTCCATTATGTTTCTCAACTTCTTGCAGTTGCATCTGATGGAAAATAAAACAATCTTACAGCAAAATTATCAAGTGATGATTAATGAGAAAAGTACTAAAATATGTAAATAGATTTACATCCTGTTTCATAGATGTATATCAATTTCTTTTATAATAATTGAGAACTATAAAAATTAAGTACAAAAAATTCACATAATTTTCAGATAGAGTAGAGTCTTGCATCTTGTTCAAAGTCAGGAATCTCATGTCATATCTAGTACACATGTCCACGCTAGTCAATCTTATACCTCGGTCTGTATGATCAGTATACTTTTTAACCCTAGAACCCTAAGCCTCGTTATTTTTATGATGCACGATTGACAATCCTGCTTTTACCCCTATAGTTTTCGTGCCACAATTATTTCCTTTTCAGTAGCTTCCTAGCTTTTGAAGAGCTTTGTCAGTGGGTGTGCATTGTCGAAATAGGATGCAACAGTGCATTGTTAGTAAGTGCTTTGTCATAAATTTTACGATGATTAGTGTTCGCGTATCCAGAATTTCATAAGGAAGCAGATTTATTTTTGTAATAATCTGAATTCAGGAAAGCAGGACGTGTAATAACAATTCAGGAAAGCAGTTGAATCATTGCTTTCGATCGTTTCAGATGAATATTCTGCATGCAGATGACCCAAATTTTGAAAAAAAGATTATGGCAATGCTTCTTGAAGAAGATAGTAGCCCTGAGATTGATTTTAGCTGCGATGAAGAAATTGATAATGTGGAGTCTGATGATGTAATAATGACTGATAGAGATGGTGAAGATATGGCAGGACGAAATATTGATATGTGTATGAGCAGCGATGAAAATTCTCCTCTAACTAGGCAATGTGGACGTAAAAGTAGAAGGTTAGAATCTGAACATTCATTTGAAAGGGACGAGAATGGCAACATTTCTTCGCCACCAGAAAGTCTATATGTTGTGATACCACCAAAAAGTATTCTGAAAGCAAAGAACAAACATCGCTTGTCTGCGAAACCTGCTAGTCATTCAAGATGCAGTACACCAAGCAGAAATACAATCCACTTCGTTCAGATGCCTATTGGACAGGCTAAAGAAGTGGTGATGGCCACTGTGTATGTTTTATGGCATGATTAATATTGGCTGCGTAAATGCCTGGGTTATCCACAGTCAGAATAAACAGCGCCAAGGGACACACAAATTGGCAAGGAAGGACTTTCTAATACGCTTGTCTGAGGAACTCACTATGCCGTGGATGGCGAAGAGACTGGAGTCCCCCAGTTTACAAACACACCTCCATGTAATGATACAGGATATTCTTCAGAACAGTCACCCTCCCAAAGGCAAGAACCACAGGCCAATGGCAAGAGAACCATTTGTCATGTATGTCCTAAAAAAAGAAGATTGACAACAACGTACTGCAAAGAATGTCGCCATGCATACTGCAAAGGACATAGGGCAAATCTCTGCACAAATTGTTGTAAGTGAGGCGAGATAGAACTGTCTCTGTTGTCTCATAACAGTTTAAATGAGTCAATATAATATTTTATGAGGCAGGCATAAACATTAGTGAGCTAATAGCAATGCATTTTGTAATAGAAATAAACAGTAGTAAATTTTACGAGGCTTAGTGTTTATGTACTATAGGAATAGGGTTAGTGTTCCAGGGTTAATATTGTGTTTTTAGACCTGCTAAAACTCTTCCAGCTAATTCAGAGTGCAAATTACTCTAAGTTTTCTGTGTCTGGTGCCAGCTAGAGAGCACCAACTCAATAAATGGCTGAGCTGTTTTAATTTTTCATAGAACCCATGTTTCATTTGCCACCCCTTAGTTCTCCATGGCATCCTCTTGCCCCAGCCTCTGCTACCTGAGCTCAGCCGCCTTATGGTTCACACCCAGAAGTTTGCTAGAACATGACAATTCTACCCAAATGCAAGAAAGCTGCAGCTCAAAAAAAATGGAAAATTGAGATGTACCTATGCTGGTGTTCTTGTTTTTCTATTTTAATATGTTCCAGAAGTCTATATTTTACTTTTCATAACATTTTGCTAAATGTTCTGCATTTGCTGTAATAAGGCAAACCCATAAAAAGCATTCCCAAATACAAAAGTCATGGCAGTGTGGAGGGCAGGGTCCATACCATTTACTGATTGAAACTCCTTGGCAGTGACTAGTACAACCAGCATTCCACCTACCCACAATCTTAGACACCCCACTCAAAACACCCATGGATGGTAGGTGGGCTGCTGGGATCGAACCTGTGACCACGTGGTAATGTAGATAAACAGGTACTGAGTGGTACACACCAGCACGGTGTGGAGGGACTTGTTGATAAGGAACAGAGTCATGTGTGGGGTCTGTATTTCAGACCACATCAGGGTCATTCTTCCTGACCAAGGTTTTCTCCAGGTTTTCCTGTCCTTATAATTGGCAATTGCCAGGAAGTGCCCTAAATTTAGGCTGGGACATTATTTGCTTCCCCAATTATCATCTTATTTTCATGTATCACCAGTGTCACCACTTCTGGTGCCATACATATTAAGAATGATTAAATTATTTAAAAAATCATCATTCTCAGCCATTACAAATGATAGTATCACATTTACATGATTACAATTCAAAAGAAAGTTGATTATGCAAATAGACTCAACAAAACAGTACAGAATGACTACTACATTATTATGCCATAATTTGTAACTTTTATGAGGTTTTATGTACAAATATCACATATGCTTAACTACCAGACAGAGGAAGATGTGGTTCAGACTGATGGCTGATGACAGAATTCTTTAACTGAAGAAGCAGGAGAAGAACAAGAACAAGGAGAAGGAACAGGAGAAGAAGGGGCAGTAGAGGAAGAAGGAGGAGAAAAACAAGAACAGGAGAAGAAGCAGGAGGAGAAGGAGCAGAAGAAGGCTTTCCGAGTATTTACTACAGATGTAGGTTGCTGAATGCCAAGAAGGTAGTTCCTCTACACATTATTCCTGTATTAAACAAAGACCCTTTCTTTTGCATAGAAGCCTCCAGGAAAGTGTCTAGCATGACGTCAAGCAAACCTGTCTTAAGAGCACATCTAGCATAAGAATGCAGCTAGATAAAGTAAGTTCAGCATCTGTCTCAAATTCCATGTGCCTTGTTGTTGGAGCTTCATCATCTGAAAGTCCTGATGTATTTCCTGATGAATCTTCTACAACAGGACCTGGTGATAAATCATCAGTTTCCTTGGCTGAAAATTAAGCAATAGAACACATCAAGGAAATGCATAAGTGGTTTACAAAACAATGACAAGATCCAATTGTACCCAAAAAAGAAAAAAGAAAAAAAAAAAGAAACTAACAGAATAACTTACTCAGACTGGTTCTGCGTTCCTCAGTTTTGTGGGATTTGCCAGGCTTTTCTTCTTTTGGACCACCTTTCAACATTCTTACACCATCATTAAACATAGAAAACAATTGGTGGAGAGGTATCACAATATCCAGTATTGTTAGAATCTGAAACATTTATATTAATGATATTGCAATGAGTTTATTATTATTATTGCACCTCTGTTGATATCTCTTATTCACTACTTTACCTTATTAGATTTCTTTGTAATCATTATGCAAGTAGCAAATAAATACTTCCTCATTTTTGCTGAACTAAATCCTTGGAAGCATTGATCTTGATTGATGGATTAATTTCCTTTCAAAGGAAGGGTTTGATATGGGGTTTGTGCATTATTGACATGTTCAATGTTCACCGGGCCCCATAGCTACTTGTGAACTCACTGAACGCAATCCAATCTAATCTACTCTAATCTAATCTATGAAAATCTTGAGGTTAATAAAAGAAAATAGTATTTAAATTCATCCAAATTACATCATGGTTTGCAAGGACTTCAATAAAAATTAAAGTGGTGACGACAAAATAGAATACAAATTACAAGGGCTATCTAGAAAGTCAATTATGTTTTCATCTGTAGCAAGGATGGGCAGGGCTAGCATTGCTATCTGACCATTTGTCTGTTTAGTCACCATAGTTATATGTTCTGTGGTCGGCATCCAGCTTCACCAGTGTGAAGTTTGTGTCATTTCCCATTATTTCACAATACAAGCTTTAAATGTATGCTGCAATTGAAAATGCCAAGAGTTGTGAGATATAATCAGCAATAATGTTTCTTTCTTTCAAAGAAGTTTGAAAACAGTGTTGTTGTAATTAATTTAATTTAAAAGGTGAGTTAATTAATAACACTGAACAACACTTACAACATATTTTTCCGGGACGCGTTTCGAAGGTAACTTTCCTCCATTATCAACCGGACAATAACTGGGTTTCCATGGTGCTTGATGGTGCAGATGGTGATGCTTCTTCTGGTGTTTCTTCTGGTGGCGGTTCGATGAACTTAATGAAAATGTCTCTCAGTGTTATTAATTAACTCACCTTTTAAATTAAAATAATGTTTCTGTTGACAAAAAACTGTAAATGGATTGAAATTTATCAGCAACTGTGTGAAGTGTACGGAAACAAAATAATCACTGAAGGTGGAGTGTGCAAACTGTGCATTAGGCTTAAAAATTATCAAAATAATGTTCACAAGGAAGAGTGCAGTGATGACCAAGCATTGTGACTGATGAATTGGTCGCAAAAGTGAACAAGAAGATTCAAGAAAATTGCAGATTTAAAATAAAGGAGTTCTCGTTTAGTTTTCCACAAATCTCATGAAGTTTGAAGCTATTTGTTTCCAGCAATGAAGATCTGGCTTGCAACGCAGAGCTTTGATGACAATGTTGTGGAACTGCAGGAAGTCAGTTGAATTCTCAGGTGGCAGAATTTTATGACAATGAAATTTCAAAGGGGCAGTCATTCACCTATCACCAATGCAGCCTGGGTTTGATCCCAGGGACCAGCCTGTGGTATTTGTGGTGGACGAAGTAGCAATTGGGCAGGTTTTCTCTGGTTTTCCCTCCACCATGTGCTTCATTATCCTCTTTCCATTCATCCATTTTGCCTGCATTTCATATCATCCTCTTCCTCACTCTCATATCTGATGCTGGGCTGACCACCCGCTTTCAGGTTTTGACTCTGTCTGGTCCATAGGTTTGTGTGCTGCCTAACAGCAATCTGACCCTAGGCACAGTCCTAGGAGGTGTAAGTCCTCTGTATGGGGAAGGTAATCCAATAAAGAAGAAGAAGAAAAAAATTTCAAAACTTGTTCATCGCTATGATAAATGTCTAAATTTGTATGGGTACTATGTTCAAAAATAGTATTTAAATGTTGCTTTCAAATGAATAAAACATCATTTTTTCCTTAAAGTTTGTTTTCTTTTTTAATACCAAAACACAATTTACTTTCTGGATAGTCTTTGTAGAATGCAAAATGACAGGAGAAAGCTATATAGACATCTTTTTATCTGCTTGCAAATGTTTAGTGAGTTTGTTTTCTCATTTAATAGGACAAGTTTCTGTTTACTGTATCGAGGACATAAGAAGCTCCAAGCATTTAAACACACAGTACGCTAATTAGTAAAATCTCACCTGCAGCCAGTTTAGAGCTTGTTCTTGCACTTTTGCTGATGTCTTCTTGAAGCGTATTGCAACAAATTTATACAGTTTCTTGGCATCAAATCCCAAAGGGCTCATGTCAGGATCAAGAATCTTGCTGCCATATCAAAATTAAAATGCCAACATTATTAGCATATGACAAATCACAAAATATAATACAAAAAGCGATAGAAAAGGTGTAATAAAGCTGCACTAACCTTAGTAAATTCTTCAATTCACACAATTCCCTCTCTGGCACATCATTTACCATAGCTTCCATCCAATGTGGCATTACATAATCCCATATCTCAGGTGTAACTATTTCATATGGTACTAAACTGAAAAGTCGCTTCAAACCATCTCTCAAATGAAATGTGCGTGAAACAAGCGTGTCCCTACGGGAAGAACACAAAAAGAAAACCTTAAACATGTAAAGAACTACTATATTTAAAAATCTGATGTGTTGCACTCACATGACTTTCTCTACTCTTGTACTAACCATTCTTACAAACTCTTATTCCTATATCTTCTTCGTGTTAGTTGAGATAAACATTTGTACAAATTATCTTATTGCTTATTTCCTTGTAAGGAGAACATTAGAATATAGTAAGCTTTGAGCGATAGTAAAATCTTTTAAAGCTTTGAGATCCCGTTCTCTTTGCATGCTTAATATATAAAAAATTAACAACGATGTTCCATTTCATGAAAGTTTTCCAAAACTGACACAAATAATAAGGAATATCTCCGAAATGGTTCACTCTACAAAAAAAATGTATTGGAAGATAAAGTGTGTGTTTTAGCATGATCTACATTTTTTGTATATTAAGATTTTGTCTATCTCTTATGGTTTACAAGTTATTCAAAAGTCATCCAGAGTAAATAGGATTACTTAGATTATAGCCTGAAAATTCAAAATATATGTTTCATTTGTCATACAAATATCTTAAACATATGGCATTTTAATCAAAATCATTTTAGGCATTTTCAAGAAAATCAAAATATTCGAAAAATTTTCCATGTAAAGGGTAGTTTAGGGTGGGGCTATTTTCTCCAAAATCTTTGTGTTGCATCCTTGAAAGATATTAAACTTAAATACCAACTTTGGTTTTAACTGACTTTTCATTTTTAAGTCATGCTGTCCACAGGCCGACACACACACAGACACATGGAACTTTTTCTAAAAATGCTTTTTTTATTCAGGGGCCTCAAAACATATATTTCCAGTGAAATCTCGACATCGAATTTTTGGGTGGAATACAATACTTCTTCTACTTACCAGTAGAGAAAGTAAAAAGTAGAATCAGAAATGAAAAATTCAATGCCATAGCCGGGATTTGAACCATGGATCTTCCACTCTACATGCAGCTGCTCTTCACTAATGAGCTACCATGTCAACATGCTGGCACATCCTTAAATTCTTCATCTGACTCATATTTTCCCAGTAAACCACAAGGGAATCTCGTATTTGAAACACTTATCTCAATGCCGACTTACAATCTCAAGTACTGAAGTCCCAGGCTTTAATCAATGATAGTTGATAGCTCTAAAACACACAAATCATGTGTAGGTAGAATCAGAAATGAAAAATTCAATGCCATAGTTGGGATTTGAACCATAGATCTTTTCTCTATGTATGGCTGAACTATCACGGCAACATGCCGGCACAGTCTTAAATTTCTGATTCTACCGTTTAAAGTCTGATTCACAACCATCCAGCAATGGAACCATAAAGACAATGTTAGTGCTTAGAGCAGCTGCATGTGAAACGGTAGATCAGCGGTTCAAAATCTGGCTATGGCATTGAATTTTTCAGTCCTGATTCCACCTCTTAAACCTTTCTCATTCTGGTTATCGTTACCATTACTGGTGGTTGTAATCCAGCCTTAAAGTTAACCTACATGGTTTATATATTAGAACAATCAACTTTCATTGATTGGCCTGAAATATGTTTCATTTTTTTATAATCACTCAAGGTATTACAATGGGAACACAATTATTGCTTTGATTTATGAATTTATGCTTACCAATGTCCTCCAACTCGAGCATAATCTGGAGGATGTGGTAGTAGGCAGGATACAAAAACTTTGAAGTGAGAATTACATACATCAGCTAACCAACCACATACAAAGTCAATTTTAAGTCGCTCTAAGGTGTTTTCCTGATCTGAAAAGTCAAAACAAAGGTTAATTAACAATGTCTTTATAAAAATCACTAGTAGCACTTGCAGCATTGCTTAATAAATAAGAAAAATGTGGTGAAATGTGATAAATAATGCAATAGGATTAACGTAATTTAATAATATAATTTATGCACAATTAGTGTGCATTTATTCTATTAACTATAACGGAGAATTGATATACAAATTTTTTTTTTTTTTTAAATTTATTTATTATTTGAAGTCGCTTCAACATAAAAGTCATATCGCGACTAAACATTGAGGAAAAAAAGGAGGAAACATATCATGAAGTTTACAATGAATTTAAACATTAACTTTGCACGCTTTGATGAACTTGATGATTTTCTTGTGATATTGTTGATCACCCAAAGCTAGCTGAAGGTTCTCAGGAACTCCATACTGAAGTCGCTGGTGAGTGTATCTTGGGCAAACAGTGAGCAGATGCTGAACGGTAAGAGTAGAATCACACAGAGTACATTTAGGAGGAAGTTCACGGGACAGAATGTAGGAATGAGTAAGCGTAGTGTGGCCAATGCATAATCGGGTTAATAGCACCTGGTCTCGCCGGGTTAGCGTTCTAATTGTTGTGGACAGGTTAGGTATTGGACAGATATCATGCGGTTTACAAAATTGTAAATTGAGTATTGATGCTCTTTAGCTGCTGTGGTTCTCAGCATCCTATTCCAATTGGGTGTGAATCTGATCAAAGGCCTCTTTAGCAGGCTTGAGGTTCTACTTCTTGTAAATCTATGACACAGGACCACCCACTTTACTTCCCTTTGGAAGGAAGCTATGCTCAGGATTTCTACACCCAAAAACTTCCACTACCCTCTGCCAGGTTTGAACCCAAAACCTTGGGAACCAGAGGCTAGCATGTTACCCCTGGACCATGTAGGACACCTAATAGGGTTGCCAGGTCTCCCGTAATTCCCGGGTTCTCCCGTACTTCAGCCTTATTTTATTGAGTCTCCTGGCTCCCATATTTTGGACTATTTCTCCCATATTTCATACACTGCCATAAATTCTGAGTTTTAGAAGGACATTTCGAATATGCAACATGTGGAAGTGGTAGTTCCTTTTTCCCAATGATGGCAGCAGTATTTTAATTAGCTGTTGGAAGCAGTGAGCTACCATTTCTTATTGGCTGGTAGAGTGTAGCCAATCCTTAAGCGTACCTGTGGTCATGTGATACGTGATGTGAATACGTCTATTCACTTGCATGTCTGAATTGAAGAGCGGAACAAGTGTTTTGTTTATTTGTGATTCTATAAAGCAAGTAAAGTCATGGAAGGCAATGGCCACATAGAACTGAACAAAACTCCACCCAAGAAGAAATTTAAGTACATGTGTGTTTATTTTTCTGTTTGGGAAGAATACTTATTTTGGGGTAAGACCTGTGATGAGTAATAAGCATTATGCACATTGCTGTTTATGGCTTTTTAAAAGACTGAAATAAGTGAGATTACGACATCGCCATTTTGTAAATATATTCATTGTTTTAAATGCTACAAATAAATATGTAAAACCTAGTTCTGTGCAATAAGCATACATCAATACAGAGAAAAATTGACATCGACAATATGTTCAGGTATTAAGGAAACATTTTTGAAATCTCCAGTATTGTTAGGTTGAAAACCTGGCAACCCTAACACCTTCATTACTGTACTGGAGAGCTTCCATGGATCATGGTAGAGAAGATACAGAATGGATTCACCGTGATCTCATCAACTAATCTCACAAGTTCTTAAACACAGTTGAGTTGTTTTTCACACATATGGTATACTTTTAACAGTGTACTTTGCACTAAAGTTATATGCACAGCTTTATATGTATCTTCCTCCTGAACAATATTTCACCATGCTTTATTCAGTATTTTTCATATATGAGGTACACAGTTTAGTTTGATTATTGAAGTATATAAGTTGATGTTTTAATATTAATATTCAAAATAAAATGTTACCATCAAAGGTGTAAGAGGTTACATCAAACCAATGAAACAGCATAGAGAGCAGGCGACCAAGTGTTTCTGCTGGTGTGTCTTCATGTGGTGTACATAAGCCTACAATAAGCCACACTCCATAGCGACCTAGTAACTGACGTTCTTCCAGTGAAATTGGATCATCTGTTGTAATTACATTTAACAGTGATGCCTTAGCATGAATATCTGTAGGATCCTTTGAAGGTTCTGCATTCATTGATTTGGCTTCCTTAAGCAGGCTGAAAAAGTTCAAAAAAACCCTCAAGTTTGCTGTTCAGAAATTGAAGATAATTTGCAAACACTTGTCTGGAAACTATACTGCATTTGTAGATTAGCTGGACTGCCCCATTGTGGCACCAGACTGAGGGAAGACCAGCATGCCCTCTGTAAGTGACGGCTAGTCATGAGTGCAGTATGCTAACATCAGGCTTATCTGCATCATAACAGATGTTGAAATTGATGGCCTTGGTGCAGTTTTGGTATTATGGAATGACTATGGCATCTCTTTTACTATCTCGGGTTGTGGTACAGCGCGAGATGAATTATTGGACTCAATTTTTATGTTTGCTGAATTTTTTATTCACACCTTTGTAGATTGTTATAGTTTTTAAATCATAGCGCAATTTAAAAGTCTCTAGTTTTAGTGATTCATATTTTCTAGCACAATCGAGATTATGCATAATTTGCTTTGGCTCTACTTTTCTCATCGATTCAACAGCTTTTATTAATTAATACACATTATATAGTTTAACTTCTCAAAGTTAAATTGATAAATAATATCTTCTTCACTTTAAACCTTGGTCCACAAATGTTAAATTATTTTACAATCACTTATTTGGAGTCGTTAGAAGTCGGTGGACCAAGAGAAAGTTTAACACTACCGCCTTGCTAGGATAACGTGTTCATAAGTTGTCTTGCTTAGCCATGTGTTCCCTGTCGTCATACTTCGCATTTCACTATAATCTAAAATTTTTTATGAAAATGATGTTAATTTGTCTTTTTAACATTTTTGACATAAAATACACACAAAAACCCTTAATTATATGAATACAATTGAAATATAACATTTAACAATAACTATCATATCAATAAATAGACAATCTTGTCAATGAAAGAATGATATGGAACAAGCAAAATCATATACATATATGAATGAAGTCAAGATCGTGATTAATTTGATTATCTCCGGACACACACATACACACATATACTGTTTCAACCTTCAATGCGAACACATTCCCTATATCTACAAAAATAATTCTAGTTTACCAAAAATCATTAAGTTTTTCACCAAATTGAGTGAGTGAGTGATTAGGGTTTAAGGGCCCGTCGACAGCTAGGTCATTAGAGCCCCTCACCACATTGCAAAAGTTGGGGTTTGCGCACAGCAAATGCGTGTAGAATTATCGGCCCCTATTTGTGACACAACAGTTGATTCACACATTTATGTAAATTCTATTTCAAATCATTTTTTCTGTAACTAACAAGAGATGAAAGATTGTGTGGCTGGCTTCAGCAGAATTCATCTATAGCGCACACTGCTACTAATTTTATGCATGAATTGCAAAGTGTGTATGGTGAAGAATACTCAGTCGAGGATTGCAGCCACCTTGTTCCCCTGACCTAGCTCCATGCAATTCTTATTTATGGGTAGTGTTAACGAATAAAGTGTTTGCATCAAACTCGCACAAGTTACAAGAACTGAAGCACAAAATCATGAACTTTTGCAAGTAAACCAGAATTGTTTTTGGAGATAAAGAGAATGTGTTCACGTTGAAGGTCATCAATTTCAACATTTGTTTTGATGCAGGTAAACCTGATGTAAGTTATTACAATAATTAGTGTTCGATACCCATTACTTGCAGGGTGTTTATACGTTACTCTGGCAGAGGGCACTGTCCTTATCCGGCTTGGTACCGCCGCAGGGCAGTCTGGCCCATCTACGAACATGCTGCATTACACACTGTTTAAGGAATAGGACAAAAAAGTTGCTTCAAGTTTGTTAAAGATAAAAATGTTTATTAATGCTAATAAAAAGCATTAATAAACCACATGTGACATGTAATACTGAATGTTAGTAGAATATACTACAAAAATATCATCTATAAGCTGGCAGCACTATTGAAAGAATTTTAAAATTATTATTTATGATTTGATACACTTCAGCAGAATTTATTATAGATACAGTGTTTTTATACAAAGTATTACAACTTTGAATGGTGGCTTCTTTATATTAAAGCTAAACATGAAAGTATAATAAAGAAAAAATCTTATATGTAGGGCTAGGATTTTGTGACCTAAAAATCACCATAATATACACAAAAAATATGCTGTTATGACCAAACATTTACCGAAATATGCACAATAACATAATAAATATGACCTAACAAAATTAATGCGAGGTAAAGTTTCTATTATAAAATAAATTAGTAAATCAGTTTTGATAATGAACTATTTATTTGAGAATAAAATGCACATGAGAAGCACGGTAAACTATGCAATTTGACATTCCAGTATTATTTTTATTAACATTATGGGAACTCAGTTAACCTATGTGCTTTTTACAACCTCATTTTCCTTCATATAAACTCGAGTTGCAATACACAATGAATAAATACCTTGTGCAAATTTTCAAATAAAAAAGATTTTATATTGTCAACCAACAAAGCCTTGTACTTCGAAAGATTCCTTTCTACTTCAGCTGACACAAGAGAAGCATATTTCAAATGAACAATATCATATGAATCTAAATCTGAATGATTAAAGAACTTTTCACCCAACAAAATCATTGAAAAAGAATACAGTGTATGACACCCTTCGTTTTCTTCTAACACCTTTTCCATTTTCTTTGACACTTCTTTTCCCACTTTACCACAAACACCCTCTAATTTATTCACAACTTTTTTCACTTGTTCTATCTGCTTCACTAGTGGCACTTCTGATTCCTCCAAAGCAGTTATGACAGCAGGAATAAATCCAAAATTTGATTTTATGTTTGAAAGTTTGCCTGAAATGTCACCATTAGACATTAATTGTTGGGCTAGCCCAATTGAAGTAGCTTCACTGCTATCAAATGAATCAATGATGCTTTTCACAAAGTTGAAGTTCTGGCAGTAATAGCTGCAGGCAACAATCCAGGATCTCCATCTTGTCAAAATGGGAGATGGTGACAAGGGAATGTCACCAACACGTGAAGGGGCTTTCAGAAATACCTTTTTGACACACCCAATAAATTTGTCAACATCACTGTATTTACTACGAATCTCCTCTGCAACTCGGTGCAAGGCATCAGCTAAACAAGTCATATGCACCATTTTACTGTACAATGCTTTTAGAGAATCAGCAGCTTACGCCATATAAGGTGCAGCATCCGTTACATGTCATGCTTAACACCTTCAAGTCTATGACACCCATAGATCTGTCGAACAACACTGAAATTGTGGAAAAATTTACTTTTTCTAAACATTTAAACAGAATTGGGATATATTCTTCACCACTCTGTCCTCTATGTGATCTGCAAGAGGAAATGGATCGAGACCACCTTCAAATATGCCCAGCCACTTCTAATGCCCCATCCATCAGTGAAAAATATTGGAGAGCAAGAGGATTAATGACTTCATTGTCAGAAATCCAGCATTAGCTAACAACAACTTTTTCTAAATGTTCACAGTTTATTAGAAACTTTTCGTCTGGACCATGTTCTTCCAAAGTTCCCACAATGACATTTGCAATATATCTTCCCATAGAGTCTGTGGTTTCATCAATTGATACCCAAATTTGTTTATTTACAAGCTGTTGTCTGATTTGTTGTATTGTTTTTTCGTAGCTTCGGCTGACAAAATTCTTTCTTAATGTGGAAGAATCAGGAGGAGATTTGCCTGTGTATTTTTCTAAGAATTCACAAATTTTGGATGGTTTAGTTTACTTCAGGGGATATCAGCACAAAGGAAAGCTGTACAAAGTTCTTCACAGAATGGTGAATAACACTGGCAGGATTCTCCTAGGAGCATTTGCTGTAGTGTTTTTCTCATTTTCAATCCGTTGTACTCCACGTTTGTGTTTATCACATACTGCTGAACGTTAAATGACTTCTCCGCAGTTACTCTTACGTCACACAGTTTACAATACAGTATTTTACCATCATTTGAAAATACTTTCTCACCATATTGAGACACAAACATTTTTAGTTTTACTTGAACATGGTGCTTCACTTTAGGCATTTTTTCTGAACTGCACTGCACTGCACACGCTTACGGCTTCAACAAGATTGAATAATACAATGAGTGAATTAGACACTTGTCTGCAGTCCAGGGTCCAGAATGACTTAATCAGCCACCTGCTCATAGAGTGATAATGATAATTATTAATGATGATGATAATAGTGATAGTGATAGTGATAATGATAATAATGACAATAATAATGATGATGATGGTGATGGTGGTGGTGGTGGCGGTGGTGGTGATGGTGATGGTGACGGTGGTGGTGGCGGTGGCGGTAGTGGTGGTAAAGGTGACGATGATGATGATATGAACAATATAAATAATATTTACTATTCTATACAAAAACAGAAGTTAAGTGTATACCTGACAATTGCTTCCACCATGTAAGTTTGTATTTGTGCATCCATGTCACTCAGCTGGGGTAAACTGGTGTGGAAAATATGATCACCACCTCTTCTGTTGTTATGCCTGATATTATGGCACTGCTGACAGTATCGAATTGGGTGATTTCCATTATAACTTGCACATTCCGTTGAGAAGCATATAGAGACAGCATATTTATCACTTGCTCTGCAATTCTGCAAAATGTAGTATATCTTGGGTATTCTAATGTTATCATTGCTAATGTGACAATTATTCAAATATCCACATAATGTGCTCCTAGTAAAGGCATTGACAAAAGAAAATATTGGGGACTAAGTTCAATAATAGAGAATTAAAGTTAGAGAATTATTATTACAGTTCTCTGTCAAAACACACTGTGTTTAAAGGGAGATTAAAAGACCTTTCTCCCAATGTTAAATCTGCAAAATTCTAGATGATTATCTCATGAATTATCCAAAGTTCACTACACTACATTTATACAATGAGCTTATTAAGGAAGATAGGATTATATTCTTAATTAGAGCCATTTTTTGAGTAAATATATCAGCAATTATTTGTTTCTTAAAGCAACCAAGTATATAATTAACATCAAAATACATTCACAACCATATAAGAGATTGGTTTTATACTAAAGTGTAATTAAGCTATCTGCAACACTTTCCAGAAAGTGAGATATTAATGGTAGCAAGTATAACTCAGAGTAAAAACTGTTTAAAATAAAAATGAAAAACTCACATATCTTCCTTTCATAGAAGTTTGAAAACAGTGTTGTTGTAATTAATTTAATTTAAAAGGTGAGTTAATTAATAACACTGAACAACACTCACAACATATTCTTCCGGGATGCGTTTCGAAGTTAACCTTCAGTGTTATTAATTAACTCACCTTTTAAATTAAACTCACATATATTTGTAAAGAAACAAACCAAACAGCTTGAGCCCACAGAAGCTGCCATATTTAACATTAATACTCATTTAAATTTAACTCGTTCAAAATGCATTGACTTCTAAAGATTTTTCATTACAAACGTCGTATGTAATAACAAAATTAATTTTGTGATAAGAATAATTAGGAAAGTGGTGTTTTCACTTCAGTTATGTATGCAGATCTTTAAAAAGTTTAGAAGACAACAGTTTTTCCACTCCATTCCAAACCTTTTTATTATGTACTTAGTGCTTTTTGAGTTGAGGCTCCTTATATATATTGACCCCCTGGGTTTGTACCAGCACAGTAAGAATAATAAAAGAATAAAACTAGAGGAAAATAACCGAGGGGCTAAGCCCTTCTGAAGGAGCCATGGTGACCAGGTTCTTATGCCCCTGGCTCCCAGTGCCTCTAGAAATAAAACCAAGCTCACATTGTATAATCGGTGCATATCCTGGCCACATGCTAGTGCTCAGAAAACTGCAGCAGGGAGGAGGAATGGGCTAGTACGTCACTCTGGTATCAGCAACGACTGAAAGCACAGATTACAAGCAAGCTGTCCCAAGCGGTTTCACTAGCAATGAAAGGGACATTTGTGGGGTTGTCAGAAGTAACATTCAATGCCACTTGTTTTCCATTTAGCACAGCTACTGTACTGCTTTCTGGGAATCTCTATACCTGATGCTAAAGTATGCTATTGTGTTGCACCATAAATGCTGACTTGTTGACTTCACATACGTAAAACATCAGTTTACTTGTTTTGCATGCACTGTTATTTCGTGAAGTGTCGGTATCATGATGACATTTACGAACCCAAAATTCATTATAATTATTACATGTAGATGTGTGTGTTTTCATCTTCTTCTTCTCTTTTTTATTTACCTGATTACCCTCCCCTTATGTAGGACTTACAAGCCACTGCCTAGGGTCAGACACCAGTTGGGGAGCACAGGAACATATGGACCGGACACAGTGAACTGGAAGCACGTGGTCAGCCAAGCACAAGTTATGATAGTGAGGAAGAGGATGATATGAAATGCAGGCGAAATCAATGATTGGAAAGGTGATAATGAAGCAATTGGTGGAATGAGTGGTGGGGAAAACCAGAGAACCTGGAGAAAACCTGCCCTGATGCTGCTTCGTCCACCACAAATACCACAGCAGATCCCTAGGATTGAACTTGGACCATCTGCGTGGTAGGCAAATGCTCTAACCACTTCACCATGGTGCCACCCTCTAGGTGTGTGTGTATCAAGGTTAAATATTTTTATTTAACTACTCCACCGAAAATAATGAAAGTCAAAAAGAAAAATCAAAGCTTTCTGGGAAAATGAACAGAAGTTTGAGAAGTAGAACTGGAACTTAAAAATTCAGTGCCACAACTGGGATTTGAACCACAGATCTTCCGCTTACCGGGCGGCTGCTCTACCACTGAGCTATTGTGACAAACTGCTAGAATGGCATTAAATTCTCAAACCAGTTTGTATTTCTCCTGGTAAACCACAAAGGTTAATTAAAGGTTATATAATCCTGGGATATAAAGTACTTACAATAGTAAGTCACCATTGGGGTAATTTGTCTCTGATGTGAGACTGCCTTTGTGGTTTACCAGGAGAAATACGAACTGGTTTGAGAATTTAATGCCATTCTAGCAGTTTGTCACAATAGCTCAGTGGTTAGAGCAGCCACTCGGTAAGCGGAAGATCTGTGGTTCAAATCCCAGTTGTGGCATTGAATTTTTAAGTTCCAGTTCTACCTCTCAAACTTTGCCCACACACGGCTTGTGTGTTTAAAAACACCAACAGTAAGTTTGTTGGCATAAATAAATAATGAACAGAAGTTTGAGAGGTAGAACTGGAACTTAAAAATTCAATGCCACAACTGGGATTTGAACCACAGACCTTCCTACCTCTCAAACTTTGCCCACACACGGCTTGTGTGTTTAAAAACACCAACAGTAAATTTGTTGGCATAAATAAATAATGAACAGAAGTGTGTTTGTAAGAGGAATTCAAATAAGAGGACAGGCGCGCTGATATAGCAATTTGCAAAAGAGTGGCATTTTCCCATTGGAATAAAACATCAAATTGCAGGCATGGTTCTTTTAGTTCATATGATGTAGTTAAAATAGTTACATATTCATTCAGACTGGCTCTCGTATTTTGCTAGTCAAATGAACAAGAAAATAAGTTTACTTAACAACTTTCTTGTGATATTGCACTGTGAAGACAATTATTGCTTATTTTATAATCAATACTGACGTAAGTATGGAATAAAATATGATGAACAATGTTTTTAAACATTCTAATTGAATCTTCATTCTCATTTTGTGTTTGTTGCCTTAATCTGTTACAGTCCATTGCCTCCTGCCAATTTGTGCAGCAGTTATGCTACGCATTCAGTCACCACATGGATGGGAGGATTAAAAATGGCAACAGTGTTGTCTCTGCTGCTTGAAACGTCAATCACCAACTAAGGATGCATAAACTTTAATTACCTTGTTTTCACAAGTCATAGAAACTTGCTGCATTGGATGTAAAATGTCGCAGAACATTTGATTTGGATGTTCCCTGTGAATTTCATTAGCACACTCAATGCACAGATAAAGTGGTGGTGGACTATCACTGGCAAATGTGATTGAAATGCAGTGATCGTAGCACACTTTGGCAGCCTCAGCATTACCAGCATTTGGACACATGTCTCGCTGGCATACAAAAGGAACCAGATCTGTAAAATAGAAATGTAGCTAAACTTCTGCTCATTTTTATTCTATAATAGGGTTACCTGGACATGCCCTACATTTTAATCACTTGTCCAGCATCTGGGAGCAATATTTTAAAAGTCTCTACTGTTTTACATTTTCAGAAACAGGCCACGATAGTTAGAAAACGACCAGAAAGCTGGCAAACTAGAAATTAATAATTGGTTATTAGCCACAACTGTAACTTGCTATGGCAACATGGCTACAACAACTGCAGTCAAACAGCATACTTATGCATGTAGCATTATTTCCATCTGCACTCTCCTATATAAAAATAATGCATACAAAGGGCTAAGTAATACATTATTTACATTAAGAGCAAATTAGAAACTGAAAGCTCTACTTATCTTATTAATATTGCAGTACAACAACTTGCAATGTTAATATTAGTAAGATAAGTAGAGCTTTTAGTTTCTAATTTGTTCTTAATTTAGATTCAGTTGCTTCACTGCTAATAGCTTCAATTTTCCTTAATTAACATTATTTACAATTAGGATATAGGGAAACAGGAATTATTTCAAAGTCTTAGAGAAAAGAAAACTTTAGCATTATATTGTCAACTAAAGGAGGAGTGGGGTAGAGAAAAGTATGTGGATGTATGTAACAGGACAGAAAGAGATGGCTGCACATGGACTAGGTTATGTATGAAGAGGTTCATTGCCTATCTGAGAATGGTAGCCATCAAGAGGGATGCAGGAAAGGGTCTCATTCTTGATCCAACTGTAAGAATGGAGCAACATTTACAGCAGGCAACACAGATGAACAAGGAAAAGGAAGCCATCTACCAACCACGCATTCCTCACCTTAGTGAGAGATATAACAGACCTGAAAATGCATGGGAGGTAAAAGGACTACTCTTCGGTGCCCACGGAACATGCTTTAAACTTACAAGTACCTGCCTCAAAGCACTGGGTGTGCAATGGTCCGAAATTGTAAATATATGTTTACATGTCCTAAAAGACTCTTTATATATTTTAAATAATCACTTGTATTCCATGTGCTAACTGTTATCTTCTTGTTATAATCATTTAATGTTTCTTTAGATATTTTGCATCTTAATTTTAATCATTTTCTTTTTCTTAAAATTTGACTTTGTCATATATCTTTGTATTCTGGATCTTTATGGTCACCTGCAATGTCAGGCAGATGTCACAATTTTTGTTTGTGAAATATATATAGATTAAGAGGAATGAGAAAGGATGTAAGCTCGGATATATGTCCATTGTGTGGGGATCAGGATAATGATTTTCACTATATATTAGAATGTGAAGAAACAAGGTTGTGGAGGGAATGATTTTTACCAAAAGGAATGGGGGAGGAATAATAAAGAGGTTAATAAAATTAAGATAATGAAGCTAAGTAAGGAAGGTGATATAAAGTTATTAGGGCAATTTATGGCAAGAATAAGAGAAAAATGGTATAGAAATAATGTGGACCAGGGTGGGCCCAACTATACATAAATAACCACAGAGTTAAAATGTGGGGTGGGTCAAAGAATAAAATTAGCCACTCACAAGGTAGGAAAAATATAAAATTGAAAGTAAGGGTATTGTAGATATGCTTTTGATGTATTTATTTTGTTGTAAGTTGGTTTAATTATATTGTTTTGAGCATAAATAAATTATTCATTCATTCATATACAAATTTTGTATCATCAGCATGTCAAAAAACATTTATTTGATAGATGGTATAATTTTCATAAACCTCTAACAGAGTTAACCTCCTTGAATTCTGATTGTGAAATGTATATTAACACCATATTGAGCTTGGTATATGAACCACTGCCCTAAATCATGCACTGTTCCCAATGTTTACTACACGGAAGTCAGAGAGATACTAACCTGACACCCTTATGGTCTTGTAAATATAAAAGTCAATTCAACCATAAACCACTTGGTATATGAACCACTGCCCTAAATCATGCACTGTTCCCAATGTTTACTACACGGAAGTCAGAGAGATACTAACCTGACACCCTTATGGTCTTGTAAATATAAAAGTCAATTCAACCATAAACCACTTGGTATATGAACCACTGCCCTAAATCATGCACTGTTCCCAATGTTTACTACACGGAAGTCAGAGAGATACTAACCTGACACCCTTATGGTCTTGTAAATATAAAAGTCAATTCAACCATAAACCACTTGGTATATGAACCACTGCCCTAAATCATGCACTGTTCCCAATGTTTACTACACGGAAGTCAGAGAGATACTAACCTGACACCCTTATGGTCTTGTAAATATAAAAGTCAATTCAACCATAAACCACTTGGTATATGAACCACTGCCCTAAATCATGCACTGTTCCCAATGTTTACTACACGGAAGTCAGAGAGATACTAACCTGACACCCTTATGGTCTTGTAAATATAAAAGTCAATTCAACCATAAACCACTTGGTATATGAACCACTGCCCTAAATCATGCACTGTTCCCAATGTTTACTACACGGAAGTCAGAGAGATACTAACCTGACATCCTTATGGTCTTGTAAATATAAAAGTCAATTCAACCACAAACCACTGTGCAACTTCCAGCCACTTGCAACGTCTAAAAATGCCTTTGTACATCTTCACTTGGTGATCAGTACACTTGGCTGTCATTTTTGAGATTTTATTTTAGAGATTTCTTTTTAATTAATGATTTCCGTGACATCCATGGTTGGTTAGATCCCAAGACCTACCTTACGTCATTTGAATATTCATCTTCAAACTCATCTACATAGACTTATCATATCTATCCTTAATAGTATAAACTTTCTCAGCAGAATGAACGTATCATTTTTTCTGATGTTTCTCATATTATGTTACCCAAGAACAATCCTGATAGAACAATTTGTTAATATGTACATCTTATATGGAAAGAGGAAATGCACACAGTAATTGAAGCTCTTTTTATTTGAGCACAAAAGTATCTACATTAAAAACTTTTCAGTATTTTGATTAATTATTTTGATTATAATATTATTGATTATTAATCAATTTTACTTCAAGAAGTAAATTACAGATAAAATCAAGCTTTATAAAAAAGAATTATAATTATAAGTAAACATAGCTAACAGCCAAATGGTCATCATTATATAATTTGATTACTTTTAGTCAACTACTTCTCATCCCTGGGAATCACTAGTTCAGGTTAGCACTTTCTTGCCCAGTCCTTGCTCAAATATGCATATTAATAGCTTAAAAAGATGTGTGTTTAAAGTCCATATACTCACTTGTAAATTTCTGTAGAACAACTCTACGATCAAAAAGATTTGGATTGAATGTTGGCCAGTAATAAAACAATAGTTTAGCTGCAGACAACCTTGCTCCAGATGTTCCGTAAGCAATTACACAAAGAAGATCTTGGACTACATTTTTCTTTGTAGTCATCAAACACTCCAGAAGCTGACAATGGTGAGCTGTATAATCCAACATAACACAATCTTAATATATAGTTGCATAGAATGTCTTGAAATGTTAGCATTATAAAACATATCAGCATTTAGATATTGAATATTCAAAAGGGTTGAACATTACTATAATGTTAAAAGAAAATGAAAATGACTTTATGGTTAATAGTGCTTATATTCTTAACCCATTAACGGCTAGTGTTGCCATATAGTAACATGCGTAACACATTCTTAAATTTATTATTGTGCTTTCAAAAATTACTTTGGAGGTTTCATACCACTGTTAGTCACTTTGTAAAGAAACCACATTTATGAAAATATAGAGTTGATTGTCGTGTTTGTTATGATAATAACGTGCTGAATGAAAACTGCTGTCACTAAATGTAGAGCAGAAATGGACATCCATTTCGAATAACTATATTTTTATAGGCTTAGAATTATTATGTAGGTTGTTTCTTGGTAGTATATTTATTTGCATAGTGTAATATACAGGATGTCCCAAAAAAACACCCGACAACACTTAGTATGTTGTGTGGGATGGCAAACTGACTGGTTTTCAAATAGGAACCCCTGTCCGGAAATGCACGGTTTGGACGTTGTAGCACATCCAAATTGTGAGATGGGCATGTGTTCACATTTTGTCAATAAACCCAACAACAAGCTGTCTGCATTCAAAACGGGCTTTGAATTGTGTACCTCCTACGTCATTGCAGAGGCTATATTGATGGTAGTGAGCCTCATACACATGACCCAATACATGCGATTGTCTTTGAAGATTTTCAATCGCTCTGTGGACTTCAGCCATAGGGTCCTCTCCTGATGTTACAGGAGTGTCATACTCTTCACAGAAAATAATTGAGAGATGTCAGATCTGGCAACCATGTTGGCCATGGAACTGGTCCACCTTTACCAATTGATTGATTTGAATATGCGGCATTGAGGTGATTCCGCACATTTACATTAAAGTGTGCTGGAGCTCATGTCGGCCAGTTCCACAGCTGTGTAGTGGTACATGTTGCACTGCTGTTAAAAATGTTACTATACTGGAAACTACACAAGTAACGCAGTAGGGTACACATCAAGAACTCTATGGAGAAATTTAGCACATGTGCAGGAATGTTATTATGCTCAGGTCCTTCATCCCAGTACACAGATGGCTAAAGGGTTGCATGCCTTCTGTATTAAGATACAAAAACGAATGTTAAATTGTCACAACCGTTCATTCTCAAGCTTCAACGCTCTCCAGCATCCAAACCATACATTTCTGGACAAGGGTTCCTATCTGAAAATCAATCAGTTTGCCATCCTGCACAACATACTAAGCATTGTTGGTGATTTTTTTTGGACACCCAGTATATTCTCTGGGAGTTACAAGGTGATTCAGAGAAAAAAACAATGACCATATGGCTTCTAATTTCAATAATTTTACCATGTGGTAATACTAAGTGCATATATTCAGTTAGACGTAGATTTCTTTATGTGGTTTTAGGGAAGAGCTTTCACTTGCTGAAGTACTGGAAAAATCTACACTGATGCTGTTATACTGCTAGAGAATAGAATCCCTAAAGGATGCCACTGGAAAACAAGCAAGTATTTTCCTAAAAAGATTGCAGGCATTTTGAGACAACACTGGAGAAGATTGATGGATTGGTTTATGTCCAATGGATGCATAACTCAGTAGTCACAATGATCTCTTCTTCAGGTGGTGCACAAGTAGTGGGTGAAATTAACAGATTTTCACAGCAGCGGAAGAAAACTAATGATTCCAAGACCAAGGCTAACTGCCAAATACACCTGTGTGGGAGGTACTGATCACATGACCAGAGTATTGCCTGGTATCACATTGGGATATGAAGCAAGAAATGGTATTGGCAGTTGTTTGATGTGACCATTCAGAATAACTGGATTTTATACAATAAAGTGAAAATTAGCTAAGTCTTTCTCAAGAGACACCAGACTGTACCAAAAGGATTTGGAAGAACAGCAGCTTTGCAGATATCTCTTAGTGGTCGCATATCAGATTCTGTAAGATTTGACAGAAATGACCACCTTATCCAGTCAACATAAACAGGAAAAAGGAAAAGGTGTGCAAATGAGAACTGTGAACTGCATCAACTGCTTTATTCCTTTCATATTTACTACATTTTGTGTCATATTATAAACACAGAAAGCACTGATGTGTGTATTTCATAAGTGCATTATTGTGAAATTACACAACGTTGTCATACTTAATTAAAATTGTTAATTTTTTGTGAGTGAGGCAGTATTATGGTCCATTCACATAGAAACATTAATGCAGAGATGTGAAGGTATGACATGAATATGAAATTTGCTTTGCCATTCACAATGACATTAACATTGACGCTAACGTCAATATCAAAATTAAATAAATGAAGTGTACAAGCAATTAAAAATGGAGACTGCAACAATTGACAAAGATGTTGCAGTACAATTTATGCTACTACAAACTATGTTATCTTGTGTGTGTCGTCTACCATATTTGAAATAAAATAAATCTAGATGTAGACGATGATGGTGGGTTCATTCATTGAATCAGAGAAGGATCGTTCAAGGAGATTTGTATAACCTGCTCAGTGAAATGCGAGACAATGACCAAACACAATTCCAGCATTACATGAGATTAAATCCAGCCCACTTTGATGAAGTTTTCAATCTGTTATCCCCAATTTTGTATAAAAGAAGTAACCGCTTTTTATGCCTTTTGTCATAAAGGCAATGATGATTTTGAAATAAAATCAATTTCTCATCAAATTACTCCATATCTCTTCTTTTTTGTTCCTATGGAGTGTGATAGTGTTGCTCTCTCTCTCTATTGTTTAATCATGCTAATGCGAGCATGAAAGCTTGGAGTTTGAAGGTTTGGTGTTAGGGTCTGGCGATAATGTTCATGTTCAAATTAACAAAAATCATTGTGAATGGCCTCATTTATTAACCTGACAACAAGCCAAGTGTTCGCATTGCGTTTGCTACAACTTTTCTATCTCAATGAGCCTTTAACCTTAATAATGATGTAGAACACTAGTCTGCTGAAGTTGCGGAATACATTCCTTAAGAAAATTATACGCCACAAAATAGGTAATGGAAGTGCCTAGTGTTACCTTATGGTAACAGCAAATGTTTTCAAAACTGAGTAATGAATACTTATTTTTGAATTTTATTCAATACTTTGTGTTACTTAGGGGCACAATAAAGTAGAAAAACAATAGAAATTAACAAAAAAATAATTGTGGTGTTAATGGGTTAATAATTATCATAGTGCTTCATAACATTAGCCCTTTTAGTAGATTTCCTTGTGAGGCTTTATTTAAGCACAAACACAAAACAAAGAACAGAACTGAGGAGATTAACATTGTAAAAACCACAATATTTCTTTTAAACAGGGTTTGCAGTCTGCGTTATTTTAATGTAAAATCTCAAAATATTGAGAAACTTACCTGGGTTCTCTGAATACTGAAAGATCATCATAATAATTGCTGCAACGGATTGACTAGCATAGTTTTCAGTTTCATTTTCATCTCTTCGTGCTGAAATGTTATTTAGGGTCACATCACCATTATTTAATACAGCATAACATTTTAAACTATTTTATTTCTACATAGTGCCAAATAGTAAATAATTAAATATGTTGATGAACTTACTGATGGTAAAAGGAAGAATGTAGAAACAGAGGGAGTTTATGATCTCTTGATGAAGGCAGTTTGGAAGCATAGCTATTAATGATGCTGTCAGATAAGGAAGAGAATCAATCATGTCATGTTCCAGGAAGGGCAGAAGACAGCCCAGGCACTGCAGCATTGCCTGTCCAAATACTTCAAGAAAAAACACTTCATTAGAACATACTCTCTTTAATCACAAAAATATATAATACTCATTCAAACTCAAGCATCACAAAATATGAAGGGTAAGATACTTAAAGTTTCACCTTAAATATCTGATATAATTGCTGAAATCAATGGACTGGTTTTATTAGACTGAAGGTCACCTAATGATACAAAAATTATAACCTACAGAGAATAAATTGAATTCAGATTACTATGTGTAGTAACCATATGACTTTCTTTAGCAGTTACCATAATCTTATTTTCATAGTTGTTCTACAAATTATTCATATAAAGCATGTTTTTATATGTACGAGAACTATCCAGAAAGTTGATTACATTTTGGTATTAAAAAATACAAGTATAGGGAAAAATGATATTATATTCATTTGAAAGTAACACTTAATTACTACTTTTCAACATGGTCCTCATATAAATTTATGCATTTACCATAGCGGCATACAAGCTTTGAAATTCCATTGTCATACAGTTCTGCCACCTGAGACTTCAACCAGTTAGTCACGCCTACCCGGTACCATCTTGCACAAAATTTGTGATAGCCTAGCTTCTGTGCAATAATTTAATGCAAAAAAACTGTGAAATGTGTGGAAAACCAAACAAGAGCTCTATTATTGTGAATTAGCAATTTTCTTGAATCTTCTCATTGACTTTTGCGACCAGTTCATCAACCACAATACTTGATCACCCACTGTGCTATTCATTGTGAACTTTTGTTTGGTCAGTTTTACTTTCTCTACTATGTATAGTAAGTAGGAGAAGTATTGTATTCCAACATAAATTCAATGTTAAGATTTCACCAGACATATAAGTTTTGAGGCCCCTAAATGTTTGTGTGTGTTGTGTTGTGTGTGGTGTGCAAGAGGGGGGGGTGCAGGGTGTGTGTGTGTGTGTTCCTGTTACATCCTCTCGCGTTATGTTAAGTTCATCGTAATCCCGGCATAAGTGCTGACAGCTTTCTCATTCAACTCTTAACTACTCCATCATAAAAACTGGCTTCTCAGTATATTGACTCATGTAGAATAAAGTAAGTATGGACTTTTCTTGAAATCCTCCTTTTTCAGGAATAAGGCCAGGGCACAAACAGTTTCTCAATGTCTGGAATAATCTGATTTTGTTCCGGCCTGATCCACTGTTACGTTGTTTACTCGCCATGCTGTGGTGTGAAATAGTGTCTCTTTGATAGATGGGACACCAACATCACAATGCAAACAAATGGACAAATCTGCAGTCTCACAGCACTTCGGATGATCAACCACAATACCAAACTGAACATTGCTCTAATCAAACCAACCAAATACGCAACAAAATTGGACACATGAAAGAAGATCCTCTTTTTGAAACACAGACCACAGCTAATGAATTTTGATATGCCACCACCAAGTCTCTTCTGGACATTTCACCACCACAAGATGCTGCCAAGTTAATCATCCAACAGAAACACTAACAATATGGACCAGTTGTATACCTTCCAATGATTGGAACAAACTGTTTCCCAAAACATGTCCAGTTAAAATAAATGCTAGGATTAGTAATTCCAACTCACCTTAAATAAATTCAAAAACACATCACTGTTTCTAGCTTCTTTTCATATACTACTGCTAAATGTCTGCAAATCTATTTTTAGTACACATTGTAAACCTTGATGATATGTGGAATCGTACAACTTTTGTGGTGTAAATTAATTTTATTGAATTTAATCCAACTCACCATTTAATCCATACTGTATTAGAGGGACCACATCTGTCAGTTCAACAATAGCATTATAAAGTGCTTTGTAATCCAGATTTGGATATAAACCCAGTCTCACAGAGTCCTTTTCTTGTGATCTTAGCATTTCCATAGGAGAACTTGGGACATCTTTGAGTACATCTGTAAAAAAAACAACATAATTCAATAATCCAATCCACATTAATACTACTGTTACAGATATTTTAACAAATTTGGAGTGTAACCCAAAAAGCTTCATTTTACACATAATCCACACTTACTTAGAAGCATTTGGGAAAAGTACTTCAGGGTATTTGCTATGTCAATTCCAGAAGGAACTGGCATAATGTTGTGTAGCAGCCGCAGCTGGTAATCATGAAGATTACGAATCTTGGCGGTGACTGAAAATATAATTAAACATTAATGACTGATTCTCCATAATAAAGCTCAAGCATTTAGAAATTCTAGAGCTGACATAAATGCTCTAGATGCATAACATTCATGCATTAATCATAATCTACTTTTAAGGATCAATTTGGGGTTGAAGCCAACATGTTGATTTGTTAATAAAATGTATTAAAAATTAACTACGTCACTGTAAGGTTTACATTGGTAGGGTTGCTATGCCACACAGATACAGAAACACAGGGTTTACATTTTGCGGATTTATGTCTGATGATTGTTTCTTCACGTTGGCCTCATGTACTTAAGGTTGAAAAGTGTATAGTCAAATTTAAAAAAAGGCAATGCTATGTCTGGAACTGAGCCACAGATCATTGGCTTCCCAAGCCAATATCACTATCCTGAGCTACCCAAATACTCTTTAAACTTTCTCATCTGATTCACTTATCACAATAAACATCCAGTCTTCAAGGCAATCTCAAATACTCCAAGACACCATACTTTGACAAATGACAATTCAGTTACTTTTCCTGTCACTTTATTTCTCTTCTAAAACTGAAGGAAAAGCACAACTCTGTTTTATTGTTAACACAATCTACAATTTGTAGCTGCATCTCACAGCTGCTCTTTCTTATTGGAAGCTTGACATAAAACCTAATTCTGCTTGACTGTTCACATAAACAACTGATGATTCACTCAATAAAAGCTGTTCCAACACATTCGTACATTCTTGTGGCATTACGCATCCAATTTGGAACAAAAACCATTTATTTTTTCAAAATCAGCTGATCAAAGAACAAAATGCTATTAAACTTTTTTGTTTGTAATGCTTCTATGAAGCACATGTTAGAAGGAATGCAATGACTTCCCTTCCACCCTGCATAAAGATCCAGATATAAGAAGGATAGCTAAATTAAGAAGACTTCAATGAGCTGGTTACATATTGAGAATGAATGACCAAAATACACCTTTAAAAGCATTAAAAGGCAAAATGTATGGGATTAGATCAGTTGGCAGAGCAAGAGAGAGATGGCTTGATGAGGTCAGAAGAGATGGAAGAATCATATCAAATAGTAGGAATCTGGAAAGAGATGCAACAAATAGGGAATGAATGAATGAAAGAATGAAAAAAGTTATTTGGGCATGACTTTCAACATGCTCTGGCTGTTCAGGGACACCCCTCTTCAGCCTAGTGATTGTGTTTTTATTTTTGGTCGTGTGGCGGATTTCAGTGGCGAGTGCGTGTGTGCGTGTTGGTGTTGTGGGTTTTGTGTTTGGATGGGTGATGTGTGTGTTTGGTCATCCCTAGCTGCATCGCCTGTCGTCTACCCAAGAAATATGCCCAAGAAGTATAAGTTGTTTGTGCTAGAGTTTTTGTCAAGTTTGTATGTCTACTGCAACAGCTCTTCGGTTGCTTTTGTATGTTTGTGTGTTAGGTTTATGTGTGTGTTTTTATATTAAGTGTTTATGTTTATTATGTGTTTAGATGTTTTGGAAGTGTTGGAGGTGTTCTTGTAGTCTGTCTTCTTCTTGTTGCTGATAGGGAAGAATGAAGCAATGCTTAAGAGAAGCCAAGGCTCAATTTGGGCTTTAAGGCTACAGAAGAAGTGTAACAATTTCCTATTTCAGATATTATCACAGTGCCACATGTTTCTTTATAATCCCATCACTATGTTTAAAACTGCAAAATTTCACACACATAAGACTAACAAGCAAAAAATAATTATTTAAATAAAAAAAAATTTATGCACCACATTTTTAAAATGGACTAAAAAAATAAGAGTAATTTCTCCATACAGATTCATAACCCCATGCAGATTGTTCTCAACATTTGTCATTACAAATGTTTAATAGCTATGAAAATACTTGTAAGATTTAAAACACAAAATGCTGTAGATTCAGCAGATAATAGCAAGGAGTGTAAGAAGTAGCTGTTGTTGAGAAAACTCACAACAGTTCATATCATTTGCAGTGCAATAAAGTTAATAGTGGCTTGGGTGAACTATTCATGCAACAATTATCTAGAAGAGCAATAAAGGGAAAAGATGTCCAAGAGTATGCAATGTCTAAGAATACCCGTAATTATTAGTGGTTAAGATATTTCAAATTGGCAAAATTGACAATCTCCATGCATTGAGGTAGCTACTAAAAGAGAGAAGACATTTACTAACAATCCGCCATTATTACATCATTATGATTATTAAGATAAGAAATGTACTTAAGTGCTATCTGATCTGTTCTTTCAATTTTGTTTAACTTTACAAAGAGACAGTAAATGTAACTAAATGTTATATTGTATATATAAACGTCCTAAAAAACACTGTCAATGCTTAGTATGCTGTGGGGGATGGCAAACTGATCAGTTTTCAAGAACGAATCCCTGTCCAGAAATGCACGGTTTGGACGCTGTAGCACATCAAAGTGTGAGATGTGCGTTCACTTTTTGTCAATAAACCAAATATGAGTAGCACATTGAGCTGTCTACATTACAAATGGGCTTCAAACTGTGTACCTCCTATGTCACTGCAGAGCCTATATTGGCAGCGTTGAGCCTAAAGCACATGACATATTACATAGTATGCAATAAAATCTTCGAAGACTGCCAATCACTCCGTGGAGTCGGGTAATAAGGTCCTCTGCTCACGTTACAGGAGCACATACACCATACTCTTCATACAACTACACAACTCCACAGAAAATAGTTGAGAGGTGTCAGATCTGGTGATCATACTGGCCATGGAACTGGTCCACCTCTACCTATCCATCAATTTGGACAAGCAACATTGAGGTGATTCTGCACATTTACATAACAGTGTGCTGAAACTCATGTCAGTCATTTCCGCAGCTGTGTACTGGTACATATCACAGAGCTGCTAAAAGTTATGTACTGGAAACTACACAAGTAACACAGTAAAACGCACACCAAGAACACAATGGAGGAATTTAGCGCATGCACAGGAATGTTATTATGCTCAGGTTGTTCATCCCAGTACACAGGTGACCAAACGGTTGCATACCTTCCATATTAAGATACCAAAAGGAATCTAAACAAATTGTCACAACAGTTCATTCTCAAACTTTGACATCCTACAGTGCCTAAACTGTGCATTTCCAAAGAGGGATTCCTTTCTGATTACCGATCAGTTTGCCATCCCGCACGACATGCTAAGTGTTGTCTGTGATTTTTTTTTTGACACTTTGTATATATATGAACAATGGTCATTCCATAAGTCTTGGCAAGATGCGATATCTTTCAAACATGTGGCATTACTGTAATGCCTATATATACATTCAAAATCCTGCAGCAAACAGTACCGAATTCAACCAAGAGATGGCAACTGTAAGAGAGATTAAGTACTAGTCCCAAAAACATTCAGTCTGAGCTTGGCCGTGCTACAACAGATTGAAACAGCGGTGATATGTGAAAATTGCCATGTTTGGTGGCCAGAATGCTACTCAGTGTCACACAAGAAGCTTTGGGGGATAGGGCATTGCCCTATTACTTTGCAAACAAGGCAGGTATCCTAACAATATATCGACGACAAGTGGCACATGTGGATGGCAATGCCCATAACTTCAATGCCTTCCCCATCATTGGCAACACTGTGTGTATGCAGCTATTTTAAAAGACAGTCAGTATGCTGAAACAGCACCATGGATGTTAACTGATTGATGTTCATTCCATTTGCACTTCCATTGTGTGTTTTTCATTTCAACCTGCGCCATTAACTCCTGTCCTCTAACCCTATTTTCTATTGGAACTGAGATCCACATTGCCTTCAGTATACAATGCACAGCATGGATTTCCCCTGTTGTGACATCAAATGTTATCCCATGGTTGCGAGGACTTATTGAATGATCCTTGTATATCTGCATAACCTTCAACAGTATGTGTTACAAGTAGGGCAATTGATGTTATCAACTGTAAAACTCTACACTCATGAATAACAGTAAACACTGAAGAGTTTGCGTATGTATTGTTGGGCTCATGGCCGATGTACCTAACATTGTGTGAATTCTCATTCATAAATGTTTCAAGTCATGAGATAGTTTATGTATTTTAAAATGTAATTACTTGACAAGGGATTTTTTTACTATTAAAAATGGCATTTTCTCAAGAATGTTGTTTTCTAGTGCCTTGCATCTGGCAATGAAGCCATTGAATGTGACAAATGGAATGTTTCACAACTGGGAAGGGCCATCATCCAGTATCAGACTGGAGAACTCTGGGAATGCAGTTGCTTCTATTAAGAAGGTTGTTAAAAACTTTCAAAACTTGTGGCATACTATGAGGATGTTTTCAATAATGAAGATTTTACCTCTGCTATTGTCACAAAACAACCTGTCCTGCAAATGCAAACTAAAAACAGTGAAGAAGATGAAGAGAGCTAGCTGCCTGTTCCTCCACAGATAATTCCCTCAAAACCAAACCATAAGCCAGGAACTTCCAACAATTCCCTCCACACCAGATCAGAAGTCAGGACTTTCCAACCTTCCCCAAGGGACCTATATCCTCCCCCAAAAGCTACAGCAAACTGGACAGAAGAGGAAACACAAAGGAACACAGTCTCAAATGTTAACAAATTTGCCATTTAAGAAAGCTGTAGTCCAAACTGAAAATAGATATAGAAATAAATCATAGAACAAATAAGATAAACCAAATCTATTGCCAAATCAATCAAACACTAATAGAAAACATGGAAATTAACAATACAAAAATGCAAATATATAACACAGCTTATCTCCCAAGACTTCCTCATCATTGGACAGAATTGCCCAAAATGACCAGTACAGAAGTCAAGTATTTGTGGAAACATATAGGGGAAACCAGATGGGGCAGGCTAAGGAACTGTCCATAATCAAGAACCAGTAATACAAAGATAGAGGCAAATGTTTGGACACATAAACAAGGTGATTGAGAGCAGGAAACCAAACAGCTATAGGAGGCCAGAGGGAGAGGGCAAACAAGAATACAATGGAGTGATTATGTAGAAAAAATAATGAATAAGAAAGGAAAGACTTTGAGTGAAGCTAATCAATTAACTAGGGATAGGACAAAGTATAGGAAATGGATCGTGACAGACTGAGGAAACCCGATGTTTGGAAGGACATATGGGAGAGGAGAAGGAGAAGGAGAAGGGGAAGGGGAAGAAAGCTGCAACAGAGGAACAGACATCCATAAAGCAGGATCACAAAGGGAAGACCTCAAAGAAGACGAAGTGGCTAACAGCAAAAGCTAAGAAGACTGAAGGTGGGTGGCAAATGCTCTAACCGCTTGGGCACACCGCTGCCTCATTCCCTATGTTTCAGTACCAATTTTGCAGTATGGCAAACCCTTCCAGTTTAGCACAGTGATAATGTTAGTTTCAGTTTTAATCAACTTTATTAACAAAACATTACATCAACTTAATATTTAAATAGTCCACTTTGATTAAAATTAGCAGATTAGCATTGTCTGTAGAATATTTAATTTTCTTTCCTCATTTACTGCTGTATATACTATTCACACACTTTATCTTGAGCCTTCAGATAATGTTGCTGCTGAACACAGCAACAGGACTATTCATTCTTTTATGCGGTCATACTTAAAATATAGTAGAAGATAATGAGTTGTAGTTTCCACAATTATACTTTCCAGGTTAGCCTATGGATGTGCTTCAGGTATTTAGTAATTAAAATTACTGTTTGAGTTGGTTAAACACAAAAGTAAGCTGGTGTGATAACAAAAGAGAACAGCAACAAAGATAACGTGACATAATGAAATGCAAAAACAGTAATACTGGAGTACAGATGATAGTCATTTGGTACTTTGGCAAAGCACTGGCCTTCTTGACTGCAACTGTTCATAGGACTAGTTTCCAGTACTCAAGATAAAGTGTGTGAGTAGTACGTGATATATTGTTTTTTTAATGTTTATTTTATAATCTACATTTTAATGCAAGATAGTTAAGTGTCCTATCACCGAAACATCTTTTAAATATAAGTATTTTTGGTATTAAAGATAAATATATATTACCATTAAAAATGTCCCATATTATTTTTGCATCACTAGAAATTACTTTTTGTTTCAAATGGAACATACTATATTATTTTACTTAGGTAGCAGTTTAAATCTTCTTCCAGAAATAAAAGGTCGTCAGAGCGTAATCATGGGCGTGGCAGACTTTTTTTCAGGTGTTGGAAGTTTGCAATAAAACAATATTAATTATTCTGTTATGAAAATTTATAAGCGAATAACCATATTAACTTGTGCTAAATAAAACTTCTATACATAAAAATTGAAACAATAGTCTAATAGGGGGCCAGGGGGGCTAGGGACTGTGGCCCCCTCTTGCTCCCCTTTGCGATGCCCATGAGCGTAATTCCTCCTAATATTTGCTGAAGCATTGATTTGGGTAGGAATATCTAAACACTCTAGGGGGGGGGGGGGGGGGGCAGCTTTTGATTAGTTCCACCTGTCACTAAGTTATTGTATAAATTAAGTATTGATTACAAACAGAAACAGTGTACAAATTCTGATTGTTTCCAACTCCATCAGAAGCATGATGAAGTGCATGACCACAGCAAGCTAGGAATATATTTGCAGATTCCTTTAATGTGCATGTTCCCATTAGAAAAAAGCTTAAAATTTATTGTTTATTTGAAGTGAAAAGACAATGTTATTAATTGTAGACAAACTCGTAGTTTTAAAAGGCTTTTTTTTTTCTATAAAGAAATTTAGGGTGTTAAGACTTTCAGAAACTAAAACTGACAATGTTATATTTTAATTGTTATTGTTCAATAAACCCCAACTGCATATTTTAAAAGTGGTATACTACTAATTAGTCCTAAATATATTTAGATCATGTTTGACTTGTAAAATCAATAAAGTGCATTTCTGTGATTACATAATTTGCATTCCAAAAGATTAATATTTAGGCAAATTATGTAACTGCTAAGTGTGAGATTTGCCTTTAGAAATAAGTTTGTCATGCACTGATCTAATGTGATGATGTGCATGCCTACATTTTAATCAATTCTATTAAAACCAAAAGAAGATAAAGAACTACTGTGACAGGTATTATCTTATATTCTACAAACCCCTAGAATTAATATTCATTGTTCCTGACAGTGGCCATTAGTGTGATAGTTAACTTACAAGCTGCAGCTCTTGTTCCCATGTTGTTTATTTTAGCTGCAAATATATTGTGCAAACTGTCACTGCCACATGGCTCTCTCTCACTCTCTCTACCTGCTGCCTCTCCCTACATCACTGTGCTCAGTGGGTCCAGACCAGCCAGCAGCAGCATCCTAAACTTAGCACGAGGATCAATAATGTGCAGGGCTACAACTGCACCAAATGAAAAGCACTAAATTCTGTCAAACATCAAGTTAGTGTTTAAGACAAAAAGAGGCATGCAAAACTAGCAGGCTACAAATGTTCAAATAGAAAACAAAAACTTTTTCCTTTATTAAAGCATGTATCTATGAAAATTAAAAAATCCACGGTATTGTTCTGATTGTTTTGATTTTTTTTTCTACACACTCAGAACATGAAATATGTAGTACACACAAAATTTCAATTTCCTACGTCAAATGATTTTTAAATTAATTTATTAATAATAAATCATTGCTTGATATGCTAATATGAAATGACCCTTGGACCGCACAGTTTATCTCTCCCAAATTTTTAATTTGAGCTCCGTATACAGATATAAAAAAAATTTAAATAGTCATTGCTTAGATCCAATTAGTTTAAGAGGGAAGAAAAATGTTTTGTATACAGTTTATTGATATTTTCATTTTTTTTTCAGTGTGAGTTATGAAAAATATTTAATTTTGGCTCAATTATGTAATATTTTTTAACCAGTGCATAATAAATACCTTAATCTCTGAAGCTCTCCTGAAAATTTCAAGTATTACGTTATAAACTAGGGTACAAGGAGAATTTTGAATAGTGAAAAATGCTGAAAAAAGGAACTGAGAAAAATGGATTTTAAAGTTTAACAATATACTTTTGTACTTTACCCTAAATCCAATCAACTTATAATTCCCCTGCACCATATTCTGTTGCTTTCTTCTTGGCCTCAGTAAGTTTTTGAGAATTTTAAGTTTGCTTGGTTGTTTCTTAATATGAAAACTTTCCTTTCGCCTTCCCATTGTTCACAAAATTTAGAAATGTATAGTACCTCTGTACTATGCATTTTGGCTAATTGGTACATCAAACCAGGGTTCGAATTAACGTGGTCGACAGGAGGGATTTCCCCCTCTCATTAAATCATTTTCCTGGTTCATTAAAGAAGAATTTCTTCCCTGACAGGGAAGTATTTGTTCTTTTTACTGTATTTACTACTACTGCTCTTTGAAGACACAGGAAGACATGGAACACTTTTGATGCAGACTGTACATGGTATGAGTGTGAGCTGTGAGTAAGCAAAAGTATCATATCACAAGTAAATTAAACAATAAACAATTCTCAGATTCACTAGCTGGCATTAAGGGTCACAATTCCAGCAATTCTGCACCATCAATGACAATTGCAGGTTGAAGTATTTAGTTTGGTTTCTTGCAACTCACTGTTCTACTTTCACCGCCACCACTGTCACCACATCAATGCTATTACTACTGGTATTACTACTATTATTGCTATAAATATAACACTTTAAGCTTCCCCCCCTCATCAGAAAGTCTGTTTTGAATGCTGCATCAACTCATAAAATATCTGAGAGGTAGAACTGGAACTTAAAAATTCAATGCCACAACTGGGATTTGAACCACAGACCTTCCGCTTACTGGGCGGCTGCTCTACCACTCAGCTATTGTGACAAACTGCCAGAATGGCATTAAATTCTCAAATCAAGTTCGTATTTCTCCTGGTAAACCACAAAGGCAGTCTCACATCAGAGACAAATTACCCCAATGGTGACTTACTGTTGTAAGTACTTTATATCCCAGGATTAAATAACCTTCAGATGGTAATTATTATTTATTTATGCCAACAAACTTACTGTTGGTGTTTTTAAACACACAAGCCGTGTGTGGGCAAAGTTTGAGAGGTAGAACTGGAACTTAAAAATTCAATGCCACAACTGGGATTTGAACCACAGACCGCTTACCGGGCGGCTGCTCTACCACTGAGCTATTGTGACAAACTGCTAGAATGGCATTAAATTGTGTGTTTAAAAACACCAACAGTAAGTTTGTTGGCATAAATAAATAATAATTATCATAAAATATCTCCTACTAATGAATAACTTGAAACCTACTAAATGCCTAATATATAACTGGAACACTGAAATAACCTTGCAAGATTACAGAACACTGACAGCATTTCTCCGTTTGGAAGCAAAACATGTGTCAGAGTCACAGCATTTCAGCTCGATATATCAAATTCATTTCATCACAGCCAACTCACAACCTTTCTGAAGCAAAATTCCCTGTAAGAGAGTAAAATCAAAGTCAGTGAAAATGAAAACTGTAAGTATTTGAAAGCTGTAGCAATGAGGAATGCTCATCCAGAGTGGGACATTTAAATGCCCTCCTGGAGCTTTAAAAATGGCTGACATTGAGAAAACAAATGTGTATCGTTAAATTACATAGTATAAGCATAATAGAAAATGCCAAAAATAAAAATGTTTGGCAATTTTTGCCAAATTTCATCAATACATTGCCTGAACTTTGTGAAAATGTTGGGAAGGGAGGATGGGTAAAGAGAGATTGGGTTACAGGATATGTAGTTCAAATACATTAATTCAGCCAGTCTTTATTTTTATTTGTACACTGGGTGAGCCACTTATAAGTTCCCAAGCAATATCTCTTAAGAAAGAATGAAAAAAAATACATAAGAAAATAAATATTTGTTGTTTGCTGATGCTGGATTTCTGAGAATGAAATCATTAATCCTCTTGCTCTCCAATATTTTTCATTAATGGATGGGAAGGGCACTAGAAGCAGCCGGGCACATTTGAAGGTGTTCTTGGTCCATTTCTTCTTGTGGATCACACAGAGGAAAGAGTGGTGAAGAATATATCCCAATTCTGTTCAAATGTTTTGTCAGAAAATTATGTCCCATAATCAACCTGAAGGTTGCAATTGCCATTTCTCAAGGATACTCGGAATTACTGTTTGAATGCTAAATACAAACTTATGTTGTTTTTTTCAACACTTTAAACCCAGGCAGTTTCTGCGGTTTAATAGTTCAGCTTCAGATCACAGAAATCTAGGAAACTTCTATATTAACAGTTATACATACTAAATGTAAGAAAGTTACACCTAGAAAAATGGTGTGAGAGCAGCTAATATTACTGACTCTCTTATATTTCCTAATATTTTACTACATCCACAACAAATTGGATAGCTGGAAGATAAAAGATACCTGATTATCACCACATAGCCCAAGCATAAGTTATAGCCATGACATTCCATTAAAATTGTGAGAAATACACTCTCTAGCTATATTTGGGGTTGGGCTTCAAAGTGTGAATGAAAACCAAAAGTGCTGTATTATTTTTGATGCTAGTGATAATATGGAAAATAACATCATGAATGGTATTTGTTGCATTGCAATAGGTCAATTATATGTCAAGAAATTGTAATGTGAAGTTGCCGCCTGAGATACAACAAAACACACATCAGTTGCACATTCAGGTTCAACCACATATTGGGCCTCAAGCATAAACTTCACGTTGGAAATAATTGTGAGGTGACAGAGTACAGCTGGTGTAAAACTTGCAACATTTCATATGCACTAGAGAAAAAACCGAGAAGTGGTGGGGAAGCAAAGGATTGGAAGTATTATCAGAACTTGGAGGCAGTAACATACAGTTCTTTGTACTTATCACACTTACAGCAGGTGGAGCACTGACCCCCATTTCTCTTATACAAATGAGCTGGTCAGTGCTATTGTGCATCTCTGCTTCAGGAGCTGTCACAACATTTTACACAAACTGTAATAAGTTGCAAAAGCTGTTAATAACGTAATTTTTACTGTCATCAACTGTGCTAATGATACAGGATTACTGGTCACAAAAAAAGGAAAATAAATAAAAATTTACTTACCTATTTAACTGTACCTGTCAACTCTGCATTACCATTTCTTAGCAATGCAACACTTGCTTTTCTTAATGTTATTTACCATGTTATCCACTGCATGACAAATAATAGGGGGTTTGTATTTCAAAAACCACAAATATAAGTTGATATTCATACTTACTTACATTTTTGAATGGGCTTTATCATCTGCTTTACTCAGACCTTCCCCTACCTTTATGCCTGTGAAAGTTGTTACTCAATTCCTACTTTTGTTTCAGAGATAATTGAAATAGAAGTTTCAGGTGACTCATCCTGTATATATTTTGCAAATGTCATCAGGTGGAGTAGAATGTTCAGTTTTTCCCATCATTTTCCCCTCAAGAATTGCAATTACAATTAATCATCTGTAGTAATTGCACTGTATTCTTACAATGTTGTTCACAACTTATCAGCAGTTACTTCATTAGGGCAAATTCATAAGCACACATTTTTTTATTTATTTACAGTTGTTTTAACCCCAGGGTCATGTCACATGACTCACATATAATAATTAATTAATATAACGAGTTAATTTATTAGACTCTTTCCTCTTCTCCTGTCATAAATGTATTTTCTGCATTTTAGGAAATTCCCCCTGTTTACAATGATGGTACAAACACTTCTGAGGCTTTTTCTAAGTTAGCCATGCCATATTCAATGTAAGAACAGTTATAAAGCTCCCCCAAAGGGTATATGAAAATCCAAAATTTGAGCACAATTTATAGGGGGAAAAATCTGCTTTAAAGAATGATTAAAGAACTGTTATGCCTAAAACTTACAAAACAATTAAGAGATTTGGGCATTACTATTTATATTTTGCTTTGTCTTTCTGATGGAATTATGTTTGAAGTTGTGTAATATTTGCACTTGTTTAAAAGGTTTTCCAACAATGCAGGATTTCACTTGAGGAAACAACCAAAAGATGCACGGTGCAAGATCAAGGCTGTTGAGTTGATGGTCAAGCAATTGGACTTAGGCAACTTCCAGTTTCCTCACACTTGCTGCTGTTCCGTGAGGAGATGCATTGTGGTGCAAAACCAGCAGCCTTGTAGATCCTGTCTTTGAAATGTGGTACATGTTTTGCACAGATTTTTTACACTTTAAATGTTCATGGAGTATTCCGTAAATGTTGCCAATACTAATACTGGCTTCCATACTTAGTATTTCAACAGTGACATTTGATTTTCCTCCACCAATAGGAATAAGAATAGGAGAGATACGTAGGGGATTTGGCACTGCAGCCAGGCTTATTGTACCTATGCATCCTTCCTGAGAGGAAGGATGAGGTGAGAGGAGACACTGGGTGGCCAGATCCAGACTAATGGCACAGACATTGACAGAGGTCCCTTAGGTTTCCCAAGTTTGACAACACCTCCAAGTCTTCGGGTCTTCTGGGACCAACTCAGGGGGAGATCGGTGCAGCATCCAATGCCTCCAGATGCCGCCCCTTTTCCATCCAGATCCCATGGACGAGGGACATTAAGTTTCTGTGGAAATACTATCCCTGACAAGCTGGCACTTGCGATGCTGAAAGAACTGTGGCGGTTCCTAGTGGAGAATTCCAGAAACTTTCGAGTGCAGTCGATGTTCTTTGTTTAACATCTTAGTTTTATTTTCTATGTTGCTATCTTTTGTTTTACTTTGTTAAAACCAATAAATGGTTTGGTAACATGCTCATCATCAAAAGGTTATTCAAAAAACCACATAAAAAACCATATTGGTCACCTCCGACGATTAATTACCGAACGAGAAAGTGAAGTAAAAAAACATGGACAACACGGGCGACAGAAATGAAGAGCCGCTAACCACAACATCAAACGAAACGGAACTTGCACGTGTTTCAGTGAAGATTCTACCGATCTGGAAAAGAAACATTAAGGTATGGTTTCTTCAAGTTGAAGCTCGATTTACCACGTTAAATATAAAAAGTGAAACAACAAAATTTAACCATGTGATTGCCTCGTTAGAAGCGGATGTCGTGGAATTAATTTCAGACTTTTTGACTCGACCATTATCTACCACACCGTTCACAGATTTTAAAACTAGATTTATTCAGGAATTTGAAGTCAGAAAATAGGAAAGTGATGAAACTATTAACAGAGGTAGAATTAGGCGACAAAAGGCTGATTCAACTCTTGCAGGAGATGCGAACTTTAGCTGGTATGCAGGTTAAAGGTGACTTCTTAAAAACCATATTTATGCAGCGCCTTCCTGTTACCGCACGATCCATATTAGCAACAAGCAAAGATGATCTTGACCCATAGCCACTATGGCTGATAAAATTATTGAATTTTCCCCACCAGGACCGAATATATGTGCTCAAAACATGCAGTCACCATCATCCGTCGTTATCAGTAAAATGAACGATACCGGTAACGATCGTATTTCAAGACTGGAAGCACAGATTGCGGAATTGACGTTGACCATCAATGAGTTAAAAACATTGTCACACTCTTCAAGGAGTACCTCACTTTCATCGTGATCCTCACGAAGCAGATCACGAGATAGGTCAAGGTCAGGCCAGCGTTTCAACCCTCATGGAACACTTTGTTGGTATCACTTTAAATGTTGCCATAGAGCATGTTAGATTCATATTGTGTACATTAAATTTTTCCTGCAGCAATTGTCCAAGATGGCCATGCCTTGAAATAGCCATTAGAGCTCCCTCTAGTAGCAAACTAGAAAAAATATCATTGATCAGTTAGAAACAAGCGAATTTCTAATGCACAATATCAACCTGCACTTTCTATCAACAAGCTGATTGATAGTGTGTGTTTTGTTCTCATTGCTGCTGTACTTATAGTTACCTTTGCCATATGGTTGTGAGTCAGCCTTTAGAGTCTGGATCTCATGTATGGAGCTATATTCCACAATAAAAACAAAACACTGTTCCTTTGGAGTTTACATACAAATTTGCATACCTTAACTCAATGTAAATATTGGTAACTGTTTAAATTTCGCTGTTACATTCACATAACTGTTTCTACACTCATAGTGGTACACAAGCTATTCTTACAAATGCTGATTTTTCTATCTACTTCATTTTAATCATGATGTTTTGTAAAAATAGCTACACTACTCATTTCATTACAGATATAAAGGGAATAGCCATGGTCAAATGTTAAAGAACTGGATGTTATATACTGCTCTAAAATTGCATACTCTTTCCAAGCAACTACAAGCAACAACTGAGTATCAACATTACTCTAAGAATGACTATACCATTACTAACAAATAACCGGAAAATGGCTTATGCCTTTTTTACTTTCTCTACTACATATAGTAGAGGAAGTATTGTATTCCACCCAAAAATTCAATGTCAAGATTTCACTGGAAATACGTGTTTTGAGGCCCTCTGAATCCAAAAAAAAAGCATTTTTAGAAAAATATCCATGTATGTGTGTCAGTGTGTCTGAACAGCATAACTCAAAAACAAAAAGTCAGTTAAAAACCTAAGTTGCTATTTAAGTTTAATATCCTTAAAGGACACGATACGAAAATTTCGAAGAAAATTCCTCCACCCTAAACTACCCTTTACATGGACAATTTTATTTTCTCGAAAGTGGCTCTAATGATTTTAATTGAAATGCCATTTGTCTAAAATATTTTTATGGCAAATGAAATGTATTTTTTGAATTTTCTGGCTACAAACCATAGTAAGCAAATCTTACTATACAAAAAATGTATATTTCGTTAAAACACACAATTTATGTCCAAATGAATTTTTTTGTAGAGTGAACCACTTCAGAGATATTCCTTGTTATTTGTATCAGTTTTGTCACAAACTTTTCTCAAACGGAAGGTCGATATTCCATTTTGCATATCTTAGCTGTACAAAGAGAATGGAATTTCAAAGCCTTCATATAGCGACCAGCTCTAAAAGATCTATCGCTCAAAGACTACTGTAGACCATGACAAGGCATTGGATTTTCACGTTACTGCTATAAGGAATTAGTAATTATACTGATTGCTTGGTGACATATATACACATTTCTATGATTTCGTACCCATTTTATTTGTTGGAAGCATTCAGTCATACAATGCACTGCCTTAAGGGGACCGGGAGGACGGTAGAAGAGTAAAAATGACATTTCACCTTTTGTTTTGTGAACCACTAAAGTGCCTGGAGGTTGCTCTAATTACAATTTATTTAAAGATCTTACTCTGAGAGGATGTGGCAGGTAGTAAAATTGCTGCCTGCAGTAAAAATGCTCCCACTTCCTCTCTTCTTACCCATTTTTCTGGGATATTTTTCCATGCAGATTAGTTTTAGATTCCTCAGTCAGCCAGCAATATTGGTGGACATAATAAAATAACAACACCTCTGCTAGATGTCATATAACACAACAAATTATCTGTCTTCTACAGAACATGTGGGAAGTATAGAGAAACTATTTTGTTTCTATTTCACTGGCTTCCTGTTTGTGTCTTTATTTATAGTGACCATATGCTGTGTTACAAAGTACTTTCATATAATTTCTTAAGACATTTCTTAATTCTGGGCTTCTGAAATCTTAAATCGCACCAGCAATCCAAGGTACATAACTTTTTTGCACTGTGCAACATGGCGACTTAGTTAAGCTCAGCTCTTTAGTCGGCCTGGGTGGCTCAGTTGGTTAGATGCTGGCCTACTGATCCCAAGGTTCTCTTCTGGAGCCCAGTGTAAAACCCAGGCCAATGCTCCGGCACTCATGAACGTACAGCAGGCAATCAAGCACAACATGCAGCACGGAGAGTTGTATGCTGCACATCAGCCATACAAAAGATGTCCATGAGTTGCACGTGTGCGACCTATTCTTAATCAGGTTAGAATAACTTCCAACTGCCAAGAATCCCTGCAAGAGGTCAGTCAGAGGTCAGCTCAGTGTTCTTGATTGTCCGTAAGACTGGATGTATTTTCATTTTGGATATTATGTTATTCAGTTGGAAACTCGAGTATGCTCATAAGATTTGTGTGTATAATTCACAGATCTAGAAGCAGTAACAAGTTCTTTCTTGTGTTTATGCCTACAGCTGCATTGTAAATGATCTTCTCTCATGCCTGGCCTTATGCTGTGTTATGTTAGCACTACGTTTTCATTGTTAAGGGAGCCTTTATCAGCAAGTACCATATTTGATATGGAGATAACCAAGTTGAATATTCTTCATTAACATTAACAGAATTGTATGCTTTTAAGACTTAATTTGCATTGATTCCTTGCATTCTACATTCCATATATTAGGAAAGGTGCATTTATGGTGTAAACAGCCAGATGAAGTATGCAGGAATCCAGTTTAGTGGTGTAGAGTTAACTTAAAGAAACATTGTTTAGATCACTGAAGATGTCTGCCGTAGTCGCAGACGAAACGTTTGGGAAGAAGAAGGAACCCAATAGACCACGGCCCACAAGCCCGGTTAATATTGCATCTAGTATTGTTTAGATCAATTCACAAAATGTCAACAGATGCGACTGCAGAATTTGGGAAGTGAGATTTTATTGTCAATCTAGAAAGCTCTAGTTTTACATAATCAACAGTTATTTATTTATTCATTTCTCAGTCTCCATGACAAATGATACAATCATTGCAAGATATGCATTAATAAACCTAGGTCCATTTATTTCTCTTTGGCTAATATATTAGTAATATTATATCATTATTCTAGTGTATATTTTTTTAGGGCCTCACCGGCCTAATGGTTGTTAGTTTTAAGGAAAAATCGGTTGAAAAATTCATTATTTTCAGCTGATTCTACTTTTAAAAGAAAATATACTCATTTTGTTTACTGGTGTTCTAAGCAGGACACCCTGTACTTTCTACTTTGGAAAATATAAGGATGTCCAACTGAAACAAGCTTGTGCAGGGCCTTGTTCACCATAACTAAATATAACACATGCATCAGCAGATACCTTCTTGTCAGAGCTTTTGGTCTCTGCAGAAAGTGTTAATTGGCTGGAAAGAGATACAAATAGGCAATGTCCGACAGACAATATATGGAACAGAGACTATCAATAAACTCAGCTGTATGTTGGAAATATTGACTTGTATAAACTGTGCTGCAACATGACAAATATTCTGCTCTCCTAATGTGCTGAATCATTTTTTCCATGGCTGTACTGTCAAACTATAAAATTTCTATTCTCTTGCTCCCTCAAACTAAATGGTGTTTGAAACACTGTTTGGGCATTAATTTAACACTAAAATTTAGATAATTAAATGTTGTTGTTGTTGTTGTTGTTGTTGTTGTTGTTGTTGTTGTTGTTAGCTAATGTCTGATTTCTGACAATGAAGTTGTTAATCCTCTTGCTCTCTGATGGATGGGAAGGGCAATAGAAGTGGCCGGGCATATTTGAATGTGGTCTTGGTCCATTTCCTCTTGCAGATCACATAGAGGACAAAGTGGTGAAGAATATATCCCAATTCTGTTTAAATGTTTTGCCAGACAATCATGTCCTGTAATCAACCTGAAGGTTGCAACTGCTGTTTTTCGAGGATACTCAGGAATCACTGTTTGAATGTTTGGTAGTTCCCATCTTTTATTTTTTGATTTTTCATAGTAATATTTTGCAATAATTTTTTTAAATTCTGAGTTGACTAATCTTTTAGCTGCATAAAATGGTAGATTAACTATAGATTTTTGTACACCGCTGGTACCCTTTTTTGCAAGAAAATCAGCTTTCTCATTACCACTCAGTCCACAGTGAGCTGGTATCCATTGGAAGACTAGGTGTTTTTGAAGTGCTGTTAGATGGGTAAGGATTTTCCAACATTCTATAATTGTTTGGTTTTTTGGTGACAACTTGGAAGTAATTGCTATAATTGCTGCCCTGGAATCTGAGAGAGTAACTGCTTGCTGAAAATGTGAAATTCTGTACAAAAGATTTTGTAGGGCCATTCGAATTGCTTCAATTTCTCCATCAAAGTTTGTAGTTCCATAACTTAAAGATTTGTAATATAGATAAATAAACACTATTAATGTCAAACATACCATAGCCTTTAGCAACCATTCTCCAATAAAGAAGTCAGTTACCATTATTTACACATGAGTATGCTGCAAATAATTACTTCATACAGGAAGAGATTTAAGGAAGACTATAATAATAGAATTCTATGTTCTTTTATGATTAAATTAATAGTTCAGTTTATCCACTTACAAAAATTTCAAAAGTTCATAGTTTGCACATCAAAATTATAAATGTAAAACAAACACAGTTTATTCTTTCAAAATACATGTCAAATTTGGATTTAATTCCATTATCAGCAATATTTCCTAGCTATTACCTATATATAACATTTCTTAAGAAATTAACAAAAACTTTTGATTCCCAAGAAAATGTCTGCAGTACTCTAAGTATGCAATGGAGCTTATATTGATTTTATTAAGGCATTTCGAAGGAGCTTACATTTATTATTTTACAACTTAAAAACAAAATCTTAGGTACAAATACATTGCCAAAGCTTACAATACTGGCAATAATGCACACATGTTTAGGAAGAACGTTATTACGTATGGTTTCTGTGTTTAAATGCGCTTCCTTTAAGCACAATAACTACTGTTGGTGAAGAAAATAAAATCACATAAAGGAAGGACCTTTTGACAGATGTTTTACATTTATTCCTTATCACTGGTTGTTTCCAAACCAAAGCTTGTAAGTGCTAAGATAAAAAGCATTATTGTGCTTTGTGAGTTAAAGTAGTTATTCTGCCAGGGGCATTTATCATATATGTTTGCTACAAAATAAATAAGTGAATAAATTATCTACCTCCAAATAATTAAATTATTTCAAAATATTGGAAGCTTCTAACGATAAAGTTCCACTAAATGGATGGATTTGAGGACTTTATGTGAAGATGTAAGGAACCATCAGAGCACAAAAGCTATTTTTGATCCTTTTGCTTCGAAGTAAAGCTGCTCTGTATTCACATACAAAGAAGAGCACCTAAGGACAAAGGCAGTATATAATAGGAATTACAGTAAAACCTTTTACATGTTTTACACTTACACGTTTTTTTGTTTTTTTTTCTGTAGTCCTGGCAAAATCCTATAATATATTACGGTAAATTATTTCGTCTACACAACTTTTATGCTTATACAATCATAGCTTATGTCCTCGAGAGCAAAATGCACCATTTATATGTTTACGACAGTTTCATTCTTTAAAATCTCAAGAAATACTCAAAGCCGAAACTTTTGACTCACACTGTACATTTCTCGGAAAACATCCCTCAGTATGGAAGTGAGAACGGCCTTGAAGCTATTTTCGAGCCACGTTGTGAAATACCAAACTGTACTTCCTTCAGTCATTTGTACTCTGTGCTTCAGTTGTGATTAACCTTGTTAGTGAACTTGGGTGAAAAATTACGTATTTTGAATATAACGATAGAAAGGGACAACATAAAACGTACACACAGAAATTGTTAAGAAATTAGGGTTTTCTCCGTCTACTTTAAATAAAATTGTAGCTTCAGTGGAAACTGAAGAAAGCATGCATGTGTTAGATGTTTCTACAAATAAGCGGACCTGCATTCAGGACGGAAAATACGAACGTTTGGAAGATTGTTACAGTGGCTCAGACAACATAGGGCAGAAGGTGTTCCAATCAGCAGACCAATGCTTTGCGAGAAGGCAAGTGAACTGGCAGTCAGACTTAAGGTAGATTTTAGTGCTTCATCAGACTGACTACACAAATTTGAGGCTAGACAAGGTATTGGTGACATAGTTGAAAATTCACAACGGGATCTCACCAAGGACCATAATAATGATGATTACGAAGACAATGATAATGAAAAGTCAAACCATAAACCAGTGGATTTTAATGATGCCATTAGTGCTTTATGGACTATCAAACATTTTGTGACGTGACATAGCGTCTCTGAGAAAATAATGGCCAAATTGTACCAGTTTGAAAATACTTTTCATGCCATGGCCAATAGAAGCAAGCCATGTTAATGGACTACTCCGTAAAGTGACTCAACTTTCTTCATACATATTTATTATTTGGGTGCATTTCTCGCGTTTATATTGTTTCATATTGCTGATTATAGTTAAACAATTCTATTATTATTTCTTGTTGTTCACTTCTTGGCCGTAAGACATATGCTGTATAAATTTTCCAATTTTTATTACTGACTTTCATTTATGCGTTTTTCACGCTTACATGGTTTTATTTCTTTTTTTATTTATTTATTTATTTTTTTTAACTTGGTCATCTGGAAAATGTATAAACAAAGTTTTACTGTATATAACTGGAATTACATGTCGCAGAATGTCATTCAAGTTGGTGTCTGTTTTATTTGGCTCAAGTCTAACATAGCACTATAGGATTGACAACAGTCTTTCCCTGAATTAACTATTCAATAAAAACTATTATTGTGGTTTGATACTCTTGTGCTCTGAATGCCCCGTGTATTACTCTGGAAAGCACAGTAGAATAGTCCTCTAGCAATGCATGATATCTAATATTTATCACCTGTTACAGTTTAACAACAAGAAAAATGTTTATTGAAAACTGGTGTGTCTAGAATTCACTTCAACCTATGCAACACCACTAATATTGGTGGCAGTTTTCAGTGCATACATTTACTAAAGGACCACTTTTTATTTTTTCCCAACATTTGGAATAAAACAGTCTTTTGCAGTTTTTCAAGGAAGACTGCAATTCTTCATCTTATCATAAAACATGTGCATCATACCCATAAGCACACATGCACCTTCTTTCGTGCCTGTGCATGCATATACTGTTAACACTCATACACACATACATACATACATACATACATACACACACACACATACATACATACACACACACATACATACACACACACACACACACATACATACATACACACACACATACATACACACACACATGTATACATAACCAAATAGCTGTATCTACATAATCATTGAAATTAGCTTGCTTCAACAGTTATTGTGTTCCATTCTTTTTATAGTCTATCTATTTTTGGGCTGTTTATCTAAGTTAAACTGGTAACAGTAAGAGACTGACCATAATATTAATATCACGTTCCACTCTTTTTTGTTAATTTTCAATATGTCCATAAGTTTTGATATTTCTCACCATTCTGCATCACCATTAGCTTTCTGGAATACATAGTCTTTGCCACCTAAATTCATTATTCCATCCTTTAAATAAAACTTCCATTTATTCCTGGCTCTGGTAATCTAAAACAGAACGAGATATCATCCATTATAAAATATACTAATTTCTTAAATCCTGCTTCAGAACCTTATTCCAAAGTTGTGAATTTCTATGAAAACAACAGTATTACATCATACACATTTAAGGTTAAAGAGCGAAAATTATACCAAAATGCTGTGCCCCTCTCCAAAACTATACTTAAATGTTATAGTAAAGTCTACATGCATTGGTTCAACTGCAGAAACTGTAACTTGTTTAACACTTAAGACACTGTCATACTGAACAAGGTCAAGAGAGATAATTTGCTTCATCACTTAAACAGTGATTATGCTTGAATTAATGTCACTTGTGTGATCTGACTCTTTCTTTGGCATGTGTTTCACATATGGTGGAACAGTCTGCTACCATGATATGCCGCCCCATACCAAAGGAAGTCAGAATACACAAATAACGTTAATTCAAGCATAACTGGTGATTACTTAGACATTGCGTATGTTTAAGTATTAGCAGTGAAACAAATATTTTGGTAATGTTGCTGTATATGGGCTTCGTGATGCGCAATGGTGAAAAACCATGCCAACTTGACATGAAATTCACTACTAGATAATGAGATTGGCGACTACAAATCAGAGAGGAACACAGGTAATAGAATGGAAGCACTATCTAACACTGAAATAATGGAATTTTCACTGTTATCATTAATGGAAATCAGTATTTAAAGTAATGTTGAAATCACCAGTAATTTGCGACAATTATTTCTAGAAAAATCTTATGTTTAAAGCACTCGGTTTGTCTATCGTCTGCCACATGTAACTATTTAAAACTTTGCATTTGTTTCATTAACGTACATCATGAAATATATTCTCATTTAAGGTTATTCAAGTACTGCACAAATGCATGAGCTTATGATTTCATAACTATTTCAGGTTATACGGTTTATGCTTCTGAAACACAACCTTGTATTTGTTTATGGAAGTATATTTATGAAATATATTCTCATTTTAGGTTATCTATGCATTGTACAACTATATGAGCTTATGATTTTGAAACAGTATATATGGTTTGTTCCCAAAATATATTAAATACATTATGAATTTGACTTATTTTCTGCTTGTAATTAACTTTGTGTTACATCATTTTTCAATTATTGAAAATATTGTCTGTTTATTAATGTCATAATTGTTAACTATCATTTTGATTTTATGTATAACATTTTAAGGGTCATTTTAAATGTTTAATGCCAAAAATGTTAAGAAGTTAGATTGAAATCGCTTTCTTAGCATTTTCGGGATTAGGGAAATATACAGAAAATGACATCATAATGGGACGTTACTAAATGCACATATATGCGGTTGGATACATGCACATAACTAAAATAATGCAGCAAGATCAGTCTTTCTCTTCACCAACAGTGTCAGTTGAGTATGGACGCATTTTGATATGTGCGTGTTATAAGATAGTAAGAGTGAAATGATTCAGTGAAATATTGATTAACCATAATAAATTAATCAACGCAAAGTGCACGATTAAATAAAAGGGCATAAGATTGAAGAAGTGCAAAGTGATGGAAAATGCATTTAGCAAAATATCACTAAATAATCGTGATATGGTCTAAATACTGTGAACAAGGTGCAAGTAAAATAACTAAAAAACTTAACCCTGAGTCCACAACAATTTCACCCTGTACCACGACCTGAGATTGCAAAGAATCGAAAGCTCTACAACACACCATATTTAAAACTGCACCAGATTTCATAATTATTTCAGGTTATACCTACGGTTTAGGCCTCTGAAATGCAACATTGTATTTCTTTCATAAACATATATTTCCGAAAATGTACATTTCCATTTAATGTTACCTACCTGCTACACAAATGCATGAGCTTATGATTTCAAAGTTATTTCAGGTTATGTGATTCATGAATTAATTTGTTTCATCCTAATATAAAATGGCACATGTGCAAGTTGCCAAAATTTGCCATTTTGAACAACAATAGAGTTTCTCACTTTATTAGTCATCTATGTGCATGTATTGCTGGAAGTTATTCTGATGCAATATGCATTGCCAACTACACAGTTTCAATGTGCTACTACTGCTGGCTACTTTCCCAATATGCATTGCCAACTACACAGTTCCAATGTCCTGCAACATATGTGCTACTACTGCTGGCTACTTTCCCAATATGCATTGCCAACTACACAGTTCCAATGTCCTGCAACATATGTGCTACTACTGCTGGCTACTTTCCCAATATGCATTGCCAACTACACAGTTCCAATGTCCTGCAACATATGTGCTACTACTGCTGGCTACTTTCCCAATATGCATTGCCAACTACACAGTTCCAATGTGCTGCAACATATGTGCTACTACTGCTGGCAACTTTCCCAATATGCATTGCCAACTACACAGTTCCAATGTCCTGCAACATATGTGCTGCTACTGCTGGCTACTTTCCCAATATGCATTGCCAACTACACAGTTCCAATGTGCTGCAACATATGTGCTACTACTGCTGGCAACTTTCCCAATATGCATTGCCAACTACACAGTTCCAATGTCCTGCAACATATGTGCTACTACTGCTGGCTACTTTCCCAATATGCATTGCCAACTACACAGTTCCAATGTGCTGCAACATATGTGCTACTACTGCTGGCAACTTTCCCAATATGCATTGCCAACTACACAGTTCCAATGTCCTGCAACATATGTGCTACTACTGCTGGCTACTTTCCCAATATGCATTGCCAACTACACAGTTCCAATGTCCTGCAACATATGTGCTACTACTGCTGGCTACTTTCCCAATATGCATTGCCAACTACACAGTTCCAATGTGCTGCAACATATGTGCTACTACTGCTGGCTACTTTCCCAATATGCATTGCCAACTACACAGTTCCAATGTGCTACTACTGCTGGCTACTTTCCCAATATGCATTGTCAACTACACAGTTCCAATGTGCTACTACTGCTGGCAACTTTCCCAATATGCATTGCCAACTACACAGTTCCAACGTGCTGTAACATATGTGCTACTACTGCTGGCTACTTTCCCAATATGCATTGCCAACTACACAGTTCCAACGTGCTGTAACATATGTGCTACTACTGCTGGCTACTTTCCCAATATGCATTGCCAACTACACAGTTCCAATGTGCTACTACTGCTGGCTACTTTCCCAATATGCATTGCCAACTACACAGTTCCAATGTGCTACTACTGCTGGCAACTTTCCCAATATGCATTGCCAACTACACAGTTCCAATGTGCTACTACTGCTGGCTACTTTCCCAATATGCATTGCCAACTACACAGTTCCAATGTGCTGCAACATATGTGCTACTACTGCTGGCTACTTTCCCAATATGCATTGCCAACTACACAGTTCCAATGTGCTACTACTGCTGGCAACTTTCCCAATATGCATTGCCAACTACACAGTTCCAATGTGCTGCAACATATGTGCTACTACTGCTGGCTACTTTCCCAATATGCATTGCCAACTACACAGTTCCAATGTGCTACTACTGCTGGCTACTTTCCCAATATGCATTGCCAACTACACAGTTTCAATGTGCTACTACTGCTGGCTACTTTCCCAATATGCATTGCCAACTACACAGTTCCAATGTGCTGCAACATATGTGCTACTACTGCTGGCAACTTTCCCAATATGCATTGCCAACTACACAGTTCCAATGTCCTGCAACATATGTGCTAGTACTGCTGGCTACTTTCCCAATATGCATTGTCAACTACACAGTTCCAATGTGCTGCAACATATGTGCTACTACTGCTGGCTACTTTCCCAATATGCATTGCCAACTACACAGTTCCAATGTGCTACTACTGCTGGCTACTTTCCCAATATGCATTGCCAACTACACAGTTTCAATGTGCTACTACTGCTGGCTACTTTCCCAATATGCATTGCCAACTACACAGTTCCAATGTGCTGCAACATATGTGCTACTACTGCTGGCAACTTTCCCAATATGCATTGCCAACTACACAGTTCCAATGTCCTGCAACATATGTGCTACTACTGCTGACTACTTTCCCAATATGCATTGCCAACTACACAGTTCCAATGTCCTGCAACATATGTGCTACTACTGCTGACTACTTTCCCAATATGCATTGCCAACTACACAGTTCCAATGTGCTACTACTGCTGGCTACTTTCCCAATATGCATTGCCAACTACACAGTTCCAATGTCCTGCAACATATGTGCTACTACTGCTGGCTACTTTCCCAATATGCATTGCCAACTACACAGTTCCAATGTGCTACTACTGCTGGCTACTTTCCCAATATGCATTGCCAACTACACAGTTCCAATGTGCTGCAACATATGTGCTACTACTGCTGGCTACTTTCCCAATATGCATTGCCAACTACACAGTTCCAATGTCCTGCAACATATGTGCTACTACTGCTGGCTACTTTCCCAATATGCATTGCCAACTACACAGTTCCAATGTCCTGCAACATATGTGCTACTACTGCTGACTACTTTCCCAATATGCATTGCCAACTACACAGTTCCAATGTGCTGCAACATATGTGCTACTACTGCTGGCTACTTTCCCAATATGCATTGCCAACTACACAGTTCCAATGTCCTGCAACATATGTGCTACTACTGCTGGCTACTTTCCCAATATGCATTGCCAACTACACAGTTCCAATGTGCTACTACTGCTGACTACTTTCCCAATATGCATTGCCAACTACACAGTTCCAATGTGCTGCAACATATGTGCTACTACTGCTGGCTACTTTCCCAATATGCATTGCCAACTACACAGTTCCAATGTGCTACTACTGCTGACTACTTTCCCAATATGCATTGCCAACTACACAGTTCCAATGTCCTGCAACATATGTGCTACTACTGCTGGCTACTTTCCCAATATGCATTGCCAACTACACAGTTCCAATGTGCTACTACTGCTGACTACTTTCCCAATATGCATTGCCAACTACACAGTTCCAATGTCCTGCAACATATGTGCTACTACTGCTGACTACTTTCCCAATATGCATTGTCAACTACACAGTTCCAATGTGCTACTACTGCTGGCTACTTTCCCAATATGCATTGCCAACTACACAGTTCCAATGTGCTGCAACATATGTGCTAGTACTGCTGGCTACTTTCCCAATATGCATTGCCAACTACACAGTTCCAATGTGCTGCAACATATGTGCTACTACTGCTGGCTACTTTCCCAATATGCATTGCCAACTACACAGTTCCAATGTGCTGCAACATATGTGCTACTACTGCTGGCTACTTTCCCAATATGCATTGCCAACTACACAGTTCCAATGTGCTGCAACATATGTGCTACTACTGCTGGCTACTTTCCCAATATGCATTGCCAACTACACAGTTCCAATGTCCTGCAACATATGTGCTACTACTGCTGGCTACTTTCCCAATATGCATTGCCAACTACACAGTTCCAATGTGCTACTACTGCTGACTACTTTCCCAATATGCATTGCCAACTACACAGTTCCAATGTCCTGCAACATATGTGCTACTACTGCTGACTACTTTCCCAATATGCATTGCCAACTACACAGTTCCAATGTGCTAGTACTGCTGGCTACTTTCCCAATATGCATTGCCAACTACACAGTTCCAATGTGCTGCAACATATGTGCTAGTACTGCTGGCTACTTTCCCAATATGCATTGCCAACTACACAGTTCCAATGTGCTGCAACATATGTGCTACTACTGCTGGCTACTTTCCCAATATGCATTGCCAACTACACAGTTCCAATGTGCTGCAACATATGTGCTACTACTGCTGGCTACTTTCCCAATATGCATTGCCAACTACACAGTTCCAATGTGCTGCAACATATGTGCTAGTACTGCTGGCTACTTTCCCAATATGCATTGCCAACTACACAGTTCCAATGTGCTGCAACATATGTGCTACTACTGCTGACTACTTTCCCAATATGCATTGCCAACTACACAGTTCCAATGTCCTGCAACATATGTGCTACTACTGCTGGCTACTTTCCCAATATGCATTGTCAACTACACAGTTCCAATGTGCTGCAACATATGTGCTACTACTGCTGGCTACTTTCCCAATATGCATTGCCAACTACACAGTTCCAATGTGCTGCAACATATGTGCTACTACTGCTGGCTACTTTCCCAATATGCATTGCCAACTACACAGTTCCAATGTGCTGCAACATATGTGCTAGTACTGCTGGCTACTTTCCCAATATGCATTGTCAACTACACAGTTCCAATGTCCTGCAACATATGTGCTAGTACTGCTGGCTACTTTCCCAATATGCATTGTCAACTACACAGTTCCAATGTGCTGCAACATATGTGCTAGTACTGCTGGCTACTTTCCCAATATGCATTGCCAACTACACAGTTCCAATGTCCTGCAACATATGTGCTAGTACTGCTGGCTACTTTCCCAATATGCATTGTCAACTACACAGTTCCAATGTCCTGCAACATATGTGCTAGTACTGCTGGCTACTTTCCCAATATGCATTGTCAACTACACAGTTCCAATGTGCTGCAACATATGTGCTACTACTGCTGGCTACTTTCCCAATATGCATTGTCAACTACACAGTTCCAATGTGCTGTAACATATGTGCTAGTACTGCTGGCTACTTTCCCAATATGCATTGTCAACTACACAGTTCCAATGTGCTACTACTGCTGGCTACTTTCCCAATATGCATTGCCAACTACACAGTTCCAATGTGCTGCAACATATGTGCTGCTACTGCTGGCTACTTTCCCAATATGCATTGCCAACTACACAGTTCCAATGTGCTGCAACATATGTGCTACTACTGCTGGCTACTTTCCCAATATGCATTGCCAACTACACAGTTCCAATGTGCTGCAACATATGTGCTACTACTGCTGGCTACTTTCCCAATATGCATTGCCAACTACACAGTTCCAATGTGCTGCAACATATGTGCTACTACTGCTGGCTACTTTCCCAATATGCATTGCCAACTACACAGTTCCAATGTCCTGCAACATATGTGCTACTACTGCTGGCTACTTTCCCAATATGCATTGCCAACTACACAGTTCCAATGTGCTGCAACATATGTGCTACTACTGCTGGCTACTTTCCCAATATGCATTGCCAACTACACAGTTCCAATGTGCTGCAACATATGTGCTACTACTGCTGACTACTTTCCCAATATGCATTGCCAACTACACAGTTCCAATGTCCTGCAACATATGTGCTACTACTGCTGGCTACTTTCCCAATATGCATTGCCAACTACACAGTTCCAATGTGCTGCAACATATGTGCTAGTACTGCTGGCTACTTTCCCAATATGCATTGCCAACTACACAGTTCCAATGTGCTGCAACATATGTGCTACTACTGCTGGCTACTTTCCCAATATGCATTGCCAACTACACAGTTCCAATGTGCTGCAACATATGTGCTACTACTGCTGGCTACTTTCCCAATATGCATTGCCAACTACACAGTTCCAATGTGCTGCAACATATGTGCTACTACTGCTGGCTACTTTCCCAATATGCATTGCCAACTACACAGTTCCAATGTCCTGCAACATATGTGCTAGTACTGCTGGCAACTTTCCCAATATGCATTGCCAACTACACAGTTCCAATGTCCTGCAACATATGTGCTAGTACTGCTGGCTACTTTCCCAATATGCATTGCCAACTACACAGTTCCAATGTCCTGCAACATATGTGCTACTACTGCTGGCTACTTTCCCAATATGCATTGCCAACTACACAGTTCCAATGTGCTACTACTGCTGGCTACTTTCCCAATATGCATTGTCAACTACACAGTTCCAATGTGCTGCAACATATGTGCTACTACTGCTGACTACTTTCCCAATATGCATTGCCAACTACACAGTTCCAATGTCCTGCAACATATGTGCTAGTACTGCTGGCTACTTTCCCAATATGCATTGCCAACTACACAGTTCCAATGTCCTGCAACATATGTGCTAGTACTGCTGGCTACTTTCCCAATATGCATTGTCAACTACACAGTTCCAATGTGCTGCAACATATGTGCTACTACTGCTGGCTACTTTCCCAATATGCATTGCCAACTACACAGTTCCAATGTGCTACTACTGCTGACTACTTTCCCAATATGCATTGCCAACTACACAGTTCCAATGTCCTGCAACATATGTGCTACTACTGCTGACTACTTTCCCAATATGCATTGCCAACTACACAGTTCCAATGTGCTACTACTGCTGGCTACTTTCCCAATATGCATTGCCAACTACACAGTTCCAATGTGCTGCAACATATGTGCTAGTACTGCTGGCTACTTTCCCAATATGCATTGCCAACTACACAGTTCCAATGTGCTACTACTGCTGGCTACTTTCCCAATATGCATTGCCAACTACACAGTTCCAATGTCCTGCAACATATGTGCTAGTGCTGCTGGCTACTTTCCCAATATGCATTGTCAACTACACAGTTCCAATGTCCTGCAACATATGTGCTAGTACTGCTGGCTACTTTCCCAATATGCATTGTCAACTACACAGTTCCAATGTGCTACTACTGCTGGCTACTTTCCCAATATGCATTGTCAACTACACAGTTCCAATGTCCTGCAACATATGTGCTACTACTGCTGGCTACTTTCCCAATATGCATTGTCAACTACACAGTTCCAATGTGCTGCAACATATGTGCTACTACTGCTGGCTACTTTCCCAATATGCATTGCCAACTACACAGTTCCAATGTGCTGCAACATATGTGCTACTACTGCTGGCAACTTTCCCAATATGCATTGTCAACTACACAGTTCCAATGTCCTGCAACATATGTGCTAGTACTGCTGGCTACTTTCCCAATATGCATTGTCAACTACACAGTTCCAATGTGCTGCAACATATGTGCTACTACTGCTGGCTACTTTCCCAATATGCATTGTCAACTACACAGTTCCAATGTGCTGTAACATATGTGCTAGTACTGCTGGCTACTTTCCCAATATGCATTGCCAACTACACAGTTCCAATGTGCTGCAACATATGTGCTAGTACTGCTGGCTACTTTCCCAATATGCATTGCCAACTACACAGTTCCAATGTGCTGCAACATATGTGCTACTACTGCTGGCTACTTTCCCAATATGCATTGTCAACTACACAGTTCCAATGTGCTGCAACATATGTGCTACTACTGCTGGCTACTTTCCCAATATGCATTGCCAACTACACAGTTCCAACGTGCTGTAACATATGTGCTACTACTGCTGGCTACTTTCCCAATATGCATTGCCAACTACACAGTTCCAATGTGCTACTACTGCTGGCTACTTTCCCAATATGCATTGTCAACTACACAGTTCCAATGTGCTGCAACATATGTGCTACTACTGCTGGCAACTTTCCCAATATGCATTGCCAACTACACAGTTCCAATGTCCTGCAACATATGTGCTAGTACTGCTGGCTACTTTCCCAATATGCATTGCCAACTACACAGTTCCAATGTCCTGCAACATATGTGCTACTACTGCTGGCTACTTTCCCAATATGCATTGTCAACTACACAGTTCCAATGTGCTACTACTGCTGGCTACTTTCCCAATATGCATTGCCAACTACACAGTTCCAATGTGCTGCAACATATGTGCTACTACTGCTGGCTACTTTCCCAATATGCATTGCCAACTACACAGTTCCAATGTGCTGCAACATATGTGCTACTACTGCTGGCTACTTTCCCAATATGCATTGTCAACTACACAGTTCCAATGTCCTGCAACATATGTGCTAGTACTGCTGGCTACTTTCCCAATATGCATTGCCAACTACACAGTTCCAATGTGCTGCAACATATGTGCTACTACTGCTGGCTACTTTCCCAATATGCATTGCCAACTACACAGTTCCAATGTGCTACTACTGCTGGCTACTTTCCCAATATGCATTGTCAACTACACAGTTCCAATGTGCTGCAACATATGTGCTACTACTGCTGGCTACTTTCCCAATATGCATTGCCAACTACACAGTTCCAATGTGCTACTACTGCTGGCTACTTTCCCAATATGCATTGCCAACTACACAGTTCCAATGTGCTGCAACATATGTGCTACTACTGCTGGCTACTTTCCCAATATGCATTGCCAACTACACAGTTCCAATGTGCTGCAACATATGTGCTACTACTGCTGGCTACTTTCCCAATATGCATTGTCAACTACACAGTTCCAATGTCCTGCAACAAATGTGCTAGTACTGCTGGCTACTTTCCCAATATGCATTGCCAACTACACAGTTCCAATGTGCTGCAACATATGTGCTACTACTGCTGGCTACTTTCCCAATATGCATTGCCAACTACACAGTTCCAATGTGCTACTACTGCTGGCTACTTTCCCAATATGCATTGTCAACTACACAGTTCCAATGTGCTGCAACATATGTGCTACTACTGCTGGCTACTTTCCCAATATGCATTGCCAACTACACAGTTCCAATGTGCTACTACTGCTGGCTACTTTCCCAATATGCATTGCCAACTACACAGTTCCAATGTGCTGCAACATATGTGCTACTACTGCTGGCTACTTTCCCAATATGCATCGCCAACTACACAGTTCCAATGTGCTGCAACATATGTGGTACTACTGCTGGCTACTTTCCCAATATGCATTGCCAACTACACAGTTCCAATGTGCTACTACTGCTGGCTACTTTCCCAATATGCATCGCCAACTACACAGTTCCAATGTGCTGCAACATATGTGCTGCTACTGCTGGCTACTTTCCCAATATGCATTGTCAACTACACAGTTCCAATGTGCTACTACTGCTGGCTACTTTCCCAATATGCATTGCCAACTACACAGTTCCAATGTGCTACTACTGCTGGCTACTTTCCCAATATGCATTGCCAACTACACAGTTCCAATGTCCTGCAACATATGTGCTACTACTGCTGGCTACTTTCCCAATATGCATTGCCAACTACACAGTTCCAATGTGCTACTACTGCTGGCTACTTTCCCAATATGCATTGCCAACTACACAGTTCCAATGTCCTGCAACATATGTGCTACTACTGCTGGCTACTTTCCCAATATGCATTGCCAACTACACAGTTCCAATGTGCTACTACTGCTGGCTACTTTCCCAATATGCATTGCCAACTACACAGTTCCAATGTGCTGCAACATATGTGCTACTACTGCTGGCTACTTTCCCAATATGCATTGCCAACTACACAGTTCCAATGTCCTGCAACATATGTGCTACTACTGCTGGCTACTTTCCCAATATGCATTGCCAACTACACAGTTCCAATGTGCTGCAACATATGTGCTACTACTGCTGGCTACTTTCCCAATATGCATTGCCAACTACACAGTTCCAATGTGCTGCAACATATGTGCTACTACTGCTGGCTACTTTCCCAATATGCATTGCCAACTACACAGTTCCAATGTGCTGTAACATATGTGCTAGTACTGCTGGCTACTTTCCCAATATGCATTGCCAACTACACAGTTCCAATGTGCTGTAACATATGTGCTACTACTGCTGGCTACTTTCCCAATATGCATTGCCAACTACACAGTTCCAATGTGCTGTAACATATGTGCTAGTACTGCTGGCTACTTTCCCAATATGCATTGCCAACTACACAGTTCCAATGTGCTGCAACATATGTGCTACTACTGCTGGCTACTTTCCCAATATGCATTGTCAACTACACAGTTCCAATGTGCTACTACTGCTGGCTACTTTCCCAATATGCATTGCCAACTACACAGTTCCAATGTGCTACTACTGCTGGCTACTTTCCCAATATGCATTGCCAACTACACAGTTCCAATGTGCTACTACTGCTGGCTACTTTCCCAATATGCATTGCCAACTACACAGTTCCAATGTGCTACTACTGCTGGCTACTTTCCCAATATGCATTGCCAACTACACAGTTCCAATGTGCTACTACTGCTGGCTACTTTCCCAATATGCATTGCCAACTACACAGTTCCAATGTGCTACTACTGCTGGCTACTTTCCCAATATGCATTGCCAACTACACAGTTCCAATGTCCTGCAACATATGTGCTACTACTGCTGGCTACTTTCCCAATATGCATTGCCAACTACACAGTTCCAATGTCCTGCAACATATGTGCTACTACTGCTGGCTACTTTCATTTCTTACATGTTGGCACTTTGCATTACGCTGTCCCTAAGCCCTTATTTGGCAACTTTCCCAATATTTCCTAAAATGGGAAGTTCTCATTCATTTTTTTCCACCTGATCATACAAAGAGAACAGAATTTCTAAGCCACCACATAGGAACCACTTCCTAAAAGATTTGATTATTGCTAAGCATTCCGTATTCCCCAACTCCCGTTGTACTTTTATATATATAATAAAACCATTTCTGCTAAACGTTTATCTCAGTATAAAGTAAATAGAAGAATAAGCTTCTGTATGAATAATTTGTTGAAGAATGGATAGAGAGTCATGCAAATGTAACACTTCAGATTTTTTATTTATGAAACCATTGGCCATAAAGCAATATGGCATACACATGTGCAATGATGCAAGAAATACTACGATTTTAACCAAGAGATAATTTAAATTAAATTCTCTAAGTTTAAATGAAGAGAAAGAGAGAGAGAGTGTGTGTGTGTGGTGTGTGTGTGTGTGGTGTGCATGGTGCGTGGTGTGTGTGTGGTGTGCATGGTGCGTGGTGTGTGCGTGGTGCGTGGTGTGTGTGCGTGGTGTGTGTGCGTGTGTGCGCTTATTTTCTCTCTCTTTTCCTGGCTGGGAGCAGAGTTGGTTCTGGACCTTGCTAAGAGTTGTTTGGTTTGTGGTTTCGCTTGCTTAGCACAATATTCAAACTTCCACTAAGGAGGGCCGAGTGAGATGGTTCTGCAATAATGTGTGAGGGTCACATTTGGGAGGTCATGGGTTCAATTCCCATGACCCACTTTCCTGACCCATGGGTTTTTTCAGGGGTTTACCTGGGTCGTTAGGCAAATGTTGGGAAGGATAATTACATCCTCCAAATTTCCTGTCCCTTCATTTCAATCCAGTTTTTCAGGGTTGGAAGTGAAGGCAATGGGGCAAGTTTGGTGCTGCTGTTGGGGACTTTCCGAAATGTAACTGCTGTTCTCGGCAGATGACCGGTGCTGCTTGGCGAACTGTGGTGTCGAGATGAAGAATCTCCAACACACATTTGGGAGTGTCACACTGACTTGCGCTACTTGCCCGGGTTCCAGCACACTCCATAGGGCACTCTCATTTCATCCCTTCCTCCCAGGATCTCACATATAATAGCCTCAATAGTTGGCTCAGCATGAGCAATTTCAACATTTTGTGATAGTTTACTACACCATAATCATAACACGGATTTAACTCGATAAAAAGCAGATTGCAGGTTGCATGGGTATATTTTTGATCTACTGCAAATTTGTATGTTAATTTTGCACTTTTACTACATCATGAAATATGTGTTTTTAAACGTGAATTTTATAATAGATTGTAGTTTCCAGGCTTGTAGGCTGTGGTACAGTCCACGAATACATATCTGATGTTTCGCCCAACAACTATACAACACCAAAGCCCCAAAACGTCAACAGAACCAACCATGTAACAGTTTCCACAGCCACAAAGTGATTGGCGTACGAACAACCAACAAGAGACGAGAGGCGGCACCTCTCACCTATATATAAGTTGTTAACCAGCCAGGAGTCACTCTCTCTGGAAATGTCCAACGCAGTCTTGGGAAAAACGTCAGGTGCATATTTATCGACTAGACCATGGCCTACAAACCCAGAAACTACGTTCTATTGGATGTATAGTAGATTTTATCATTTTAATATCTACAGCTTCAGGAAAGGTAATTAGGGTTTCTTAAGAGTTTACAAAACTTCTCCTATGGATATATTCCTAGGTGGTTACCTTTATTTCCTGTCCTATAATTTCTTTCCAGTGAAAATGGAAGGGGGGATTGTTTTAAGATTTAACTATAAAATAACTAAACTCACCTTGTCATATTGGCAGACTACTACATTATCTGTATCAAACAGATCAGTGGGATCTTCATCACTAACATCATCCTCTGAATTGAGTGGTTCCTGTAACACCGTACAACAATTCATTTCAGTATAGGAAATAATATTTACTATTTTAATAATGTTGATAACTTTTACATTTACTTTCCTCTGTACAGTGAACAGATTCTAATTTTCAAAACATTTATGTAATTAATATATAATTATTTAACCTAAAAATGTAAGAAACTTTTTGCAGAAAATATTTTCTTTGTTCGGAATAATTGGTTATGGTCTCCATTTGCATTTGCACTTGTCTCCAATGGAACTGAACACAAAGCATTTGCAGCAAAACATTGCTCTTTGTAGCTGAATCTCTGATGAAGAAAAATAAATACTTTGTTAATGATGCTGTCAATTGCCAGCAAATCCCTTATCATGGGGCTGTTACTTTTAACCACACTTAAAAACCATTGGCTTTCAGTATACACTTTTGAACGACACAAACAAGCCCTGTGCAATACAAGGTCAGGCACGTGATAAAAACACTGTCATGATGGATGTGCTTTCAACTGAAGGATCTTCCTATTTGTTAATAATTAGAGTTTACATGCATTCCAGATGCATTAACTCATTAACTCTAATGTAAATTTGACAACTCTTTCCCAAAGTACAGTAGAACTTCTTTTATGCGTTTTACACTTATACAGTTTCTTTTGGCAGTTTCGGCAAAATCTTACAATATATTATGACAAATTATTTTGTTTATGCAACTTTCATTCATACAATTTTTACACTTATACGATCATAGCTTACTCTCCAAGAGCAAAATGCACCATTTATACGTTTATGACAGTTTCGTTCTTTGTAATCTCAAGAAATTTTCAAAGCCGAAACTTTGACTAGTAGGGTACATTTCTTGGAAAACATCCCTCAGCGTGGAAGTGAGAGTGAGCTTGAAATTATTTTCCTGTAAAGTTGTTAAACACCAAACCGTATTGCTTCAGTCGTTTGTGCTCTGTGCTTCAGGTGTGATTGACCTCGTTAGTGAACATGGGTGAAAGGAAAGTGGCAACATGAAACACACAGAAATGGCTAAGAAATTAGGAATTGTTCTGTCTACCTTAAATACAATTGTAGCTACAGCAATGGAAACCGAAGAAAGCTTACATGTTCTACGTGTTTCTACAAATAAGCAGACCTGCATTCAGAGCTGGTGGATTTTAACCTCTTGAGCGATGGCCATTTAAAACGTGCACGAGCCAAGAACTGCTACCCAATATCCAGCGCAGGGCATTTAAAGTGCGTCGTATATACACAGCTGTATTTGTGTAAATATTAATTTATAATTTAACTGGTATAAAACTCGTTATATGCAGTATACATGTACATCATCAGCAAAGTTGAGTTGTATTTACAAAACGTTGAAATGGCACAATTTTGTTTCACTGTGGTGAAAAGTCAACTTTGCTCTGTCGAACGCATCTAATATAAGTTCTCGGAAAGAAACAGTAGTCGACCCATTGTATGTGTGGCTTATGCGTCAGCATACTGTGTAATAATGCACTACTGTATGCGTGGTCTCTTGAGTCATCAGAATAGATCAACATTGCAACTTTTGCTTACACGAGTTTCGTAACTTAGTATAGTCCGTGTCTTTCTTTGTTGAAATACATACGTTTACTTTCCTGCTTGTAGCTGAAGGGAGAAGTGGTATAAAAAGGTGTTTTTGCACCAACTGGATATAACCATATACAATTGTTTCGGGATTTGGACAGCTCTCTAAACCCACACAGGACAATGACCGACCTTGACTACCGACTATAAATAACTCGCAGCCTAATTGAACAATACCACATTGGGGGTTGAAAATCCAAAACCCCTGCACCCCTCAGACTTCAAGGAAAACATTATCCTAAAAGGATACCACCAACAGCAAAGAAGTCCCGCCCATCTCCAAAGTGTTTCGTGTGCCGCAAGAAGGGAATTCGCGAATGTGGAGATGTACCTACCCTTGTGTGTTTATCCCGTTTTGAGGTAAATCACTGCAGAACGAACATATTAAGGTAAGCCAATAAAGCATATAGACTTTACTAAAATGTTTTATAAAGGGAAAATTAAAATAAGTTGAGTTGGATAAGGGATAAATAAGGGTTAAATGCTTAAATGCACAGGACGTGTATACACGCCCATATCGCTCATCCATCATTTTAAATGGACGTGATTTCACGTCCATATCCCTGAAGAGGTTAATGATGCTGTTAGTGCTTTATGGATTATCAAACATTTTGTAATGCGCCATAACATTTCTGAGGAAATAATCGCTAAATTGTACCAGTTTTAAAATACTGTTCACGCCATGGCTTCAGCCAACAAAAGACAAGCCAAGATAATGGACTACTTACTTCATAAAGTGGCTCAACTTTCTTTGTACATATTTATTTTTATTTGATGCACTTCTCTTGTGTTTGTATTGTTTCAAACTACCAACTATAGTTAAACAATCCCATCATTTCTTGTTATTCACTTTTTAACTATAACCCATGTGCTGTATAAATTTTCCAATATTTATTTACTGACTTTCATTTATGCATTTTTCACACTTATACATTCTTTTTCTCTATAAAATCTTAACCCCTAACATGCTGACCTGTCATGGCATGTAATACGTCCTCTGATTGGTAATCAGAGGATATAGTTGGTGAATTTATTTTGATAACTCTTCCAGTCAGGTCGGTGAGACCCGTAAACCAACGACAGGTGTGGTCCTCCAGACATTCTGGGGGTTGTGAGAGAGCGATGTGACCGCCAAAACATAAAAATATGGTGCTCTCTAAAAAGCGGTTACTATTACTGCTATTGCTCTCTTCAATATCATCAGTGAAAAATATTGGAGAGCAAGAGGATTAATGACTTCACTGTCAGAAATCCAGCATTAGCTAACAACATTCCTTTTCCTTTAGTCCCCCTGGAAAACCTATAAACGAAGTTTTACTGAATTAAGATAAACAATGTTAAAATAAAGATCAGTTTGCATACAAGAACCTGTTTCGCAAGAACCAATGAGAGGTAATTAGTGCACATGACAATTAAGAGATATGGGGTAAAGTTATATGTATTTTAATGAACTGACAATATCTATCTAATATCTTTAAATGAGCAATTCTTGTATATATTGCACACAACTTGGAAACAGGTCTAACGATTTTGATCAAATTTTGTATTCAGACAGAGTTTTGATTATTAAGTTTATCTATATATGTGTCATTCCTGAAAAAATGTGATTTTATGCGTAACAGTCACAATTACTCTAAACCTTATTTGGCCATAATTCCTCTGTTAATGGGCCAATTTCAACAAACAAGCCAGGATATTAAAGGCCTCATCAAGAGCTTTCAGGAACTTACAGATAGTTGACTTAGCTATCTTAGTCTATGCGTAACAGTCACAGTTAGTCAAAACCTTATTTTGACCATAATTTCTCTGCTAATGGGCCAGTTTCAACAAACAGGCCAGGATATTAAAGGCCTCATAAAGAGCTTTCAGAAAATCTAAAAGTTGACTTAGCTATCTTAGTTATGCGTAACAGTCACAATTACTTTAAACCTTATTTTGGTCATAATTTCTCTGTTAATCGATTTCAGCAAACGAGCTAGTGTTTTAAAGTCCTCTTCTAGGGCTATCAGAATACAGTAAGAAAGTTGACCTAGCTATACTAGTTTATGTATTATAGCTCGTCCCATCTATAGGTTTGAAATAGAAATACAACATATTACATTTTATGGCTGAAATGATGGTGCTTATGAAATATTTTTATGTATCTCTATATCTCTTGTATCTCAAAAATTATTCTTAACAATTGTGATAAAAATTTTTATTCAGTTAACGTTTTGCTTCTCAAGTTTATATCAATAAGTATCTTCTCCCAAAAAACAAAATTTCACAAAAAGGAGGGGAGGAATGCCGAGTGAAGCTCAGTCACCCAGGTACTGAGTAAAAACATAAAGAAATACTTACTTCTTCTCCTCCACCATCATTTTCCTCTTCATTTTCATCATCGTCTTTGTCATCATTTTCATCGTCGTCATCTATGTCATCATCTTCATCATCATCGTCTTCCTCATCTGAGGTATCTTGTATGCCATCCAATTGTCTGATTGTTCCTGGTGTTGGCTGGAATCCTTGTCGGTTCTGTGTTAATACATTTCCATTTGTAGTACCAGCCTGTTGAGAAGCTGCAGCTGCTGCTGCTAAGGCAGCGTTAGCAATCTGTTGAAGCTGACCAGATCCAGATGCAGCCTGTCCTTGCAGTGCTGCAGTCACATGCTGTTGCAATAATGAGGATGCCAGACGCTGTGGTAGTGCCATTGTTGCCGAGATGATTGGGCCCGTAAGTACAGTATGCAACTGATTTCCTGTAGGGAGCAAACTTTTAGTATCAGCCGTTCAAAGAATAATTCTTGATTTGTAAATAACATTCTCATAATCTTTAACTCTTCTTTATAAATTAATACTAGAGAGAACAGGCATACTTGGTAACTTCCAGGAATTAAGAATCATAAAGCTTCATTCGTCCAGCAAAGTGTAATAATTTTGCAATGACATAAAATGTGCAGTGCAGTAAATGTACAATAACTATGGCAGACAAAACTGAATGGCAGTTGATGGCTGACCTTTTCTGCTGTGCACATAATGTTGTATGTAGATGCAAATATTTATATCACTGACTTTACCGCATGATTTCAGAGCAGGTTTAGCTATACAACACCTTAAGGCATGTCAACCTCTGATTGAATGTTTTGCTGAGCCCCCCCCCTCCCCCTCCCCCATTTAATTTTGTGTCTGTCATACATGTAAACTCCATTTTATAACAATCTGTGAAGATAAGGTAATAATGCTTCTTTCTGAAATTATTCAGGGTCCCACAATAAGCACAAAAAAGATGGGAACTACCAAACATTCAAACAGTAATTCCTGAGTATCCTCGAAAAACAGCAGTTGCACCCTTCAGGTTGATTACAGGACATGATTGTCTGGCAAAACATTTAAACAGAATTGGGATATATTCTTCACCACTCTGTCCTCTATGTGATCTGCAAGAGGAAATGGATCGAGACCACCTTCAAATATGCCCGGCCACTTCTAATGCCCTTCCCATCCATCAGTGAAAAATATTGGAGAGCAAGAGGATTAATGACTTCATTGTCAGAAATCCAGCATTAGCTAACAACAACAAGCACAAATTAAATCACCATCACCTTATATAAACAGATATCTAGTTCATATTTTAAGCTTCATAACAGTAACTATAAAGAAAAACTCTCCCAAAAATGTGAAACATCCTGCAATCTTAGGGTAAATAAGATAAAAAAATTTACAAGAAGTGCTTCACTTAAGAATAAACATAGTCATTGCTCAATGTTTGCACCCATCAGTTCATGCTAGAGGTCACTAGTGGTACAACAAAATTTAATTTCACATGCTGTACATTTTGTTGCAGCCCAGGAAAAGGAGACTATCATCATGATGAAACATAGACACACCCATAAACTTTTGCTTGACATATACATGCTAAGAAACTCATTTGCACCAAATACAGTCAAAACCAGTTATAACGATGTCAAAAGGATCGGCTGTTTATAGTTGTAGATAGCCACAAAAACAGGTATTTGCAGATTTTTCTTTTTGCAAAAAGCCTTGCATCTGTAAATTTTAGGCTAGTTAAAACTCCCAGTTATGCAACCACTTTTCAAAATTGTCAGATGGCATCCAATATTTTGCATTGTTTGCATAAATTACAGGTAGGGAGTGAATGTTTTTAAAACACCTCGGTTTTCTGAACTCTGAAAGCCTTTCTTTAAATTAACCTGTCATATCTGCAGCAATCATAACTGTGTATAAATTTAGGCCTTCATGGCCAGCATCCTGATTAAGTTCTGACTAGTGTGGATAACGGATCATCTTACCCTGAACAAGCCAAGTGCAGTACTTGGCAAAATGTTGGTATCTTCGATGCCTTCTAGACCACGGCCTACAAGTCCGGAAGAGATAAACTTAGCTAATAGTCAATCATAACTGTGATTGTTGTCTTACACATTTTACCACCAAACATTGTTCACCTTAAATTTCAAAGTCATACCGGGATTACAATGAACTTTACTTAATGTGACTTGATGCAACGGGATGTAACGTGAAGTGAGAGGTTAAGCAGGCCTATTAGGATACACTTAACTTAACGTAAAGGGAATGAATGGTAACATAATGTACCATTGACCAACTGAGCAGACATGGCAGATATACAAAGTAGCTGCAATTTTCTATTTTGTGGTTATGTTTATCTAAAAATGAAAAGAAAGAGAACATGAACCTCAGTTTTCATTAAAATATTCCTGGTGATAATGAACAAGTTTACTTTTCTCGAGTGTATTACCAAACTTACTTAGCATTTACTGTTTCTGCAATAATTTCCCATACCCTCTGCTTTAAAGCTGGGTTTTTAAAAGCCACATTACTCTTGTCATAAATTTTGGGTCTAGCCCTCACAGCTTCTATTAAACAGCTATCATCCATATTATATCGAACTACTTAACCTATAAACAGACACATGCTCTTGTTTACGAGTTGAATCTGCTGTGTTTACCACGTAAAATAAAAGAGTGTTGATGCAAACAGTTTCATAGAGAAACACAATTTATTACTTTATAGTAGTTAACGTGAAGGATGAAGTTTGACATTGCCAAACTCTAAGTTAGGTCACATTAAGTCAACTATAAATAGCTCCATTTAATATGTGTTACACTTTCCTGTTACGTCCCGTTACATTAAGTTCATTGTAATCGCAGCATTATCTGGGATCATGTTGCAAAACAAGATAGTTTCTGCATATATCATCTGACTAGTAACCTTCACACAAAACAAGCCACTTCTTACATAGCCATTCCTATACTACCCTATCAAGTGCAACAGCAGCTTTGCCACAAATTTTCCCACTGACAATATCATGACGAGCTCAGAAAAGTTGTATCCAAGATGAAGAACAATTGTTGTTGCATTAAACAAAGCATGCAAGAAACACGACGAGACAAACCCAATATCATACACCATCAACAGCCTTAGTCACTGTAAATGCCAGACATTGACACCAATCATAGACAATCAAAGCAGCCCCTGCTTTGGACCAGCCCACACAGCAGCCAAATCAATAACAGTAAACAAGAATGGATCAACCAGGAGGAAGCTCCACCCACCCATGCTAGGTATATTGTAAAACCAGTGGAACCAAAAGGCTCTGTATCAGTAGTCAGCGAGGCTACACCACTGAAGATGTTCGACTACATCTGGAAAGACATAATCATTTTCTATCTAAGTATAAAAGTTGGCAAGTATGCATTTAATGAAAAGCTTCATACCTTGAAGAGCAGAGGCTGGTACGTGGATGGTTAGAACTCGTGGCTGGGAGTCAGGCACTCCTGCTTGGGCAGGCAGTGTTATGTGAATAGGAACCTGCTTGTTGGGGTCTGTACTTATAAGAGTAGTAGTCTGTTGTGCTTGTGGAACTGTGTTCTGCTGCTGTCCAGTCATTGCCGTAGTTACTGTCTGTTGCTGCAACTGCTGTCCTGGCTGCTGGACCACTGACTGCATCTGTTGTGGTTGAGTGTTGGAAAGCTGTGCAGATACCAGCTGAGCATGTGGTCCTTGCGACGTTGATGCAAATCCACCCAGAGCCACTGTAGACAAACATTTGACAATATATACACACGACTTTCATTATCCACAAACTACCCAAACAACAGGTTACTCTTCTGTCTACTCTATATTAAGAAGTTAAAATTTACAGAAGTTTCATTATGCAGCATGTTTACTACAAAACTTGGCCAGCAGGTGCATAGCCATGATTTTTTAATCTTCAAAATACTCCTTCTAGTGCAATTCTTAACCTCTTGAGGGATATGGACGTGAAATCACATCCCTTTAAAATGACGGATGAGCGATATGGACGTGTATACACGTCCTGTGCATTTAAGCATTTAACCCTTATTTATCCCTTATCCAACTCAACTTATTTTAATTTTCCCTTCATGTAACATTTAAGTAAAGTCTATATACTTTATTGGCTTACCTTAATATGTTCTTTCTGCAGTGATTTACCTCAAAACAGGGATAAACACATAAGGGTAGGTACATCTCCACATTTGCAAATTCCCTTCTTGCGGCACACGAAACACTTTCGAGATGGACAGGACTTCTTTGCTGTTCGTGGTATCCTTTTAGGATAATGTTTTCCTTGAAGTCTGAGGGGTGCAGGGGTTTTGGATTTTCAACCCCCAACGTGGTATTGTTCAATTAGGCTGCGAGCTATTTATAGTCGGAAGTCAAGGTTGGTCATTGTCCTGTGTGGGTTTAGAGAGCTCTCCAAATTACCAAACAATTGTATATGGTTATATCCAGTTGGTGCAAAAACACCTTTTTATACCACTTCTCCCTTCAGCTACAAGCAGGAAAGTATTTCAATAAAGAAAGACACAGACTGTACTAAGTTACGAAACTCGCGTAAGCAAAAGTTGCAATGTTGATTTATTCTGATGACTCAAGAGACCACGCATACAGTAGGTCTTTATTACACAGTATGCTGACGCATAAGGCACACATACAATGGGTGTTTCTTTACTGTATCTTTCCGAGAACTTATATTAGATGCATTCGACAGAGCAAAGTTGACTTTTCACCACAGTGAAACAAAATTGTGCCATATCAACATTTTGTAAATACAACTCAACTTTGCTGATGACGTACATTTATACTGCAAATAACGAGTTTTATACCAGTTTTTGTTTCATTAAAATAACTTAATATTTACACAAAATACAGCTATGTATATACGATGCACTTTAAATGCCCTGCGCTGGATATTGGGTAGCAGTTCTCGGCTCGCGGACGTTTTAATGGCCATCGCTCAAGAGGTTAATGATTTCTTTGAAATTTTGCATACAAATTCTCAGATAGTTGTTGCATAAAACTTACTATTTTAAATGCTCTAGGCCAGTGTTTCTTAAACTACGGGTCCTGGACGTTGTTTTGGTGGGCCACGGAACAACCTATCAGGTCTACAAAACTCTTGCTGAATTAGAACATGATGGTATTTTTAATTAACATGCATATAATCATACTATATTTACTTTTTCATGAGTGGTTAGTATGTACTAATTTAATTTATGGGTAGCATGAAGTTTAATATCTTTCAAGGTGGGTCCCGGACTTAGAAAATTTTAGAACCACTGCTCTAGACAGAGAAGTTTACTTGTTAGTGAATTTTAGTTTTAAAATTATTAATAATTTGAAGAAACATAGCCATCAATCTATTCAATAATTTTTTTCTCCAAAACTGTTTGACATATCCAAATAAAAATACCAAGTTTTGAACACATAATCAAAAGAAACACATAGCTATTACTTTATTTGTAATAATTACTAATTTGTATGAAGCATTTCTTATACTACATTAAAATTGCAGCAAAAAACTCTTTTTTTTTTCTTTTGCAAAACCTATCTCACATAGAAACGTGAAATTTGGTAGAACTAAATAGATATGCTTTGGCACACAGGCATACAAATTTTCATATCATTGTGACAAAAATTGTGGATTTTAGTCTCATTTTCATAAATGCCTCGCCTTAAATGCACTAAGTAAGGATTTTTAAATATCTCTAAGAGAAACAAAGCTATTAGGCAAGTGCAACTTAAGTCTAAAAGTTGTCGGACAAATCATCAATCCACGGGCAATGCTGGACATTTCAGTTAGTGAACAATAAATTTCTCACTAACAGTTGCGACCAGAGCTACAAAACTTTGTACTTGACATCTGTCTTGCATCCTCGTGGCTAGGTCAATGTTTCAAGTTGATAGGTTAAGATCTGCACATTTTTTTACAAATGCACTGCCTAAGTAGAACCTGTGAACAAGTACCTTCAAAGTAATGCCATACTTTGTATTTAATTATATGAAAGCTCTACTCACTTGGTTTACCAGCAATATTGTTCTTCTGAGGTATCTGTGGTGGTTGAGGCTCGGGAGGCTCTGGGTTTAATTCCAGTGCTTTGCTGGATATTAGTTTTGCCTCCCATGTCTGCTTCAGTTCCTGTAGCACTTGCTCATCAACTCCTTCATCTAAAAATGAATCTCTCACACCTGCTATCACATCTTCTATAACACTATGATACAACTTCAACTGAAACAGAAAAGTTCAATTAATAAATTGGGATAAAATCATTCTTCATTTCAATGAACATTGAGAAGTAAAATATCAGAAGTTTTGTCACCATCTCTTACTTCTACTGCCGCTAAAAATGCAACAAATCCCAAAATCCCATTAATCTAATGGAGTTAGGATTAACCTTACTCACCGTGCTTTAATACTCATATGAGCACTACGACCACTCCACAAAGATATGTTTGAGGAAAACACATTGAACTTGGTTCTGCTTTAAAGGAATCGGTTATGTTGGTCTATTTCACTTTACATTGCATGGTACAAACAATACCTAAATCTGAAACAATTTCGGTTTTGGTTTTGTATGGATTAAGTCCCACCTCTTGGTTGAATTTTACTTCCTGAACTAGTGTATAACATTTCCTTTTCCTATTTTCCATGGCTGACTAAAAGCAACTGAGAACTGAAAGATAAAACTACTGTTCAACAGTAGACACCAGATACTGAAAATTTTTATCTTCACTTCTCATTTGCTGATACGACATTATCATGTTAAAAGCTGGCAGTTCTACCAGCAAGCATCCACGGCCATAAGCTACCCACTCAGCTTGCCTCTTTGTCAACAGAGATAAGGAAAACACCCCTCAAGTTTCTTGTAAGATGCGTATGCTATATGCTCATTATAATTATGTAAAACTCTGCTGTATTTAACTGAAATTTAATATGCATAACAGCAAATTACATATAAATACATTACATATGAATGAGGTTCAATTAACACACTTCTAAATTACATTTTGCCAGGACCTACAAAAATTTACATATAAATAAAAATTACTTAGAACTGGGTTACGTATAAAGTAGGTTTAACTGTATTTCATTTGTCATAAAAACATCCTAAATCATATGGTATTTTAATCAAAATCATTAGCCATTTTTATAAAACCAAAATTTTCAAAAAAATGTTCTGTGTAGTTGGTAGTCCTAATTGGGAAGATTTCTTGAAAATCTTCATGTTGCATTCTTGAAAGATGAACTTAAATACAAAGTTTGGTCTTTAACTTTTTATTTTACTTTCTCTACTATGTATAGTAGAGGAACTATTGTACTCCACCCAAATATTCGATGTCGAGATTTCACTAGAAATATATGTTTTGAGGGCCCCTGAATCCAAAAAAAGCATTTTTAGAAAAAGGTCTGTGTGTTCAGTCTGTCAGTCAGTCAGTGGACAGCGTAACTCAAAAACGAAAAGTTGGTTAAAAACCAAAGTTGGTATTTAAGTTTAATGTCTTTCAAGGATGTGACAAAGATTTTGAAGAAAATAGCCCCACCCTAAACTACTCTTTAGATGGAAAATTTTTCGAAAATTTTTATTTTCTTGAAAATGGCTTTAACAATTTTGATTAAAATGTCATATGTTTGAGATATTTTTATGACAAATGAAATGTATATTTTGAATTTTCTGGCTATAGTCCCTGTAGTCGCATTTACTCTGGACTTTTGTAAAACCGGTAAACCGTTTGAGATAGACCAAATCATACTATACAAAAAATTTAGATCTTGATAAAATACACAATTTATGTCTAAACAAATTTTCTTGTAGGGTGAACCATTTCGGAGATATTCCTTGTGTGAGTTTCGGAAAACTTAAAACTTTCTTTAAATGGATCATCGTTCATTTTTTTTTTTTTTTTTGTTAAGTGTGCAAAGAAAAAAGAATCTCAAAGCTTTAAAAGATTCAACTATCGCACAAAGTCTACTGTATTCCCATATTCCCCTTGTACCTACAAGGAAATAAGCAATAAGATAATTTGTACAAATGTTTATCTCAACTAACACGAAGAAGATATAGGAATAAGAGTTTGTAAGAATGGTTAGTACAAGAGTAGAGAAAGTCATGTGAGTGTAACACATCAGATATTTTAACATTGTGTCCTACATTTCCATAAAATAATCTGGTAGCCCTAATCATTGCAGAAAGGGACAATCACATGTATATGTTTGTCTTAGATGAATGTTAAGCATGTTTGCAGTGTTCCAGTTGAAAATGTCAGTTCAATTTAACTCTTATACTAAGCTTCCATTATCAAAGACTGATTAACCTTTCCTTTGCAGTGAATTAACAGGAAAAATTCCAGTTACATCAAATTGGGCAGACTAATAAACTAATTGTGCTAGAATCATGCAAAAGTGTCATTGGTTTCCATAGACTAAAATCTCCATTACATTTCCAAGTACTTTCAGAAATATTCACAGTAGCAGTTCTAGGCAATTAACTCTGTATACATCTGAGCAATTTTACTAGTTCACATGCACTCAAAGCTTAATAGAAATTGTTATCTAGAGAAAAAGAGAGTACCTTCTTGTCACACATATCAGCTGGCAGATAACAGCACTGCTTGTACATGATAACTTCAACAGTTGCTAACAAATTATTTAAAAGCTTCTGTTACAATTGTTCTGTGCTCCCTATGGGAAATTATCTGGGTGATAAATTAGGGAACACACTAAAGATCTGTCACATTGCCTTTGATCTCCATACTTTCATTTCATATTTATTCAACCCCTATTACTGTATTTAATAACTTAACGAAAGATTACAGCCCTATCCCATCTATATTAAATTTGCTAACTTTATGACCCATTATTTCAGAAACTATGCAAGATCAGATTAAAAACTTTACAGGATATTGATGCATGCATTTTATGTCCATGATCTACTTTTATGCAATAATTTGGTTTATTGAGAAGACTATATTTTATTATTCCTTTTTTCTTTTTTTACCTGATTACCCTTTCCTTATGTAGGACTTACAAGCCAGAGCCTAGGGTCAGACGCTTGTCGGGGAGCACAGGAACCTATGGCTGGACAGAGTGAAGACCTGGAAACGGGTGGTCAGCCAAGCACCAAGTATCATAGTGAGGAAGAGGATGATATGAAATGCAGGTGAAATTGATGATTGGAAAGGTGATAATGGAGCAGTTGGAGGAATGAACAGCAGGAAAAACCAGGGAACCCGGAGAAAGCCTGCCCTGATGCCGCTTCGTCCACCACGAATACCACATGTGGGTCTCTGGAATCAAACCAGGGCTGCATAGGAGTAGGCAAACGCTCTAGCCGCTCAGCCATGGCACTGCCTCTATATTTTATTATTAATTAGCTGAAATAGCTGGCATTGCCCTTGGTTTGACAACTTTATCCCTACAACTTTTAGACTAAGGTTCGATACATAAAGAACTCAAAATAAATACATAAAAACACCAGGAAAACACTATACAACACCACTGTTGAAGAACCCCCAAATACCACAGAAAGAAAAGCAAGTAGAGAAAGTTTTATGAATGTTGTTGTTTTCTAGTGCCTTGCATATGGCAATGCAGCCACTAGCATTCGTGCTTTCAGTTGTATGAATGTAAGACCTTGCATTTCTACGTCAAACATACAGAAAATTGTAATACAGAAATTGTATGAATTCTTTGCAGAAGAAAATCTTTTAAAGTTTTCAAATTCTCTTCCCTTTGCACAGCTAACATATAAAAAAATGAATAATGATATTCCATTTGACAAAATTTTTTAAAAGATTTCACTATCGCTCAAAGCCTACTGTATTCCTATATTCCCCTTGCACCAACAAGGAAATAAGCAATAAAAAATATCTGCAAATATTTATCTCAAGTAACATGAAAAAGATACAGGAATAAGAGTTTGTAAGAATCGTTAGTACAAGAGTCATGTCATCTGAGAGCAACACATCAGATTTTTAAGTTAGGTTTTTTATGTCATGTAATACTGGGCAGCCATGAAGCAAGGAGCAAATGTTTGAGTGTGTTTAATTATGTGATTATGATCACTTTTACTTCTCAGGTGGTGCTGTCTTATGTCTTGCATTTTTCATTCTGTATCCGTCTTTTGCCTGTACATTGGTAGAAAAAATGGTGAATACGAGATTGTCTATGAAAAAACAATGTGTTCACCTGTATTGTTGTCAAGGTTACACACCAAATGACAAAGCTACGTGGACCCCCCAGGATCATGAGTGTATAGACTCATTCAGATAAACAAGATGTTCAATGAAACAGGAAGGGTTTGTTATCCAAAGATGTCAAAGTCCCAAATCGGTTGCTACACAAAAGAATTGAGAGCATGTTAGTATGTTCACCTCACATACCGAAGTTGCCACACTGGCTGCCTGCCAAGCAAACTAGAAACCACAAGATCATGCATGACATTAATTGTATCCTTACTGAACACAGGTATTGCATTGCTAATCCAGGGCCTCTCACAGCTTAAAATCACACCAAGTGCAATCTAACATGCAGAGGTTCCTTGTGCTGTGCAGTGTGGTGACTCAGTTAAGCTCGACTCAACTTGCACGCTGCAGAGCAAAGAAGCAAGAAGCTCTGCTTACAAGTGTAATACAATATCCTTATAATGAAGTAACCTGCTCCAAAGAATGCTGAAAGTCCTTTTACAGAGTGGGAATTTTCTATTTTGTTTAAGTCATAAGGATAGAGCCAAATGCCTCTTTTGCGTACAATAATTATGTGTGTAAGAAAATCTGTTGAAAGACACCAGTGCATGCAGAAAGATATGGTGAAATCATAGTGGACACCAGACAGGAAGAATTAAAAGATTGTTACCTCTTGCTGAAGAGCACACTTTATCAAAAAATCTGATGTGTTGCACTCACATGATTTTCTCTACTCTTGTACTAACCATTCTCACAAACTCTTATTCCTATATCTTCTTCGTGTTAGCCGAGATAAACATTTGTAGAAATTATCTTATTGTTTATTTCCTTGTAGGTGCAAGGGGAATATGAGAATACAGTAGGCTTTGAGCGAGTCAAATGTTTAAAGGTTTCACATTTCATTCTCTTTACATGGTTAACATATAAAATAATGAACGATGTTGCATTTGACGAAAGTTTGTAGTAGTCTGTAGTTTTCCAAAACTGACACAAATAACAAGGAATGTCTCCAAAGTGGTTCACTCTACAAAAAAACTTATTCAGACAAACTGTGTGTTTTAGCAAGATCTACATTTTTTGTACAGTAAGATTTTGTCTATCTCTTACGGTTTACGAGTTATTCAAAAGTCATTCACAGTAAACAGGACTACATAGGCTATAACCAGAAAATTGAAAATATACATTTCATTTGTCATAAAAATATCTTAAAAACATATGACATTTTAATCAAAATCGTTAGTGTCATTTTAAAAAAAAAATCATAATTTTTGAAAATTTTCCATGTAAAGGGTAGTTTAAGGTGGAGCAATTTTCTTCAAAATCTTTATGTCACATCCTTGAAAGACATTAAAGTTAAATACCAACTTTGGTTTTTAACCGACTTTCCGATTTTGATTTATGCTGTCCACAGACAGACACAGACTTTACTCTAAAAATGTCTTTTTTTGGATTCAGGGGGCCTCAAAACATATATTTCCGGTGAAATCCTGACATTGAATTTTTGGGTGGAATACAATACTTCCTCTACTTACTGGTAGAAAAAGCAAAAATGAGATTTTTACCAGTGCTTTATAGATCATTAAAACAAAAGACCATTAAGCTACTGTGACAACCTGGCAGAATGACAGGCAGGTTGTCACAGTAGCTTAATGGTTAGAGCACCCGCCTTGTAAGCGGATGGTCTGTGATTCAAATCCCAGCTGTGGCATTGAATTTTTAAGTTCCAGTTCTACCTCTCAGAAATTATATATATTTATTTCATATGTTTCTTAGTGGTAATAAAGTAAGAAATAATATTTTTATATGATGTTTATTTCAATAGGCCCCAAATTTATACATACTAAAAACACCTAAAATATGCATACAAGTAGGCGCTTAAAATGTTGAAAATATGCACCAAAAAAATAAGAGTATGCACTTTTCATAGGAATTATTTTATTTTATCTCTCTGATGTGCATATTTTATTCCTTTAACATACTATGACGAATCATAATATGCTACCAAGAGTTTCTCAATGCTTTCAGGGATTAAGGATTTTCCACTGGACAGAATTAGTTTTTGTAGGTTCAAAACAATCATTTTCACGTCAATGGACATCACTGAGTGACAGTTTTACACTGTTAGTGACTGCTTAAAATATTCTTTTCTTAGTCACAGGTTTGAATCCCACAACAATGATTTTAGTTTTAACTTATTTTGTAGTCTTCAAAGGGAGAAAAAGCTGCATTTTCAAGCAACTGAAGAAACTCATGCAGGATGAACCTTGAGTTTCTAGACCATTAATAGCTTGTGAAGAATAACGTACATGCACACCTTAATATACAGTTTCACATTCAAATGCATGACTTAGATAACATCAAATAGGAAGGCTATTGTTGTAGCACGGGATGTCTAAACATATATTTATTAGATTTTTCAGTTTGCTCAATGCTTTTTAATGGTAGATTTTTGCATGAACTTTTACACTGAACACACTGGTACCTACTCACTCCTGCATTCATACTAAGGAGTGGGCTCTATGGAGGGTAGCAAATCATTCTCAATAAACAAATATTTGCCGCCTTAGCCAAAAAACAAATCTCGCATCTCTAGATTGAGCAAACAGAACACTGACTACTCAAGGATGGCTCAGGTGGTATGTCTGTAGCTTGCATTCAGGAGGTTGTGGGTTCAATCCCAGTGGCTGCACACTCTAACATGTGTTTTTCCATGGTTTCCCCATGTCATCTAGGCGAATGCTGGGGTGTTTTCATCTCTTCTCTACAACTTCCTTTTTCATTTCCTTTCATTGTCATCTTTCAGGTTTGGTTGGTAGCACAGTTGGTTGCAGCGTTAATGGGCAGATGGCATAATTATTTGCTCATTGGAAACTCTCTGTTCCTCCTTGGAAGTCGCTGCCCGGACCATTAGGGTCGCCTTGTTGCCGTCTCCCTGGGTGGGTGGTATGCCTTCAGGTGTGCGCCAGGTGTCACAATCTGGAACTGTCAGGGACATCTGTGACTCTGGTGGCTTCGCTCTCCACCGTGCCTTCCAGTCTCACTTTACTTCATCCCTTGCCCCTGGGAGGGGGATAACCTGCAATAAATCTACATCTGGGTTGCAGTGGATTTGGTGTCCACCTTCATTTCACACACACACACACTCAAACACATGAGCAGTCCTATAACAGATGTGTTGATTTTTAGCAAATTTGTCTGTTTGGTACAAATGTTGCAATCAATTTTAAACTAACTTCCAATGAGCTAGAAACCTGAAACTTAAAACAACTGGAACTGGATGACAATACTATATTAACTCACTTTTTTGTCTGTTTGGTGCAATCAATTATAAACTATAACTTCTCAATGAACTAGAGGTTTAAAATTTTACACATAGCTCAGAATAGGATCACAGACAAGAAAGCAAGTTTATATATATATTCATTTTATTTGTGTTTTCACCTCCCAATTTATGACATCACTCTTTGAAGCGAGTCTATGGCTACCTAGAAATGCACCTTTGCTTTGTGCCATCTAACAATGTATAGTTGTGGTATTTCTATCAGCCTCGGCAGTCATATCTCTGGCTGGTATCTGGTGTTTTTTACTTGGAGCTGCACCCTAGCGATCATTTTTGGAATTTCCACGACTATACCATGAGTGTCTCTTGAACCTGCCTGCATATGTAAATAGGTATTCAGAGCTTACAATGCACCACTGTGTCTACGCACTGGAATGGTATTTTTGAACTGGATTGCTGAATGAAGGGTAATATCAGTGCGATATGAACTGCTGTATTGATGATTTTCTGGGCATGTATGAGTAACTCCAAAAGACAGCTCATGTTGAACAGTAAGTACAATTATTTTACAGTATCTTATTATGGCATGGCATACATAAATAACAGACATACACACAAACTCTGAGATGCCTAACCAAACATAAGTACATTCTTACTTTCAAAGCATGTCTCAATGTGAAAGAAGATAAAATTCTGGATAATGTATGGCATTGACCAAAACCCAATTTTCGTCACAAATACTTATGTTAGGGAATGTTGGGTGCCTTGATAAGTAAAATTAGCACATCATTATTGTTTTAACATCATTATATTGCCTCCTAAAACTCTTGAAAACATAAATAACCCTTTCTCAAATCTTTTCTCCAACCTTGTTAGAAGGCAAACGACCTATAGCACTGGTATGTAGATTGGACATTAATAATGATGGGGAAGGTGGGGAAAGTGGTATTGCCAACATATGAAACACAGCAACTATGTCAGCAGGAAATGACGTGCATGCTTCTGTGTCAAGTGCCGATGTTGGCAACATCTGGACGTGAGAGGGAAGGGTTGCAGGGAGAGGAAAGCTCCCATGATGCCTTGGGTGAAGTGCGTGTAGATAATTTGTCACTTTCTGCACCTTGCTTCAATAAAGTACAGTTTACACACATTTAAATGAATAAATTACATATGTGTGTCAATTATTATTCCTAAAGGTGGATTCTTAACACTTGTGCAGTAAAATAGTGCAATACAGTGTTTCAAATGCAGGAAAATATATTTGAAGTGTTTTGATCAATACTATAAATTATCCAAAATTCTTAATTAAAAACATCCTCTTCTAAATAATACTTAATACTTTTTCATGTATGACTGTTTTTGCCTAAGAAAATCTAATCCTTTAAGTTTTCTATGTAATGCATATTCATGCAATCTCTCCAGACTTTGCCCAATACACATTCTTAAAAATTTACCAACAACTAAGCCAGTGCCCTAATATGTATGCAAACGACATTAAGTTCCCAATTTTGCTGTCAGAAAGTTTGTCAATAAACCAGCAGAAGAAACTTGTGTTGTGCACGGTGCGAGAAGCTTTGTGAACACCAAACATAGGCCACGATAGCCAAACTAAGCACCCCAAGAAATATCATATAGGATATTTTGTGTTACATCCATCTTCTGCCTTATAATATTGTTTCTAATCTTCTCTCTTCTTGATATACTTGATGGATCGTTGGATTATCTCCAATGATCCATCTCTAAAGCTAAAAATGTCTTTTTATACATTGTTTTAAGTTGCCATACTTTTGATCCATATAATGCTGTACTTCTAACAATAAGAGTTATAAATTTTATATTTTGTTACTTTTGTGATCTGCTTGTCCCACAATATTCCATTCAAATGTGAGATTGCTGTTTTTCCTTTCATTAATCTCTTCTTAAGTTCTAAATCATTTTTCCCATCACTTGTAATTTTAATACCCAAATAATTATATTCATCACAATGTTTTATCACCCACTTATGTATCTTCAACTATCCAATCTTTTTTCCTTGCCCCATTCCTTAAAAAGTAAAATACATTAACATATCACTATCCTGGGTTTGATTCCAGGCTGGAGGGTGGGAACGTTTATTTATCCAGGATTATTTCCAAGCTTCCCTAGATCTTCAAAGTATGAATAGGACTGTGTATTTCAAGTAATACAAATCCAAAGAATTAACACATTGTGAGCCAGTGCAAAGAAATTATTGTTCCAAAGGTAAACATCAGTCAATTGAACCTTAGAGGTTCAATAATGACAATGTTCCAAAGGTTATAACAAATATCTTAGAGAATTTGCGTGTTTTGCACTGTAACTTTGCTGAACACTGCTAACATATTCACACTTTATTGCATTGCCTTCTAGAGCACAATGCAGATCACCAGGTTTTCCAATCTGTTCAGATATTTCATTTCCATCTCTGCCGCATACCTGTTGAATGCACGAAATGAGTTATGTTTATAATTATGATACCCTCATAAGTGTGATTTAGCTATTGAAATTAAAAGTTCACAAAACTGCTTTATCCGCTAAAACGATAGCACTTCCCTTGAAAACTACAGTTACAGAAATTGCCAATTAAATGTGCCTTATAGCACACACAGGTGAAAAAAAATCATAATTTCGTCTTAGATTATATGAATATATTGTAAATTGTATTAAATGTATTTTCAGTGCCTAAAAAAAACTAATACTGCAACAAGTATATTACATGTCTCCGTATTTCTTGGTTCCACAATTATCTGATAATTTCATTTATCAATTCCCTTTTTCAATAATAACTAATTATTATTATTACAACCTATGGGGAATTAGGTCACATTGAACAACATTACTTGAAAAGTTATAAGACTGACAGCATTTTTAACCTATACCGGTAACGGAAATCCTTAGCTCATATATTTCAACGAGGCGTGTAGTTAACATGGAAGATTGCCTTGCAGATAGCCATTTTTCACATTTTGCTATGTCCACCGCAACATGTTTGGTCACTCTTACTAATTTTCTAGCGAACAATTCACTTACTCACCACGCTTGTCTGACTCTGTGTTGTCATTACAATATCTTCGTCAAGATCTTTAATAATCAAACCCCCCTTATACTTTCCTTTGGCAAGGGCTTATTCGAAGCCAACTGAACAACGAACGGTGCTCTTTTATACTTTCTCTAGCCTTCCCATTCCACCTTATAGGTCGCAAAGTCGTGACATCATATCCGATAATAGAGTCGAGTAGGTATCCCATACAATGTAGCAGATTTGTTTAATTTATTCTCCCTGTTGTTCAAATAATAAAATGTATTCCCTATTTTCAATGTAACTAAGCACAATTAAAAGTTTTCAAAATCCAAAGTTTCGAAGATAATCGCACTTTACTCCAATAATATAAAAGATTTTGTTTTGACATTTCCTACCGTAGTAATCAGTTTAGACAACAAAATTGCGTGAAATTTATCTTTTTCCCATAAAAGCTGATCCGCGGATTTCAGACCCAATTTTATTAAATTAGAACAGCATATGCATTCCAATTATTTTCATTAATGCTAGTTATTGTGCGATATAAACTGAGAAACGAAATCTATTGAGCAGCTAATCGTAACAGGCAAGAGATGTGGAAATATAGATAGCCACGACGCCGATCAGCATTTTCCGTATCTCTTTTATTAATCATGATTATTGTTGCCTGTTTAACCGTTAATTGTTGCGCATACGGATATGTTGAAAAAAAAAACCAGTTGTATTTAACGATACAAAAAAAACTTGGAGCTTTTAATTGTCCCAATTGATCGGCTTCTTGTAGCTTTTGTTTTGTACAACCCTGGGCTCCGACCAAAATGAACCAATCCGAGTACATCCGAAAATGTTCGAGTGTGTTCGAGGCTCCATAGAAACGCTTCGTCATTGACCGCATTTTATTTCACAAGCGCAACTGGCACTGACAACTGGAATGAAAGCGACAAAGCAAGCAGAACATAGGAATAAAAAACAAAAATCATATGGTGGCGATATTTGACTTCAGTATACCCTATTTTCCCCTCTTTATCGTGTACTCAGGTGAAACGCCTTGCTGTGTAAAAAAGGGTTATAGTTCATAAAATAATATGGCATATAATTTTCAACCTTCGCTACCGCAAAAGTTTATTTAATGTACTGTACTTTTTTTCGCATAACACTATAATTGCGACCTTTTGTAAAAATATCTTCTTAATATTCTTGTTTGAGCCTTAGGTATATCAGCCAAAAATAAGAAAAGAATTTTAATATTCGTTGTGATGCAAATGATTCGGAGTCTACTGATAAATTTTTTGGGCACTCTTGATTCTGACCTGGACTGTACATTACATAAAGATTATGCAAAAAAACAAAATCGCCAGGAAGACTGTTACTTACATTACAGTCACTTAGGAAACGTATTAGCAACAGTATATTATAGTAATATTTAACATGTAACTATACAATCATCTCGGCGATTTCAATAGTGGAGGTTTGGCGTGAGGCAACCGTACTTAACGCCCAAGGCAACTAGAATAGAGCTTAACGCCGATAAATAAGACCTACCCGTATCACAAAAAGAAGATGTAAGTTTTTGTTTTGTTTCTTTTACCCTGTTTGATTCCTATGGTCTTGTCAGAGGCTTTGGCCTGAGAAATAGCTGGTGGTCGGTTTTAACATCGAATTTAGGAAGCTATATGTTTTGCGAAATACATTCTACCCATTTATTTCCGCAGTCATACCTATTTCCAGACTCCACAGAGGAAAGGGGATCGTCGTCATTAGAGGAAATTTTGGTTTAAAAAGCTAGAAGCAAGATTCTACGAGAGCTCATTGTACGAGTAAACCAGCTTTTATCCCACTTGGGATACTTGTACTTGACTGCATATAGTATGCTTGTCATTCGCCGAAGATTTTAAACAATAATTGCCCCATAAGTTTCTGCATTATCGTCACTATAATCATCTGTAATCATAGGTAACCAATAAGGCAAATTTCATAATTTAGTTAGCCGTCCGTTCATTGTTGGTTATTTAAGCTTGTAATTAAACCATTTAGAAAACAAATTGGCGTGTTGCTTTTACACGACTTTCTCTACTCATTCTTCTGCAAATTGTTTTACACAATCTTAATATTCCATTTATTGTTAGTCCAAATAAAGTTTTAATTTAAAACACCACATTTCTTTGCAGGACTACAGGAGATAGGGTGATTGTCAAGTTTTTAATGAGCGTGTTGATCTGCGATGGCTTTGAAGACCTTTGCATGGCCGTGATAAAAAATATACACTTGAAAATTTTGAAAATCTTTGTGTCGCATCGTTGAAAGGTGCTAAACTTAAATATCAAGTTTTGTATTTGATTGACATTTCGCTGTTGAGTTATGATGTGAATAAACACGTGGACACGCAAGCACTCGTGAACCTTTTTCTGAAAATGTTTTCACTCTTTCCTTTGTAGGACTCAGGGAGTTTCAAAATGCGGTGCCTCGGTGTCGAGGTTTTGGCTGTAATGTAGTACTTCCACTGCTTACTAAGTAGAGAATGTAAAACTGAAGATGGCAACTCTACAGAGACTGCAGTCGATCCTGAGAAATGGAAGAACGGAACACAGAATAAGAGTTGGATAAAAAGAGTGGCTTATTTCGTCAGGTAGGGAAGAAGGAAGGGATATTGGTTCACGTGGTAATAGGAAGAGAGGAGTACAAGGGAGAAGTAAGGAGAGATGGTGGGGTTCCGGTAGTGGCGGATTGGAGCCGACAAATTCTGCCGGCATCGGTTAGGGAATGGCTAAGGCCCTGGCTGCCACACTCGGGAAGTCAGACGTTGGATGAGGAGTGGGCGTTATTCTTTATTGATTTTTATTATGTTTTAGCTCTGGCCGTTGAAGTTTTTGTTGTGGTTGGTTGCCTGTAGTTGAAGCCCCGATGTTAGTGGAGTCCTCTGGTCGGTAACTGAAGCTGGGAGGAAAGGATTCCCAAGATCGGACTGTTCTCTTGTTCTCAACTATGTCTCTGAATAAATTCACGTTTCCGCTGCAAAATGTGTTGCCATTGAGGTGGAGTTGATTGTCGGAATTTAAGTCTGAAAGTTGAGAAGTAATATTTGAACTTGTTATGCTGTACTCTTGGGATAGCTCAATAGCTGTCTTTTCCAAGGTATCAAGCCGCTGATGTGGTTTGTTGTTTTATGCTGCTATAACGAAATCCTGAATGTGTGTCGACGTTGTCTAGTCTTGCTGTGATTTAGCTGCGGTCTCTGTTCTGGGTTAGGAAATCTTAAATAGCTTCAAGGCGTGAAAAGGTGTCTGTGGTGTCTGCCTGTGCTTGAAGGTGTTGAGCAAGCGTCTCTGTCAGCGTGGATTCCAGTGCTTTGAGTGTCTGTAAAAGCTTCAAGAGAGCGGTGAGCTCAGTCCGGACTGCGGTGGGGACCTCAGTAATAGCACTGAGACGGTCTCAGGTATGTTGAGACGATTCTCGAGGGTTGCAAGTGTCAAGGCAGTGAAGTCCTAATGTACATTAACCTCAGGCCGAAATGGTGACTGTGGCTGAGGGCGCTGTGATGGCAGCTGGCTTCGTATGGATGGTAGTCGAGGTGCCGGGTTATGACTGGATGCAGAAGGACGAAGATAAGAGCGGGCAGCGAGCCTGCCGGGACCCTCTAGGGAGTCGTGAGCTGGCCCAGTGATTCGTGCAAGGTCATGCTGCTGGTACATGGGCGTATGTGATGCGGCGCCACAATGGTGGCACTGTGGCTTTGCTCGGCATCCGTCAGTCAATATTAGCAACATCGGCAGCACGGTGGTGTCCAGGCGGAGTTGCTGGTTTCGATGGTTACTCGCTACAACCAAACCAATATAGGCTGCGCTCGTCTGCTATACGTTTTCGACGCCATTCAACTCGTAACCTAGGTTATTCCCCATTGTGATTAATTGTAACTTCTGGAAAACTTATAACAATGAGTGTACAATTACTGAAAGATTTATAAAGCTACACGGAGATTAGTCCAGCCTGGCGGTATTTTCGTACTGCCTAAATCCTGTCCATAAATTCCCGTCTCCTGTTGTTATCTATCTGTGGTTTTCATATACTCTTTGATTTCTAGGTTGCAGGGTGAAAAAGGATAGCCAACATCAGACATGAAAACGCACTGATAGAATAAAGAAAGAGTAATAGAATAAAGAATAATAAGGTGTGTAATTTTTAGAATTTACGGTCTCTCGTAATAATATCACGATTAAATTTATCGGCAATATTTTTGAAGTGAATCTTTTTAGAGTGCTATTTCATGCACTTATGATAATCCAATTGTCGGTCAGGCGGCAGAAACAGCCGTAGTAGATGATTAGTTTCTTAACAATGCCGCTTTAATTGTGATTTAATGTTGAGTGTTTAATGTTTATTTTCAGTGAATCCAATCTTTTATTTTCATGCAGCCAATGTATGGAGACTACTGGACCTGTGCGCGAAACCACACTCAAACGCTGAACGTCAAACTAAATTCTGTAAATGCCGAACTGTCAATAAAGCAGCGTTAGCGCAATACGTTACCCGCTGTTTTGCAAATCAAGGTGCAAATTAGAATATCCATACAAGGTAATGCACGCACAGTTGAAATAAGAAGCAACTACTTTTATTAGACGCGTAACAATGCTGAAGTAGCTTTCTATTCAAAGAAATTAAATATTTGAATCGATATTTAACATTAACTGGAGGGCTATATAGAATCAGCACCACCCAGTTCTTTTACATTCCAACCTTTTTCTTTGTAAACATTCATTAATTTTCTGTTATATCCATAAAGTCTAGCATTTGTTTTTGAATTAAATAAAATATATTCATTCTGTCAATTATATAGGATATGTCAAGCTCTACAAGATTGAACTTAATTTAAAACAATAGTAAATAATAATATTTACAAGTAATAGGTTTTGCAGCATAGAACTGATATTTCGAAATGTAAACCTATTGTATTTTGATTAACTACATGGCTAAGATGCATCTGCTGCATAGAAACAGTTTTTCATTAATAGGGACTGTACACCGTTTCAACATTGGGCTATGCTATTACATATGCATCAGTTTGTAAAAGTGGAGAATGAGTTGAGATTTGGTGTCGTGAATACCTGGTCATTCATGCAGGAGTAATGTTGCCTGAGCTTTGATAACCCAGGACTACGTCATTCCGCTCATGTACACACCCTAACCTAGACTAAATTTCGATAACACAGGATCCTATCATCCCATTCATATACACACATTAGGCAATCTCTAGTAATGATTCTGACCTTAACATATGCTCAATAATCATTATCATCGAAATATTGAACATGTGAGCTGGATCAGAGCCTTGTTGAAAAAAAGCAAAATTATGCTTGCTCCCTGTCTGGTCTCTAAAAAAAGGGAAGGTAAAATTGCATTTGTGTATGTCAAAGTCAAATGTTGACTGGAAAAAAGCTGGCTTTATGTTCTTTTTCTGCTTATGGTGCACAATACATCAACATTTTTATCATGGTGAGGTAATTCATTAATAATATTAGTTTTGTAAGAGCTCCAATATTCTGTATACACCAGTGGCATAGCTAAGTGTTTGGGGGCCCCCTGCAAGAAAACTTGGGGGCCCTACTTACTAATAAAGCTTAAAAATGGAGAGATTAAAATATTTCATATTTACTCACGTAAAATAAATGTTAAAATAACACTCCCTGATTATTATCAACACTTACGGTTATTTTTCCTAAATAATATACACTCGCTAAACGCATAATGCACATAGGTGGAATAAAATTGCTACTTTTCAATATTCTGGATAACTCAGGTATTAACACAAGCAAACTTTTATTTGTGGTACCTCAGTAGCAGTAACACTGAACAACTGATTAGAACACATTGATTAATGATTATGACCAAATTCTAAAATAATCCAATTTATTGGCCAATGGACTTCATTGTCGCATAGGTACTTGTACATGTTATGTAGTTTGTTTGGCTTTTATAACAACCGTATTGAATAAAATATCATGCTTTAATGAATTTCTCTATATGCTTTTGAGAGCATACACCCTTGGAGCTAAGCTTGTTTTACACATTTAAGCAAGAAAGGATAGGAAATGCTTACATGGTACGCTTCCACTGTCATCAGCAAACTGCATGTGTTACAGCATTTCTTCCTAGCGATTTTCAATGGTTGAATATAAAATGTCATTTTTAAGAAGACTATTGAAGGCAGTCTGGGGGCCCCTGTGCTGCGGGGCTGTTATTTAAGCCACTGGTGTACACATATCCATGCACATGCAACAAACCCTCGTCCAAGGAAGATGTTAAACATGGGTCTATTTTGCTATTGTGTACTCTATTGAGAGTCCACTCACAAAATGTGGGCCTAATTACACTACAGTTGTCTTATATGATTTTAACTCCAATAATAGTAGTTCTTTGCACAGAGCCATTAGAAATGTCTGCCTATTGTGAAAGACACCTAAGTGATTTTGGGCGGTTCTCTAAAATATGACCAATGTTGTCTAATATTTCTTCCATAAGAGCCCTACATTGTCTGTTATGTTTCTTAGATTAAACAGTTCCTGTGGCCTGGAGTATGGATTGTTGTATGCCCTGGAACTTCTACTTCAGAAATCTTTCTGCAAATTACACTTTTACTTGACAAGCCAACGTACTTAACACATACATATCAGAATAAATACACGCTGCACATACACTGAGCCATAGCATACTTTGTGACTAAATATGTGACAAAATAATAAATAAATAATTCGTAAGAACTGAAGGCACCATATCACGGTTGACACAATACTGCAGAAACAGAGCAGAGCGCAGTATGCAGTCATGTTCCACGTGAGTCGTGACAAAACACTGGTTCTTAGTTCAATGGCTCTCTCTGTACAAGTATCAAACCATAGTTATTCTTGGCTAGTGAAGTTGGTATGTAAACTGCAAAAACTGTGAAGACAAAAATAAAAAATCTGATGTGTTACACTCACATGACATTTTCTACTCTTGCACTAACCATTCTTACAAACTCTTATTCTTCTATCTTCTTCATGTTAGTTGAGATCAACATTTGCACAAATTATCTTAATGTTCCTTTACTTGCATGTGCAATGGGAATATGGGTTTAGCTCCCATTAAACTCAATGGTGCTCCATAGCATCTATTTTCTTCTTCTTCTTCTTCTTCTTCGTTACCTGACTACCCTCCCCTTATGTAGGACTTACACCCCCTCAGACCAAAAGGTAGTCCTAGGGTCAGATGCCTGTCGGGGAGCAGGCGAACTTATGGACCAGACAGAGTGAAGACCTGGAAGCGGGTGGTCAGCCAAGCACAGGTATGAGAGTGAGGAAGAGGATGATATGAAATGCAGGCAAAATTGATGTCTGGAAAGGTGGTAATGGAGCAATTGGTGGAATAAGCGGCTAGGGGAATCGGGGAACCCGGGGAAAACCCACCCTCACATTGCTTTGTCCACCACAAATACCACATGCAGGTCCCTGGGATCGAACCTGGGCCACCTAAGTGGTAGGTGAATGCTCTAACTGCTTGGCCACGGTGCATGTCTGCAGGTCCTATCTTGACTTACTAATTATTAAAATGCCATGTGCAAATGCCAGTATATAAATCATCCTATTATGAATTGTACCATTTGGATTAAGATTTATTTTGCTGATCACTCTTTCTAATAATGTAACAAAATAGCAAAATGCGAAGCCCTATTACTTTCCTAACACTTTATTGTCCTCTAAATTTTACCACAATGCACAATTTTCTTCTTGTTGCTAATACAGTTTACAGTCTTCTCTGCTATTACAATTCACAATTGTTCTTCTGATAATCTTTCTCAGTCTTTCAATATCTTTCGCTGTCTCTTATTTCTTGACTATTACAACAGTCACTCGATGACACATGTACTTGCTGACAGGCTGGCCGACTTGCTTACATAACTAAAAGCTAACTGTACACAATGACAGAACTAAACAACAACTCACTAGAAACTAAACTGCTACTGACTCTAAACTGACTCAATGGCTGCTCTTGCAAGCTCTATTTATACTGGAGCCGGCATCATGTGACCTTCGAGAACCCTCTATACACATGTGCAATGATGACTCAGTGGAATTAACGAGAAGCATCTGGACCCTACTGGTGTTATCATGCTGTTACGGCCACATACACACACACACAACCGCTCCAGGCTGCCTGGCCCTCTCTCTCGTCCGTGCATTGTTGAATGGCCCAGAGTCACAATAGTATATTGAACAATATAGTCGAAAGTGAATCTCCTTGTTTCACTCCTTTATTAATTTAAAATTCTTCTGTTTTTCTTGTATTGCAATTTTACCTTTGGTTTTTATGAGTGTGATTTGTATTAATCTAACAAATTTCCTTGATATGTAGAACTGTAATAATTTTTCTATTATTTCCTCCCTATTCAAGCTATCATACGTTTGCTCTTATTGTTTACCAGATATGTAAAAGTCATTCAGAATGAAGAATACTTCAGAGGCTATTCCCAGAAAATTCAAGATATACACTTCATTTGTCATGAAAATACCTTAAACACATGGTACTTTAATCAGTCATTACAGTTGTTTTTGAGCAAATCAGAATTTTCAAAAACTTTTCCATGTAAAGGGTAGTTTGGAGCAAAGGGATTTTCTTGAAAATCTTTATCATATATTTGGAAGATGCGATCTTAAGGACCAAGTTCGATATTTAACCAAATTCATTTTTGAGTTATGCTGTTCACAGACAGATGTATGTACATGCACGTATGCACACACGCTCACACATGGCTGTGCAGCACACTTACTATGTATGTGGTAGGAAAAATAAAAATAGAGGAAAAAAATCTTTCCTAATTTACAGAACAATTATGGACATCTTTGCATTTAGCAATGTTAAATAAATAAACCCCTTATGGCTTCTCGTTATAGAAAGTTTTACTAATAGCCACTGGATATATTTGCAGCTTGTAAGGGCGGAATGATTAAAGACAACAGTGAAAATGAAAACCTTTCTGTAGTTTTCCAACAAATAAGTAAAGTAAGTATAATGACAAAGATCGTAGAAATAAATGCTTTTGTAGCTTCTAAAATGAGCACATTACATTTACTTCTGCACCAAATTGTTTTTATTTTTTCTGAAACATTCATATTTTATACTGATAAATACAGATCTTGGAGGATTTTAATCCATGTAATGAATACGTACTGAGATTAACAGGATATGCAACAATCAAATTTTGCTATCTGCTGTTAGTTTGCATGTATCATGCTTATCAGGAGAGTCATAAGCTATTTTACAGTCACCGCCACCACTTTGTTGGCTCATAGATTTATGTTTTATAAGCTTCAAGCCTCATCAAGTAATTGATTACAAATTTATTTACAATTCATCTATTCTTTACAAGCACCTTTTTTATTAGGAATGTTTTTAACTTTGAGACAAGTTACACTTTCAATTTTTAATTCATTTTGTAATTTGCATAGGATTTTGTCTATTGTGAACAGTTTCTTCTTGGTAGCTTTTTATTTGTCATCTGTACGATGATTATTCTGTTTTTATATGTTAATAAAATAACCAACTTGATTGTACAGTTCAAACATAGAACAGAGCATATACTGGTGATCAGCATAGAGCAGAACAGGCTTCACGGCCACCGTTGAGACTTCAGTGTGAATTAACTCTTGTAAACGTGGCACTTGCTAGTTGTTGCAATACAGTGCATAATAAGTGAAATGGCTCTACTTGGGTATTGGTTCACCAAAAGGCATTCATTTATGGTTTATATGTCCGCACAGAATACTCTGATTGAAACTCCTGCAAATTTTACCTCTGGGGATTCATAGAAAAAGTTTACAAAACCAATCCACACACTTTAGAAGAACTTAAAAAACAACGTTCATCAAAAAACTGCTGCCATTTTGAGGGGGAACTGCGGTGTGTAATGTCCAGCTTGTAAGCAGATGCCAGAAACGATTGTGTGCCTTGCTAAGATAAATGAAATACTAATTTGCATTGTTGATTTTGCCATAAATACTTAAACTGGGTGGGAGGCAGTAATCTATGACATTAACTCATCTAGCGCTTAAACAGAGCACCGCAGCAAAAAACTTTAAGAAAAAGTGTTTAAAATGTTATGTTCCCGAAGTTTGTCAGCTTATTTTGGGGTACTGTGTTGAGATATGGCATGATGTTTTGGGGAAATGGTAAAGATAGCCACTAGTTTTTAAGATTCAGAAAAAAATAATTAGAACCATTAAAATTGACTTGTGTGGGCCATTTGGTAAAGAATTAAAAATATTAACTGTGCCCAGTTTGTATTTATACATCATATTATGTGCTACTCTATGCTGATTACTGAGTACTTTATGTGAGAAATGCTAAGTTATGATTGAGTTTGTTTCATTGCTCTTAAAGTATCTATAACAAAGAAGTCAACACTGAACATATTTTGCCTTAGATTGCCCATGGAGCCCGAGAGTAGCCTGAATATATTTAGTGAAGATCACAAAATAATTTCCAAAGTAGAAATTAAAGAAGAGCAGTTGTGGCTTACTAAACCAGCCCAATTACCTGAGATACAAGACCCGCTTGTCTCAGGTGTTGATCTTCAAGATGACACGGAGGTAAGAACTGATTAAAAGAAAACTCTGTTTCTACTTATACAGCAGGCCACCTGTTGAAATATGCAAAATAAAACCAATTTAAGATATCAAAGTTTAAAGCAGAATCCTGCATTCTGATGTAAATCTTATAACTTGCTTGCAGAGCAATATTTTTGTTTCATAAATTTCATGTTAAAAATTGACATGTCAAAAGAGTGAAAAGTCAACATTATATGTTGGCAAGAAATAGTATTCTTTTCTTGATATGTTTTCAAACAAAAATATTGCTCCAGTGCAAAAGTGTACTGCTAACCTGAAAATAAGGATGCTGTATTATGAATTTTTAGGTATTTTGAATAGACAGCATAGCAGCGCCGTCAGTGAGCGGTTAGACTGCTCGCCTACCACTTAGATGGCCCTGGTTCAATCCCAGGGACCCACATGTGGTATTCGTGGTGGACGAAGCGGTGTCAGGGTTTTCTTTGGGTTCTCTGGTTTCCCCCACCACTCATTCCACCAATTGCTCCATCATCGCCTTTCCAATCATTGATTTTGCCTGCATTTCAAATCATCCTCTTCCTCACTCTCATACCTGGTGCTTGGCTAACCACTTGCTTCCAGGTCTTCACTCTGATTGATCCATGGCTTCCTTTGCTCCCGGACAGACATCTCACCCTAGGCACTGGCTTGTAAGTCCTAGGGGGTGTAAGTCCTCCGTACAGGGAGGGTAATCAAATAAAGAGAAAAAAAATAGCTTTGTCAACGACTTTGTTAAATTTGCAACATACATCTTTCAGAAAAATGTCCTTTTATATCTGGGAAAGAATCTCCATTCTTAAAACATGCCAGCATAAATTATAACTAGGCCAAGGATTTTGATGCCCTATAAAATACTAACAAAATGCATTTTAAAAGTGTAATTACGACCTAAAAATCTCAAAAATGCTCTGGAATATTTAGAAAATGCCCTTAAAACTGGAAATTTTGTTTAGGTCTCATATAATTTTAACATTAGTTTAAGGGAAATTCAAAATTACACAAAATAAAATAATGCAATTAAGCAAAGAACAAGTTTATGGTCAGCGAGAATTAAACTGGCACTTGACAGCTAGCTGATTCACTCACCTGCTGACGAGACTAGCCCTATCTCGTGCTCGTCAGTTTACCTTGATAATGGCACAGAGGAGGTGCTGAAATGTATGTCGGCTGGTATTGAGTTTAACTCAATTTTTATTGAAGTGAAGTTATTAGTCTCTACATACTTCTGTTATTGGTGGATTATATTGCTCTATTGTTAATAGCTTCAGGTGTGTATAAGGATTTTAACTAATTTATCAAATCTGGAAAATCTAGTAACATTTTTATCACATTGACAACAATTTACACCAGATATAAATTTGGATAGAAAAAGTAGATACTTCATCATTCAGCTGATTCTGTAGTCGTTTTAATTGCTTGATTGTGATAACTACTTAATTAGAAAATTTGCGAATTGTAGAACGAAAAGGAAGACACCTCAAAGAAAAGAAAGAGGACAGAAAACTACACATTTGAAGAAACTTTAAAGCTGGTAGAATGTGTAAAGAAGTATCAGCATATTGTTGAAAATAAGAAGATTGATGCAGCTACATGCAAACTAAAGGTAAACATAGGTTATTATAGCTTAGTGTACATATATTAATAAATATTTAACAGTTAACAATAAGAATATAGTTAAATATATTCAACTATTTTTTGACATTGTAGTGGTTTTCTTCTAAAATATTTGCATTTATGCAGATTTGCAACCAACTTTTAAATGTGCATTTTTTGGGGAAAAGACAGTTTCAAAACTTGGCATCATGGAAAGACATGTAAGCAATTTTATATAGATGCCTTTTAGATAATGCTTATAATTCTTAGGGACTATTTCTTTGCTATATAGCAAATTATATTTCAGATGTAGGTGTAGAATTGTTCTGATGATTCCTTAGAATACTGTACTTGTACTTTTGCGACCAGTTTCTAACATCAAAATTAATAACATACATTAGCAGAAAGTAAATTCAGTATTGACTTATCTCTGTGGTTCACATGAGTGGGTTACCTGAATAAGATTTTTTCCAGGTTTTCCCTTATCAGATGACCAATGAACAGTTAGCTCTAACCTGCATGCACTCCAGGCTAATTTGAATATAGCTTCATCCATTTACCATCCAATATGGGATCCCACTTAAAGGGACACTAGGAAACCTCAGTAATGGTGCATAGAGTTGAATATAGTCCATTAATCTTCACTCAATTTTGTGATACATATGAATGATTTCATTACAGTCCATTCATATTAAAATGCTGTATTTGTTTTGACCCCTTCAACATCAGCTATTTAAATAAAAAAAGAGAGAATCATCAGAATAATGACAGAGAGTGAAGTAAGATTCATGTAAAGAATTATTTAAATGACTACAGTCAGTGAGAAATTACTTTGTGATTGACACAAGCTTCTATTGGGCAACTGCGAGAGGGCTTGTCATCTACATAACCATTCAACTCTGATCTGGAGTTTCGTCTTGCTCAAGTTATTGGTCTACGAGATATCTGGCTGACCCAGAGAAGCATATGTCAGTTACAAGGTAATTTCTCACTGAGTCTAGATATTCCATATCTGCCATGTGTATACATTCCAAAATATTATCTGCAAAGCAGAATAACTCTATTTCAATTTGATCAGGAATTTTTTACCCACAGCACTAGATCTATAAAGATCAAGGTTACTCACCTGACTCTCATCACCTCACTCACTCACTCACTCACTCACTCACTCACTCACTCACTCACTCACTCACTCACTCACTCACTCACTCACTCACCCACTCACTCACCCACCCACTCACTCACCCACTCACTGACTCACTCACCCACTCACTGACTCACTCACTCACCCACTCACTCACTCACCCACTCACTCACTCACTCACCCACCCACTCACTGACTCACTCACCCACTCACTCACCCACCCACTCACTCACCCACTCACTCACCCACTCACTCACTCACCCACTCACTCACCCACCCACTCACTCACCCACCCACCCACTCACCCACTCACTCACTGACTTACTCACTCACTGACTCACTCACCCACTCACTCACCCACCCACTCACTCACTCACTCACCCACCCACTCACTCACTCACTCACCCCTCACTCTTTCACTTAAGATCAACAGCAATAATTAATTTGTATTTAAAGAATTTCTATCAACATTTATACCTGAAACTGAGGGGGGGGAGGTACACAGGAAATAAAGTGAGACAAAGTGCAGAAAGAAATTATAACTCTTAAAACATTAATTGATAGGGAGTAAACAATTGAAGCACATTTGAGAAAAGGGAGAAACAGATTAGAGCTATTGACAAAGGTAAGAGAATTTAGATAAAGACTGATAAAATAGTTAAGTGATGAAGTGTAAATGGGGGGAAGGGCACTTCATTACACAGATAACCATAGAGTTGTGTGTAGGTAAGCCTTGTATAAATGAAGTTTAGTCTTACTAGATTATTAAGTTTAGCACTAGTTGTTTTAGTTGTAAAAATGTTTCTGTTTTGTCTGTGTGTATTTGTGAAATTGTGTCAAGAGTGGCAAGTATTCAGTTTTACATTGAGTGTCTGAAAAACAAGCATTTAGTACATGAGTAGTTAGATTGCTATTACTAAATTAGTGAGCAACTATTTAATTCCTCTAAATTTCTAATCTATTCTCATTTCAATGCCATTGCAGGATCAAGCATGGGAGAAAATTTGTCAGGAATATAATAGCTCAAACACAAACTTCAAGACTACAAAAATGCTGAGATGTAAGTTTGAATCTTTGAGAAAAAAGGCTAGAAAATATGCAGCTGCACAAAGTCAAAGCAACCCACAAACAGGTGGAGGTACTCCAACTGAAATAAAATCGTGCAGAATTTTAGACAAGGTACGGGATATAATACAGATGTCAGCTGAGTGCCTACTCAGTGCGCCTGATACTGATAAAATATGTAAGTTTGTTTCTGCATTACTATTCAATTATTTTAGCTAAGCCAAATAATATAACTATCCTATTCATTATCTGTTGATTTTGTTTTTTCCAGCTGAAGCAGTAAGAGTAGAAGCAGGGAACAACGTAGATAAGGTAAGCAAGCAGAATTGAAATGAGCATCATTATTGTACATATTAAAATTAATTGTTTTCTACGAGGGCAGTTTGATAAATCCATAACTTGTTAAAGAAAATAAGGTACTTTTCCATAAGTTCAACTTCATTTATTAACATAGTCTCGTTTTAACTCTATATTTGCTCAGTGTTTCTCCAATTGTTTTTAACCTTTCCATGAAATATGATTTTTGAAAGTCTGCAAAACACAGCTTGTTTCTGACATGATGTCTTCATTGGAATGAATTTCTTCCCACAACCCAATTGTTGAGGTTTGCAAAGAGGAAGAAGTGACTTGGAGCCAAATTTGGAGCAGTTTGTGGCCCAGTTCCATGAATTTTGCAATGTAAGGCAGTATTTTTGTGTAAGCCCTCTGAAATAATTCAAACTGTAAATATGGAGGCAACAGGAAGCCCAGCCCCCTGAAATAACCATGTTAAACTATAGGCAGCGTAGGCTGAGTTCTTCTGTTCATGTGCAATACAACGAAGGAGGAAGAAGTGATTTTGATTAACATTATGACGAGAAATAATCATACATCAAAAACTGAAAAATTAATTGTGAAATTTTATGTTATTCATAAAAAGGAACTATATCGTCAATAATTGATTGAGATCAATAGAGTGTGGCGAGATTAGAAAAGAACATTGATTTTTCACAATCATTAGCTATGCCTAGCTATTTTGTTTGTTAGTGAAGAAGTCCGTCATATAAAGCGAGAAATTGTAAAAGTGTTTCATGAGAAGAAAGATGATTTTTGAGTGTTAATAAATTGTTCAAAACATTCGTTAAAACAATATTGATTGTTTCATCTATAAGATAGATCTGTACTACTACCTGTGGCAACAATAATAGAATCCTATAGCCCTCAGACTGATGCTAGGCCACGAGTAAAACTTTGTAAAGACTTTCATTCCAACGAAGATTAATAAAAGCTAAATAGCACCTCTACATTAACGTCAACAACATATTAAAAATCATTACAAGTGGCAATGTCAGACACGTGTGTGGGTGCATTATCCTGTGAAAGAGAATCTTTTTCTTCACTAGATGGGACCTTTTCTTTAACAGATTCTTGAAAAATTGTCCAGTATTGTGGCATAATGTGAATCTGTGATCATTGTACCCTTTTCAAGGTAGTAGACAAATATCATGTGTTGGGAGTCCCAAAAGATGGCAGTCATGATTTTTCCTGCTGATGAAATGGTTTTCTCCTTGTTTGGAGCATGTTTGCCAAAGGAAATCCATTCCTTGGATTGTTGCTTTGTATCAGGTTGATGGTAATGGATTCAAGGTTCATCAGCTGCCGCAAAAACTCATTTGGATTGCGCTGGAGCATGATCAAATGGTCACACAATTCTGTATGTTGCCAACTGTGAGCAGTTGCAGTACCTATCTTGCCAGCAGCTTTCTCAAACCCAAATATTTGTGGAGGATATTGTGCACATATTCATTTGAGATGTTTAGGGTCTTGGCGATCTCATGGATTTTCACTTTTCGGCCTCCCATCATAATATCGGGAACTTTGCTCACCATTTCTTCTGTTGTGACATCAACTGGCTGTCCTGTGTGCTCGGCACCTCTCATGTTCGAATGGCCACATCGAATTCTGTGAACCATGCCATGTGATGGAGCAGAGTTGCCATAATAATTTATCAGCATTTCTTCCGTTTCCTGCATTGTCTTAACACACAAAAAATAATGCTTTTTGCAAATAAGAGATTGACTTTTCTCCATTTTCTATGAAGCAACACAAAACTACAACTTTTACAGGCTCCCAACAATGCTCTAACAGATTATGATGACTTTCTGGAATTATACACAATAGGTGTACGACTTTGGTACCTACAAGAAACCTGTGATTTGTGCGCGATATCTCATGAAAGTCACAGACTTATCAAACTGCCCTCTTAATTGATTTAAAATTATGGCTTAGTGTTATTTAGACATGACTACTTTTGAATTCTTTTTTCAGAACTGTCTAGCTGTTCCTGAAGTTGAGAATTTTGAAGTGGATGTGCCAGTGATATCACTAGGTTGGTGGATGATGTACTTTCAACTTAAGAACATTCATATTCCATATATGTGCTACTTTAGGAAATATAAAATACGTATGAATTCTAACAGCTTAACTGTAATTTTCAGCAAGCCTGTGTAAATGTAGCTACACAAGCGAACCGAATACACAAGATATTGGCAGTCTGTGTACTGCAGGAGCCTCTCCACAGTGTAAGGAATATATAGTTTATCTTAAATTTTTAGTTTCTAAAGAAATATATCTGTGGATGTAATTGTATGTTTCTCTTTGTAACAGCTCAGGGATGCAGAATGAAACTGAAAATTAAGGGACCATTTACAATGAAACTTAAGACATAAATGTAACCAAACATAGAAACTTGTTTCATGTTGACTTAATGCATGTGTTCTTCTTATAGTTGATGTTGACACAATTATGGCTGTAAACTTGTAACTTAAACATAGAAAGTTGTAAGCTCCAAACTTTTATGTTTATGGCTATATCAAACATAAGAAAGTGATCAATCAGAGAAAAATTCTCCAAACATCTTATCATGTGATCTTTCTGCCATTTCACATAAGATTTTCTGTTGACTTGCTAACTGCCTTTCTGTGTAAGATCGTGGGTCAGGAATCACTGTGATACAAGGGGCATTCAACGAGTTCTTAGAAAAAGACAGAAAAACATGTTATTTTTGGTAGATTCTTTTTTATATTTTCCAAAATAATCTCCTTTTAACTCGATACATTTTTCCCAATGTTTCTCCAACTGTTTTGCCTTCCAAAAACTATGATTTTGGAAGGTCCTCAAAATAGGCATCTGTTTGGGAGATGGCCTCATTAGACATGAGTCGTTTTCTGCTGAGCTATGTTTCATCCACAGTTACATATCGATGCAGAAACTTGTGAGGATTGCAATGGAAAAGTGTCAAACCAGCCTCTGAATCGATCACACAATTGCATTTATTCTCCATCGAGAGCAACCATGGCACCCATCTTGCAGATACCTTTGTAAGACCTAAGTTTTGTTGCAAAATTGAGAACACTGTACCTTGTGATATGCCTGTGGCGTCTGCTATTTTGTGAACTTTGATTCGTTGACCACTCAAAACCATATCCTGGATTTTGTCACTCATTTTGGAGGAAGTCACTTCTACTGGATATCGAGAACAATGTTCATCATTTGTGGATGTACGGCCAAGTTTAAGTTCATTTATCTAATAGTAAATTGTTGCAAACATAGGAGCAGGTCTGACATGAACTTCATCCAACTTGGCTTTTATCTCTTTCTGTGTTAATCCTTTTAAATAGAAGTGTTTAATCACTACACGAAACTCGTTTTTTCCCCATGTTTTTCAATAAGCACAAGTTTGTTGATTCAATTGCCTATGGCAGCTAAACCTCACGATGGATATAGCTGAAACTTTAATTACCATCTAGTAAGAGACCATGGTTACTAATTGCAAACTTTTTTCGATGCTACAAATGTAATTTCTTGGCTTTTCTAAGGACTTATTGAACGCCCTTCGTAACTGTAAAAATCCTGACATGTGCACTTGCATGACTTTGTCTATTCACTTTTGTACAAATGTTCCCTACCTATTATGTATGTGGTAGCACGGTTTAAACTAGAAAATAAAACAGTGCCACAAAAATGCACAAATTAAAATTTACGTTTACTAGCAAACTTCTGCTAGTATAAAATTTTATAAATTATGTCATTAATGAGAGTTTTAAAAGTAAACTTTGTATACTGTATTGAAGCCAACAGCTATCCACTAAATGAAATTGTATTATTTTTTTAAATTAACTTTCAAAGAGTGATTTTATAATCATCATTTGAATTGCTGTCTATATTAAAACAGTTTTAAGTTGTTAAATTCTTGCATTTGTAGTGAATGTTAATACTACAGCTTACCTGATGATGATGCCAAATGTTCTTTTTCATATATTCTCTCAAACTTCCAGAGCCAGCATTAAAAATATCTTGGCTATCCGATTTTTTGCTGTGTCAAGTTGTGACATATGTTCTTCAATGGCAGGATGTATATTAACAAACTTTGGTTGATGGCCATAGGTAAAACAAAAAGAAAACCTAAGAGCATTACATCATCGGTGCCACATTGCAGTGGAATTCTGGCCAATCAGAGTCCACCTTCACCTGCCGCAGTGCAGAGAATCACCTGGTCAATCAGGACTCACCTCCACCTGCCTGCCTGTATCAAAAAGCTGAGAAGCTGCACAAGTGGCACAGTTTGCTTTTGAAGACGACCCCGACAAAATAGCTGAAACGTCGGTTTTATCCAACTGGACACAGCAAAAACCGAATAGCCAAGATATTTTTGTTCTTTTTCATGTTCTTGCACAAACTCTCACCAATAATGGAAGTTCTCCAGAATGCTGCACTTCACACCACTTATATAATACTTTCCACTTTTCCACTGATTTATTTGGTATGCCTATTTTAGTATCATGTTTTGTTTCTTTTGTATGTTCACTTTTAGTTTCACTGAGACTAGGAGTTTGTTCTCTTTTCTTCCTTAAAGCAAATTTATTCATCACTTCTTAAAAAGCACACACATACACTGTGTACATTTGACAAGAACGAGTGAACCATGCAGACCAGATCAGAAAGGAGCTCCACTAACTGAAAGAGAAAGGAGCTTGTGGTTTGTTTCTGTGACATTTTTGTCACATTTTTGTGAAAGCTGTTTTAAAGTTCATTGCATTCTTTGACCTTGAGTAGCAAAAAGCAACAAAAGTGACTAACTTAAACCCTATGTGGTAGAGAAAGTAAAAATTGCAGCAAAACAAATTATGATGGCAAATGGTGCTTTTTAGTGGGTTTGTCCTTTAACAGGGTATTTGTTTTTAGCTAAATAAGCATGCAATTTTATTCAGTTGCTAAAGACAAATGCTATCTGCATCATAAACACAGATTAAGGTAAAAATAAAATATTATCTTGACATATGCACAGTGGTTCATAGTGTTTAAAGAAAAATGCTGCAGAGATAATTGTGTACTTATATGATACATGTTGTAGATCTTGTGACTGTTATAGCAGAACAGGGTAGTTAGATCTTGTCCATTTTGATGCATGCACATGGCCTCTTTTGAGTGTACTGTCAGTGGTCGCTTCACAGGCTGCCATATTGCCTCAGATTTTTCATGTTGTCTTGCAATTGGCTTCTGTATTTTTGTTGTGACTGATAAATATTGCATTAAATGTACGCTTAAGTTTCATAGCACTATGTTAACGCTTAATTTTATTGTAAATGGCCCCTAAGTCTTTAAGAGATGCATTGTTCAAATAATAACTTCTCTTTAAAAGCACTAGAGTTTAAAATCTCCCATTTCCTAAACTAGTCGTATCTGTACCAAGGAAGGAACAGTGAATATTAAAATTGCTTATAGGAATGGCATTATACTTTAAAACCTTACATTTCAGTTAATGTGGCGTGCATTTAGTCAAATAATTTCATGTGGCATCATGTTTTAGCGCCCTTTGTCTCACGAAAAGCAATGTATTCTCTTCACATGTTAACAGGTCGCCCAACGCCAGCTTCAGCAAGTGATGGAAGTTCAAGTACATTGGCCACCTTACAACAGGAGCTGCTACAGCAGCAGTTAGCACAAAGGGACAAGAGAGAGCACGAACTGCATCAATACAACATACAGATAAAAAGGACGGAGCTTCAAATAAAAAAGGCAGAACTCATGAATCAAAGACTGGATATACAAATTAAGAGAAGGACTTTAAAAAAATTAAATGACTCACAATAAAGTTGGTGTAGTATTAGCATTTATTGAATATATCATTATATGATATATTTTAATATTTATTTAACACTATTTCAATAATAATGTAAAAAGAGAGAGGAAGGGAGAACTAGATCTCAAAAACTACTCAAGCATTTTAATATTTCCTTCACAATTCAGAAGTACTCTCTTCCTAGTAAACATAGGTTGGTTACAAGAATCCCCCTCCCCCTAAAAGACATACTAGCAGGGTCTGGATTTTGATAGCCTAAAGTGTTTGAAAACTGGTATAATAATTGAAGGAAATCATCTAAAACTCAGATTTATTTAGTTTATTACAATTGTTATAATTTAATTTACATGTGGATATTAGAAAAAGTAGGTGCCAGAAGAGCAAAATAAAGTTGGTCCTGAAATACAGATATGTACCTAACATAGGGTGTCCCAAGTTGATGTGTACGCACTTTGAAATGTTATTTATTGGCAACGAAATAAGACACAAATACAATATTTGTTGTGCATTGGAAAAGCATAACAACACATTCATAATTCTACACATGTTTATAAACAAACATGGTGGTTGGGTTATCATTCAATGACTGTAAGTGGTTACTAAAGTGCTTTGTTGGAAAGTGGAGAATGTTGCCAAAGTTTAACAACGTCGGAGGGTTGAATTTGGGACACCACACCAATCTTTGAAGAAAATTTCACCAATCTTTTAGGAGTAGTGGTATTATTTTAAATCTATATTAAAATATCAAATCTGACTCCTTTTACTTTCTCTACTAGTAAGTAGAGGAAGTATTATATTCTACCCAAAAATCAATGTCAAGATTTACTAATACTCTTAGTTTGAAGTATGTCATACTCTTCCCTTGAAGTGACTGATATGTAACAGTTGTCTACATACATGGACTCCATCAATTTGTGAGCTACCAAGAGAGATGGTGTTCTAATACAATACCTAGGATGAATGGACTGCAGGTTGTTCCGAAGACTACTCATGAAACTTTCATTTTATTTGTACCATCGTCCTCCCACCACAGAAAATGCAAATGATCACAATCTTCTATTGCAACCTCAATAATTTGAAACGCTTTCCTAATATCTGAAGTAACTCCAATAATATTTTCTTGAAACATCAAGAGTATTTGTGGAATTAACTGGACATTAAACAGTCATTCAAGGAAATGCCTTCATGATGCATCAGATACTGGGCGAAAAGATGTTGTCAAACTTGAAACTTTAATTACCGAACGATGAGAAAGATAATAGTAAGGCTTGTCCATTTCTTCATTCAAAACTTCCTTTATGAATCCCTTCCTTTGCCAATCAATGAAAATCTGAGTATTACTGGCAAACAGATTCGGTTTTCCTAGTTCTTCAGTTGAGTCTCTTCTCAGCAATATGTTTGTTGCAATTGATTTCAGGATGACCAGGGGAGCTTTGTTACATAATGACAATTGAGCTCTTTTTTCAGAGTTCTGAGAAGATTCTGTTTCACCTCCTCAATTGATTTTGATTCTACTTGGTCGTAGATGCTCTTAGTCTCTAGGTTCCAAAGTTCAGATATGGTTTGTTGTTGTTTTCTAGTGCCTTGCATCTGGCAATGAAGCCATTAGCATTCGTGCTTTCCAATACTTTTGAACTGTAGTTTCTTCTGATCTTAATGCTTCACAGGTCTTCAAGTGGTCTTCGTTCATTTCTGCTGGATCGTTACACAGGACACATATTGGTGAGGCTGAGATACCTATTCTGTAGAGATGACTTGCCAAGCAGTCATGATTTGTCAATAGTCGGAAGGCTGCAACAGCTGTTTTCCTTGGTCTCTGGGGGATTATATCTGGATTGGAAAGTAGTGTAATCCATTTTTTATCTTTGGCATTTGTTTCTATTTCTTGTAGATATGAATGACAAAAATTTTTTATGATCAAGCGTTTTATTGAGGAATATGAGAAATTGAATTTAGAATTTTGTTTTATTAGATATGGTTTGTACATCATCATAAACCATTGAAATGGTAAGGTTACTCAAACTATGAAGAGATTGGTTGTGCCATTCTAGTTTTGTTTCTACTGCAAAGACCCCACCTTTTAAGCAAACATTTCTTGTAAGAATCTTGGCATACACATCCATTCCAATGAGGAGCTCAATCCCTGGAGAATTGTCACCAATGTCACTGATCCATATCTTCTTCCTTTTCAACTCTTGTAGTAAATCAGTTGTTCTAGAAACTCAAGGAACAAACTGACAAATTCTTGGGTGGTCTTGTACCTCAATTTCACATCCTTTCTTCCTACTTCAATTTTATATCTCTTGTGTTTTGTAGCAGAAGTATGATTTCGCACAAGGCTCTATTCCCAATTCATCAGCTGTACTCTGGAGGAGGTAGGATCGTTGTGAGCTGCAGCATATGAAAGCTCTTACTATTTTCCATTTACTCATCCCCTGTAATGTGACCATTAACGTTTGCAGGACCACTTGACTTATACATGTATTAGTAGCTGGGATGGACGTAATGTGTTTGTAGTATTTCATCCTTGATCCCACTTCTTTCCATTTTCATAGTTCTAGACACACGACTGTAATGTACTTCTTTCCGCAAAGTAAACACTGGACGGAAGATTTGCAGTTCTTAGCTAGATGGTTGGGACAAATAACATCATCCCTTCTCCATCTTTGATCTTCTTTCTTCTATGGTCATTTTTCTAGTCTGAAAACACTTCACTTTCATGAGGTTTACTGCAAAAAATGCATGACCGTGATGAATTATTATTGTAAAGTGCAGTAACAGTAGGAGTGGATTTACATACATAGTGTTTGGTGTTCTTCTGTCTTGAAAGAATTTACTTTTCATAACCAAACTGGAAAATCCTGATTGAGGCAGCAAGTTCTGTTGTTCATTTTGTACTTCAGTATGTAAAAATTCCATAAGGCATTCAAGTTGAGATGAGTTTATACCATCCTTGCTTTCATCTCATTTGGAGAACTGACTTCTTTGCCACACATGTAAAGTTTCTTCTGGCAGCTGGATTCCACTAACGAAAACAACCAAGTACTTGGATCTGCTAATGCTAGATTCAAACAACTGAGAGACCTAAGATAAGATTCTTACTTGATTAACAAGGTGAGCAACGGAAGTTTTTCTTCTTGTGTTGCATTAGAAATCACCAATTTTAGTGGTATGTACACTTGTAATAGATCTCTTCCAAAACGTTATTCAAGCTTTACAGGAACATTTGGATAATTTTCTGATGTCTGAGGATAGCTAAGTCGGTTTCGTGAGGCTCAGTTCAGATTTCCATCACTTGTGTTAAATACTGAAATCTGTTACTGCCGTGCAAATTATCATCTTACGAAACTGCAACCAAAAACTTAATCATTCTTATAGATCCCCATTAAATTTCTTAATTTCTATTTTAGGAAGTTAATAAGTCTTCCGTTTAGTATCCTGACTACATATTGTTCCTTCATGTTCGGCGCTTAATGACTGTCTACTATGCATGGCGTGAATACATTATTTACTTGTATCCGCATAATCTCAAATTCAACATTGTATTTTTCGGTGCTTTCTCTCTCTGATACAAGCACTGCAACTTCATCACTTATCTAAAAGTGCATAGATTATTTTACTATCTAATGCACTAAGTTGTGCCATCAATGCTTCTAAACATCTGAAATTTGCTGTAAGTGAATCATGAAACTAGGGAGACCTGTCTGTTGTAAAAATTCCTTTTAAATCAGATGTTTGCAAAGCACTGTCTCATGGGTAACCTAGCTTTCTTCAGTTTATCCACTTGTTTTCTTTTCATCAGAATTTAGTGATTAAACCAGGTACCATGTTATACGTATTTGAATACACTATTCTTTCACAAATATGTTATTCCTTCTCTTCTAGGATAGGAATTACTGTGGTTCCATCATGTTGGGGGTCACCAAATGTTATAAATCTACATTAAAATATGAAATCTGACTCCTTTTTACTTTCTCTACTGGTAAGTAGAGGAGGTACTGTATTCCACCCAAAAATTCCATGTCAAGATTTCACTGGAGATATATGTTTTGAGGCCCCCCAAATCCAAAAAAATAGCATTTTTAGAAAAAAGTATGTGCGTGCGTGTCAGTGTCTGTGAACAGCATAACTAAAAAATGAAAAGTCCGCTAAAAACTAGTTGGTTTGAGAGGTAGAACTGGAACTTAAAAATTCAATGCCACAGCTAGGATTTGAACCACGGATCCTCCGCTTACCAGGCGGGTGCTCAGACATTGCTTGTGTGTTTAAAACACCAACAGTAAGTTTGTTGGCATAAATAAAAAAAAAATAAATAAATAAATAATTACCATGTGAAGGTTATTTAATCCTGGTATATAAAGTACTTACAATAGTAAGTCACCATTGGGGTAATTGTCTCTGATGTGAGACTGCCTTTGTGGTTTACCAGGAGAAATACGAACTGGCTTGAGAGTTTAATGCCATTCTGGCAGTTTGTCACAATAGCTCAGTGGTTAGAGCGTCCGCCCGGCAAGCGGAAGGTCTGTGGTTCAAATCCCAGTTGTGGCATTGAATTTTTAAGTTCCAGTTCTACCTCTTAAACTTTGCCCACACACGGCTTGTGTGTTTAAAAACACCAACAGTAAGTTTGTTGGCATAAAAAAAAAAAAAAACACCAATAGTAAGTTTGTTGGCATAAATAATAATTAACAAAGTTGGTATTTAAGTGTATACTTTGAATTTTCTGGCTATAACCTATGTAGTCCTGTTTACTCTGGATGACTTTTGGATAACTCGTAAACCGTAAGCGATAGATAAAATCTTACTATACAAAAAATGTAGATCTCGCTAAAACACACAATTTATGCCCAAATAATTTTTTTTTTTTGTAAAGTGAACCATTTTGGAGATATTCCTTGTTATTTGTGTCAGTTTCAGAAAACTTAAAACTTTTGTGAAATGGAATATTGTTGTTCATTTTTTATATGTTAAGCATGCAAAGAGAATGGGATCTCAAAGCTTTAAAGATTTGACCATCGCTCAAAGTTTACTGTATTCTAACATTCCCCTTGTACCTACAAGGAAATAAGCAATAAGATAATTTGTACAAATGTTTATGTCAACTAACACAAAGAAAATACAGGAATAAGAGATTGTAAGAATGATTAGTACAAGAGTAGAGAAAGTCATGTGAGTGAAACACATCAGATTTTTATATATACTTCTAACTCAAAGCTCTTCTTCTTATTATCCTCCCCTTATGTAGGACTTACAAGCCAGTGCCTAGGGTCAGACACATGTCGGGGAGCACAGGAACCTATGGACTGGACAGAGTGAAGACCTGGAAGCGGGTGGTCAGCCAAGCACCAGGTATGAGAGTGAGGAAGAGGATGATATGAAATGCAGGCGAAATGGATGATTGGAAAGGTGACAATGGAACAAATGGTAAATGAGTGGCGGGGGAAACTGGAGCACCCAGAGAAAACCCGCCCTGACGCCTCTTTGTCCACCACAAATACCACATGCGGGTCCCTGGGATCGAACTTGGGCCGCATAGGTGGTAGGCAAGCGTGCTAACTCCAGACTCAAAGCTCTTGTTACATGAATTCAATAACATTATCATGCTGGAATAGTCTATTATCACTTCAATTTTTTTTTTAACAGATGACAACAGAAGTCAAACTAAATATCTGCCATTTCCAACAGGTATGTCTTCTAAGGAGTAATTGGGTCCTACTTCTTAGTAGGAACTGTCATGGGTCAGAATTACTTGCAAATATTGGAACTCATGATTCCATGTACTTCCAACAAGACAGGGCTCCAGCTCAGTCCCATGGCGTGAGACATTTTCTGATCGCACATTCAGGCAGAGATGGATAGGATGAAGAGGAAGTGTAATGGAGTTCCCATCTCGAGCTCCTGATTGAACCTCTCTGTCTTTTTCATTATGGGAACTTTAAGAACACAGTGTCCACCACAAAACCACAAACACTAGAGGAAATGAGAGATCAGATTGAACATGCCATCAATGATATTCTTTTAGTGACAGTATGTAGCCTGTTTGACCTCACTGTTGGGAGTGTACTGTGGCAGAAAGGGAACATTTTGAGCAAGTGCGTACTTAAGGAAGTTGAACAAATAGAACGCAACAAAACTTGTTTTCCTCTCTCATTTTGTTGCTGAGAAATAACATTTCAAAGAGTGTACTCATCAATTTCGGACACTATTGTTTATTGATACGACTAACATGAAATGTCCATTGTTAATAAACAGGAAAAAAGGACTTTGAACTTTTATGTTTTAAAATCCAGCAAAAATTATAGGCTAATTTATAATTTCCAAAAACTGTCTTATCCTCATTTGCAATCCTTCCATATAAAACAGTGTAATTTGACCTATTGCCCTTGCCCTCTTATTCTTGCAGCTTATATACCAATCTATACTGCTTGCATGAGAACCTTTTGGGAACTTATGTTTGAGGATCCAGTAAAAACAAAATGAATGTGATTGAGTGCGTGCTTATCACATGTTCAAGGCCTATTTTAGTAGATATTATAGGGAATGTAATAAATATTGTCGTTTCGAACACTCCCCATTTGGTCCACCAAGTGATGACTGGACACACTTATTAGCTGCCAGGCACCATTTGGGTAGTGGTGCAAAGTTGATGGTACGAGACCCTACAGCTTTTACTGTGGACTCAGAACCACACTGAACCTTTGGGATACTGCACATGTGCTACTCATAATGAAAGCAACTTAAAATCACCATTTTGTGGCTGGGATTTGAACCATGAACACTTGATATTATTGAAAGCTATACTGGCATCCATATATAAATATAAAAACAATATCAAGCTTGTAAACACAGTTTAATTGGTGTTATTGTAATTTAGTTTTTTAATTTTAAATTAATTTCAACAAACTTCATATCCTGAGTTAGGTACTGCTATTACTTTAATTTGAAAGGTGAGTTAATTAATAACACTGAACAACACTCACAACATATTCTTCCGGGATGCGTTTCGAAGGTTAACTTTCCTCCATTATCAACCAGACAATAACTGGGTTTCCATGCTATTACTGTTTAGGTAGTACACCTATTTTACTTTTAAAATGTAAAAATGTATCTGTGCATCATTACATATGACAGCAAGTTTATTATTTGTCAATTCCACATGTCTGAAAATAAAATTGTTTTATATGTTCTTTCTGAACACCTATACATGCTGTCCCTCCCTCTCTCATCCATCCCCCCCCCCCCCCCCCCTCATACAAAATGATCAATGGCTGTGAAGTGGAGAATATGTGTAGTAAAATGTATAACACACTCAAAGTGTTGAATAAAATCTGTTATTTCATCTGGGCAATTTTTGTTATTTACTGCTACTGGAATTTTACCCTCCTATTCCGCATCAGTATTTAAATCTGAGGCCTGCTGTATAAAATAAGTATTGTAATTTGTAACTTGTAAAATATTTCTATTTCTTAGGATTATCCATTGCACCAAATTCTTTCCAGATGAAGAGGATTTAACGGCTATCCCACAAAAATCCAAGATGTACACTTTATTTGTCATTAAATATCTTAAGTATATGGTATTGAATAAAAACTTTTAGAACTATTTTTAAGAAAACATTACCACAAACATTCCATGCAAAGGTTAACCTGGGGTGCAGGGTTTTCTTGTAAATTGTCATCACATCTTCGGAAGATACACAACTTGAACTAAATTTGGTATTTTTTTAATTTTTTGTTTTTGAATTATGCTGTTCACAAAGACCTTTTATTAAAAATGCTTTCTATGGGTTCAAGGGCCTCAAACATGTATTTATGGTGAAATCTTGACAAAATTTTGGGTAGAATACAAATACTTCCTCTAATACATAGATGGGGAGAAATGACACATTGTGTCATTTCCCCTACATCATACGTTTAACCCCGTCCACTCAGCTACACACAGTTAGCTACCAGGCCATGCTCCCCACTGTTATCTGTCTACCTCAGAGAACTGCACAGTCCCTCAAATTGTGTCAGTTGTGGAATCATGGTGCATAACAGGGTAAAAAGATACTCCAAAGCCAAATGGGAACACAAGTACTTTTTGTGTTCCTAGTAAAACTAAAGCGTTGTGTTTGCTATGCCAAGAGAAAATGTAGTAACGTTATCACAATTAATCACAAAACCAATACATCATTTTTCTATTCAGCTCTGCCACTGTACGCCTTGAAACTTAAGTACCTTGTTATAAAGATGTGCGTATACGTAAACAAAAAGAACTGGAAAAGACAGGTGGCCTGCATTTGGTGATGGGGTAAAAGTGGAAAGGGTAAATACTTGATTGCAGTCCTGTCACCCCTCTTCCCCATGGCTGCTCTAGCTACTGTACCTAGTGGACATTAAGAACCCTTGGACAAATCAAATGTAGTATTTTGAGAACAATATTATGATCAAAGAAAATTTTAGCCATTATTTTACAGGATGTGACATTAAAAGTATTTATAAATGGTAAACTACTCTTTTTTAATTTGTTAAAGTAGTTATTTTCTTTAGATGCATGGAAAATTGCAATTGTTTCGTAGTGAAGGTTTGTTTGCTATGGGAATAATTTAATTCTTAACTTGTGTATTAGATTTTGTATGAAGAAACTGTTTTGTTTGTGATGTTAGTCTAAAAATGTTTTAACAAACCCTGAAAGGACTGCAATTCAGTCAGCCCACCTCTATGGTGGGGAGTGCTAGTGTATCTGCCACACATTCAAGAAGTCTTGAGTTCAAATCTTGGTTAGGGTGAGATGACTGGATATAGTTTTTCTGGGTTTTTCCTTATACTGAAAGATGAATGACAGGTAGCTCTTAAGCTCTTTGGATCCCAGGCTCATTTTAGTATCATTTCACCCATTTTAAACCTTAAAAAAGAAGAAAATTCTGACAATGGTGATGGATATAAACAAGAAGAAGAATGGACGCTTTTCAGTAAAGTTCATCCAAATGGACACACTATTTTGGAAGCAATCTTGGGTAGAATAGAAACAAAGTTGACAAGTCTATATATCTTCAGACTTGTACAAATATCTAGAAGATCTTATAACATTAAATTTGACATGTCCAAGACATTTTTGAAAAAAGAAAAAAAGGAGCTGTCTTTAGTGTTATTGCACTATGCATTAATTATGACAAACTGTATAGTTTTACACCATTTATAATGCTCAAAAGGGAGTACTTTCCCAAAAAACTGGGCAGCCGAAGGCAAACTTTTTAGGTTTGGCAGCAATACCTATGTATGGGACTGACAAACATTGGTATAATATTCACCAAAGTAGTCCAAGATAGGATTCCATCCTATTCGAAGCTCTGTCGAGGGCAAAACTAGCAGGAGCAAGGACTTAGGAATGTGGCATATTCTGTTCAGATCTGAAGAAGAGCTGATAATTAATAACTGAGCCATTGCTTGATTTGAGCAACATACTGCGTTCAATTTGTATAAACTGCATCTTGGATAGCTTTTGCTAAAGATCCAGGGCATGATATGACTGTGACATGGGGGCAATAGTTGCCTTCGTGTTGTCACTTTATGCTTGCTGTGAGGAAGAAATGGTATGCAAATATTAAGATGAGTAGTCTGACCTGAAAGCTTCTGTAACCATTTGTTACCAGACGGAAAATTGTGGCATGGATTTGTGGCAGTATCTGACATGACTGACCAAACTAGAGCTATGGTTTACCTTTACTGAGTTGGAGATCATCTGTTCATTGAAAAGGACTGTTTTACATCTGCAAAAGGTAGCACATACTACCGAGGACCACATCTTCAATTATGCAGCAGAACAGAATTTTCAAACTCACTTCTTTGAAAACGTGCAGTTCAAGTAGAGTTATTAATTATAACTGCAGCATTGGTGACCCTGACCAACTTGCCACAATGTCTAACCCTTGGATCTACATCAAACAGCTTGCACATTCATAGAAAAGCAGCATATATCCTTCTGGAGATATAGGATTGAGTGTGCAGATTTTAATAGCAAATTCTTGGTGTTAAGTTGAAACAAGTTTCTCTGCTGTTTTTCTCTATACTGTGTGGTTCCATAAATAAAAAATAAAATTGGTCAAATGTCCTGAGTCATTTAGCCAGAAAATGTAAGTAATTGGATTACAGCATGTCTATTAGAATACATTTGTGAACATATGTTTACCAATTGTGCAATTTTGGTGTGTGTGTAGAGGGAAAGGTAAGGAATGGTGACAGTAAAAGCTACCTGCTCAGGTCTTGTGGTGACTACTCAGAAAGCTTGAAAGGAAACCACCCCTCCCCTTGTTACTTGCAGCAGCTGATAAACACACAGACATGTGGCAAAACCAATTTTTGAGCCTTGGCTTACTTTGGACTTTCACTTATCATAGTTGAATGCATGCATGGGGAAGCAAAAGCTGATAGCTAAACCTGCTCAGTCCTCCTTTGTTGCGAGACAGTGCAGACAATGTTTTCAATGATGTTCAATTATCTCCATTACCTTTCGCAACAGATGAATTTGTTATTGGACTGTTTTATTCAGCAAGCAATAGCTAGGTTCTTGGAGATAAGGTATGACACCTTCGGTTAGAGTTTCTTGTATAAAAGTGACTTAAGGAAAGAGAAAGACAGTGTAGATTTATCATTCGGTACATAAACATACTTGTGTAATGTAACATGAAGATGACGTTCTCTTCACACTAAGAATATGTGGTCCTTTGGTGTACAGCTTGACTATTTAGACCTGACCCTGCTTAGCTGTATGCGCACTATCTTCTGAGAGGGGTTTTGGGTCGGTAGTAGCTGGGCAGCGAGTGTGTGCACAATGCAGGTAAGGAGAATACTGCCAGCCTTTCTCCCCCACCCCTCTCCTCCTCTGCGTTTCTGCAGGGTCAGGTCTAAATAATCAAGCTGTAATTACATAAAACAACACTTATTATAAGCATCATCATAACAACCAGTATTGGAAGCCCACACATACAGACAGACTTCTATTTGCATGCACACATCTTCCACCACAAGTATTAACATTTAGAAGAGTTCTTGACACTCTTGTCTATAGAGCAATTTTTGTCCTAGACCAGGAACATCTACAGGAAGAACTTTATCAGCTCTGCCATACCTTAACAGCAAAAGGTTTCCCTGATTACCCTCCCCTTATGTAGCATCAAGTGGGATGACTCAGGCGGTAACGTCTGTGGCCCACATTCAGAAGGTCTTGGGTTCGATCTGTGGCTACGCACTCTAACATGGGTTTTTCCGTGATTTCCCCATGTCACTTAGGCAAATACTGGGGTGCATTATTTCATACCATGGTTTCCTTTCCATCATTTCCCTTCATTGCATTTCCTTATCATCTTTCAGGTGTACTGTCAGGCATGCAGTGTTGGCGGTGCCGGGCAGATAGCACAGATGATTGTGCACTAGGTGGCATTTGGCCGGCCTTGTCCTCTGTCAAGGGGGGTACATTGACATGTAAGTCCTACACAAGGGGAGGGTAATCAGGGAAACAAGAGAACCCTGTTGAGTTAAGGTGTGGCAGAGCTGATAAATGTATGTATAGCACCCCTTTAGGAAACTATCCATCACTCGCGGCACTTCATGCTGAGAAGTACCGGCAATTTCCTGGTGTATATTTTGTTTTAATTCTTCCAGAGTGTGTGGACTTGTCTTGTGCACTTTATGTTTTAACTTACCCCAGAGATAGAAATCACTTATCAGAGTTCTGAGAATTGTTTCTCCGCTAATGGCACACCATACACCAATTTTTTCGTCATGAAGGGGTACTTCATGAACAATATTAGGTTCTGAGTTACAGGACCAATTTTTTCAAGTCAACAGTTGATGCCTGTGCATACAATTTTGCCCCCCCCCCTCCCCCTCCCTTTCTTTTAGGGAATTAACAGAGAAGGAGCGTGATTTTATCTTTTCTCAACAGGACTGCAACAGTTCACACAGCCAGTCTTTTGATGAGAGCAATTAAAAGTATTTTAGAAGTAAATGAGTCGACCTATACACACTTATAGTTTCACATACACTTATTTTTCTGTTAAGTGAAACTAAAAGTGTCTATAGGCTGACTAATTTACTTCTAAAACATTGGAAAAGTTTCACTGTCTATGTCACTTTGTATATATTAAGCTGCATAATTAAAGGTGTGTTTCAGGATAGAATTATTAGTAGAGATTTGTGGTCCCCTCGGTCCCCCAACCTAACCCCCTGTGATTTCTACCTCTGGGATAACTTAAAACATAAAGTGTACAAGACAAACCCACACACCCTAGAAGAATTAAAACAAAATCTGCCATGATGGATAGCTTCCTAAAGAGGTGCCAAAAATGTATGGACGACAGTGGCCAGATTCAGGATTTCCTGTCATAAAGTTGGTAAGTAAAGCCTTTAAAAGTAGTTTTGAAAACATTGTGTGGTTTCATCCATGCCTTTCTATGATAGCAGCAGATGGCAATGAGTGCCAAGAATACAGACAGGCAAAACACAGCACAGCCTGTTTGAAACTTTTTTGCTCTCCAGGTAGTTGCCGTACGTCTTCCATACCTACTCTCTCCATAGTTTTCTCTATTCCTGTCACCATTTATTTGTGCTTGTGCATCTCTTGCCGCTTCATGCATATCTTTAACATTTTTCTGCTCTTCTTTTATCAAAAATCTGGACCAAAATCCTCTGACTACTTCCTTCATGTTCTTCCTAGCTCTATGAAATCTATCTCCCTTAGTGCTGATCTTGCTAACCCTAATAATTCTTTATAACATAGTTGAGCTGGCCCCGTAGCACAGTTGGTAGAGCACCTGCCTGCTGTCCAAGGGGTCCCAGGTTCGTAGGAATTTTTTTTCAGCCAGGATTATTCCTCATCCTTCCCTGAGTCTGAAAGTATAATGGCGCCGCCGTGGCTGAGTGGTTAGACTCGCCTACCACCTAGGCGGGACCTGCATGTGGTATTCGTGGTGGACAAAGTGGCATCTGGGTGGGTTTTCTCCGGGTTCTCTGGTTTCTCCCACCATTCATTCCACCAATTGCTCCATTACCACCCTTTCGATCATCCATTTTGCATTCATTTAATATCATCTTCTTCCTCACTATCTGGTGCTTGGCTGACCACCTGCTTCCAGGTGTTCACTCTGGATGGTCCAGAGGTCCCTCTGCTCCCTGACAGGCGTCTGACCCTAGGCTGGCTTGTAAGTTCTAGGGGGTGCAAGTCCTACAATAAGGGGAGGGGAATGAGGGAAAGAAGAAGAAGAAGTATATATAGTTTACTCTTTTGTTTAAATCTGATTTTTGATATATATATATATATATACAATTCTTGACTCTACTAATGCCCCATACATTCTCTCTACACCCACTTTATTGGCATTTCTGGTTTGTTTTTACATATTCTTATTCCTGACTCCTTTTGCTTCCATTGCCTTGCATTCTGTTCTCATCCTTTCCCCTATGTAATCAAATTCCTTGACGTCTTCCAGCTTTTTTCCACTCAAATGCCATTTTTCATCTTTTGTTAATTTGTTTCCTTTTTTGAAAACATTAACCTTTGACTTAGTTGTGTTTATTGAGATTTTGTAATGCATTTGTTGCCCTTTGTAACCCAATAACCATTATGGTCCCTATCATTAGGTCATTGGCAAATTGTAATCTTGGTACTTCTTCATTTGCTATTGTAGAACAGTGCTTATTTCCCTCTTTGCATTATTGTCTATGAATTGATTAAATAAAATGGGGCTCAATGTGTACCCTTGCTGTAATCCTATGAGGAAGTATTGTATTCCACCCAATAATTTGATGTTGAGACTTCACCCGAAATATGTTTTGAGGCCCCCTGAATCCAAAAAAAAGCATTTTTAAAAAAGTGTATGTGTGTGCATGCATGCACATGCATGTATGGGTAGGTAGGGGTGTGGTGTGGGGGGTGCATGCATGCGTGTGTGTGCATGCGTGCGTGCATGTGTCTCTCTCTCAGTGTATGTGACAGTGTGTCTGTAGATGGCATAACTCAAAAACTCAAAAGTCGGTTAAAAACCAAAGTTGGTATTTCAATTTAATATCTTTTAAGGATGTGACATGAAGATTTTGAAGAAATGTGTGTTTGAAGAACTGTAGCATGTAATGTTGCAAAAACGAGTGAAATTGATTCCACCTGTGATTTTCTTACAGTCTGATGATTCATGGATGGATAAAATAGCCGAGGACTTTCCAACAACAGAGGAACTACTAGGGTAAGAACATTGCATCATTATAACTCAACATTTTATCTTTCAGAATGGTTTTCTCTGGGTGACTTCTCTATAATTGCTATGTTAGTTAAACATCAAACTCTGGTTTTCATACTTTCATTTTAAATAATTGTTTTGGAATAATTCCCTGTTAATGAAGAGGATTTTGACAGGTGTATCAGCATTCTGGGACTATTGAAGTTAGTGATTTCTGGGTTATCTTGAATGGAACAGAATGGAAAGGAAAACTTCTGTAGAGTCAGAAGCATAGTCTTAAATGCTTAAAATGCACACTGGGGAGAAATTTATGGTTTTCGATCAAAGTTCTCGCCATTTAACCCTCTCAGAAGCTTCCTGTCTTGGAAGGTGCGCTTTGGCAGCTTTTGTTTAGGTACAAGTGTTTGGCAGAGCCTATTTCGTTCTTGGCACACGATTAATCACAGCTCAGTATAGTGTTGGTCCAAAATTAATTATAATTATACCAATGATTATGTTTAGTAATGTTATAAAAATTATTTGTATGTATGCTAATCCCATAAGGTTTTGATGAAAGGCACAATAAATACAGTAGAACCCTGGTAATCTGGTAATTAGGGGTGTGGTCTGTTTGGATTTGGAAATGTTCAAGTTATCTGAAAAAAGAATGTATGAGGGCAAGTCAATAAAAACTGAGAATGTTTTTCTTTTTTTTTTTTTCTTTTACACAAAGTACACTAGTCTTGGTCGAGATTGGTGCAGTCTTATTAATTGGTTAAGTTCTTCTATTGTCCATTTGAGTATTTTGATTGATTCTAACCAGTTCTTGAGCAGTCTTGGTATTTCGTTAGTTGGGATGCTGGGGAACATTGCAGTTACATCAAATGATACTAGTATTTCTTCTATATATATTTAGGGATGAACAGAGTGTTGATCATTTTCATTATTTGGTGGTAATGCCAAATCATCAGCAAAGAGCAGAGCATCAATTTGAAGATATCTATTGAGTTTGATAGCACCATATTTTGTTTCTTTTCATTCTTTAACTATTCTATTTAGGTATACAATAAAGGGTAGAGGTGAAAGTCCACAGCACTGTCTCACTCCCTAACACATCTCATGCTAGTCTGATAAGTGGTTGTTAATTTTAACAGCTATTAGATTGGTTTTATAAATTTTGTATATATTTTGTATACACTGCTGTGGAATATTGTCTTCTGCTAAAATTTGTAACAGTTTATTTCTATTGAGTATCAATATTGATTATATACTGGGTGTTTCAAAATGAATATAGGGGTTTCAAGGCTTTGTTTAACTTACAACTATAAATCATATCAACTGAAAGAATAGTTGAAACATTGTGCCAACAAGTGTCAATGTGAGGACCATCTGTCTAATGGCATACAGCCAGTTGATAGGCAAGTTCTTCCTAAACTCTGATCTGTGTGTTTCTAGTAATTGTTACAACTGCTTGAATCTTGTTTCTTAAGTTGGGTAGGTCAGCTGGTAGCAGAGGCATATTCACATGATTATTTATGAACCCCCCCCCCCCAAGGTGAAAGATGTATGGTGTCAGATCCAGTGAATGTTAACGTCATGCGAAAAAACCTCTTGTCATCCAACCCTTGTGGCCCATCCAGTGGTTGAGTACAACGTTGTTTAACCAATTGTGTACAGATGGCTCAAGCTAGGAAGTTGTCTGGTTCATGCATGTGCACAGAGTCAGAGTCCCCCACTCCTGCCCACTGCTACGTGACCAAAGGGTGTACATCCTTTCCAAAAATAGTTGGTGTATTAGGTAAATTATTGCACAAAGTTCTGCACAGCCAAACTCGCGGGGTTAGAGACAATGTGATAGAATTTATGGAAAAGAAAAGTGAAGCCAGGACATTTCTTATAGATATTAAAAAGTGAGGGAATGAGTGTCTGCGGCAGTAGGAGTTTCTAAAATAACATTAATGCAGATACATCGTGAGGCAAAGAGAGAAAAAGCTGTTGCTGAACCTTTGTTTGAAACTCCCAATAAAATAAGAAAAAGGAACAAGCAAATACGGGTTTCGATGATTTTGATAGGGTAATAAGGAGGGTGATAAACAATTTCTGTCTAACGGAAAAATGTCTTCCAACAATACAGAAACTGGTTGGTGCAAATGGACGACAATCGTTACATCAGATGAACTTATTGTTGAAGCGTGTTTTTCTTTATTGTCCATTGTAATGTGCGACAAAAAAATATCTTTCTGCAGCATTATCATCTCACCATTGTAAGGTATATCATATGAGATTATGTTCAATCAATCACATGACAGAGTCAGCAAATTTGTAAAATTTTTAAACATCTGTATGACTGGTATTATAAGAGCTGGTCCATACCGCCATAGACTTGCAGGTTTTAAAACTTCCAATGCTATATTCAGGTAATTCTATAACTACTGGTACTCAATGCTGGTGAGTACCAAACCAACTAAAGCCTTGGTTGTACGTCAATTGTGTATTGCTGCCCTCATTAGTGAAGTGTTGAAGACCATGGGATGAGAAATCTGGACAAACATTAAGTTCATGTGACTATATACATAGTGAAGCATAGTGGGGTGGGCCCCTCTAAGGCTACACTACTATCCCTCTTGGCAACTACCTAGTTTGAGGCATCTATACTGAATGATGCCAATGAGGTGGTGCACCATCTTGCTGTCTAATAAAGTTGTCTAACTCAGTTTCTTCCAATTGAGTAAAGAGTTATAGTTGTAGTGCATGAAGGTAACGGGCACCAGTTTCAGCTGTTTCATCGAAAAAGAAAGACTAAAAAATTTCTGTCGGAATATGGCACAAAAAAACATTAGATTTTGGTGGTCTCATTGGAACTGTACCATCTCGTGGGGATTAGATTACCCCAGATGTGCACATTGAGTGTTCATATTTCTGTTTAGGTGAAATATTGATTCATCACTGATGACAACACGATCTAGAAAACTTTCATCTTTATGCAGCAACATTTTGTTTGCAATGTTGGCACATAAACCATAGTCTGTAGGCTTTACAGGTTGTAACAACAGCAAACGATAAGGACATGCATGCATACAGGTATACCCAACAAGACTTTGAATTACTCTTTTATTTGATGTATGATTTATAATTGTAAGTTAAATGTAATAAATACTACAAAGCCTTAAAACCTCTCTATTCATTTTGAAATACCTGGTATTTTAATTAGAATGTATTTAAGCTTCTAAAGTAGAATGACATGAAAATTTCTGTTCTGCTTATCATGAGCTTATGCATCAATATCTGTGCTATAAACAGGGAGGGAGATGAGAGAAGCCTGGCTCAGTCTGATGGGTTTTAAGTGTGCTTAAAAATGACGGCTTCATATCAGTAGATTTATTGACATGTAAAAAAACTCCTGCGGGATGAAGTACCAGCACACCGGCAATGCTGATATGATTCTGGCAATTGACAGCATCATTAAACAACAAAATAATAATTATGAGAGAAGTGATTATTTATCATAAAAGATTAATTGGATAATTTTATCTGAAGAGCAAATAAGTTCCATTGTAGCAATGTCTTACTCTTATGCTGTAGAATGTTCAAGCTTCTAATTACTGGTGAATTTCTCTGTTTTAGATTGTTCGATGAAGAACCGCTGTTTGATTATGGCACTGGTATTTCCACTTTCTTCTCTGAAGTAGACTTTCAACAAAAGGATTTAATAAAAATTGTGGAGGAAATTCCTGATTATGAAGGAACAATTACAGGTGACCTTAAAGAAAATGATACAGAGCAAATTGTTCGCTCACCCAACTCCAAACAAGATGAACATGAGACTTCTGAAAGAGACGGCAAACCAGGTTCAGAACACAAAGAGCATAATATTGAAAAGCAGTATAAATGTGATCTTTGTGAGAAAACATTTTCTCGGCTATCTCATGTAAAAATGCATGCTTTGATTCATGAAGGCCGAAGGCCTCACAAGTGCGACCTTTGTGACAAATCATTCACTCAGTTGTCAGACTTGAAAAGACATAACTTGTTTCATGAAGGCAAAAAACCACATGTATGCAAAGTATGTAACAAGGGTTTTACTCTGGCATCCCATTTAAAAAGACACTCATTGATTCATGAAGGCACAGAACGATACAAGTGTGGAGTATGTGGCATAACTTTAGTAGGTTTACGAAGCTTGAAAATGCATAGCCTGAATCATGAAGGTCAAAAGCCACACAAGTGCGAACTTTGTGGGGAGAGTTTTTCTTGGCTGTCTGCCCTGAAAAAGCATAGTTCAGTTCATGAAGGAAAAAGACCATTCAAGTGTAAAATTTGCGAGAAAATTTTCACCTCATTGTCAGACCTAAAAAAACATAAATTGTTTGATCATGATAGAGATTTGTACAAGTGTAAAATTTGTGAAAAGCGGTTTATGTGGTTATCAGAGTTGAAAAGGCATAATTGTATACATGAAAATGAAAGACCATATGTATGTGAAATTTGTGAAAAGAAGTTTACTCGTGCATCAGACCTCAAAAAACATATTAGGATTCATGAACGTAAAAGACCATACAAATGTGAAATTTGTGACAAAAGCTTTACTGGGATGTTTGATTTGAAAATGCATAATGTGACTCATGAGGGCAAAAGGTCACATAAATGTGAAACTTGTAGCAAGAGCTTTGCTCGGCTATCATATTTAAAAATGCATACTTTAAGTCACGAGGAAAATAAACCACACAAGTGTAAATTTTGTGAGAAAAGTTTTACTTGGTTATCAGACTTGAAAAAGCATATCTTGGTTCATGAAGGCACAAGGCCACATAAATGTAACATTTGTGACAACACATTTACTGTTTCATCAGACTTGAAGAAGCACATTTTGGTTCATCAGCGAAGTAAACAACATACGTGTGGAGTTTGTGATAAGACATTTAATCAGATATCATCCTTGATAAAGCATAAGCTTATACATGAAAATGAAAAACAAGACAGAACCAGAGTTGAAAGCAAATGAAAGAAAAATTGAGTTCCTTTTTTATGAATAGCATTTATAATGGTGTGAACTACCAGGGTCTTTCAAGAACTGATTTAAATTGATTGTATAAATGATCTCAGAGTTGTCTGGTATTTAAAAATGTGTGTGTAAATAACAATTTAACTGTCAGAGAAAACTCCAGAAGGAGTTGTGGCACTTAACTGGTCTAGTCAAACATGAGCATTTTTAATAATAGATAAGTTCCTTTTTGCCATGGACTTTGCTTATTGATCTCATTATGGGTTTTGTTGATATAAGAGACTGCAAGTGTAGATATATCAGAAGAAATAAAGACAAGGGAAGAAGCATACAGTCAGAACACCTTATGAGCAAATGGCAAATAAAGAGGTACTAAATATGTAAGATTTAAAACTTTCAGGCAATGATTATTGATTGATCGTTGATTATTGATTGTTATTCTTTGGTTACCAGCTGTGTGATGTTAATGAAGTCCTTTGAGCTTGTGGCCATGCTTGTTCTGTGAACTTCCTCAGGCTACTCTCATTGGAGTTTTCTTCTGGGATGGATATTTAAGGCCAACTTTTTCTTGTTTGTGATGGATAGATGGTCAGGAGGTAATGTGTTACGCATCAACAACTGGATGCAACTCCTCACCTCTGATGGGAGCAACATTAAAATTCTATTTTTCTATTGGCTGTATGTTATATTTTAATAATTTTAAATAGACTTTCAAAGAACTCTGATTGTAATGATCTGCCTTTGTACTACCTGATTATGCAACAAGTGATTTATGTTTCTTTTGCACTACAGTGTTCTTTTATCTATTTTTGCTTCTCTTTACAATTTCTTATTTTCGAATGACACAGCCTACAGTATAAGCTTTTTGCAGTCATGGGGAAATTAATGGCATGAAATTGTTCCATGAGTTATTTCTTTTAATGTGGTAGTACATGATAATTCTGACGTATTAGTCTTCGTGCATGCAGAACAAAACAAACACAGAGAGCAACTAAGTCGTCTAGTATCAAAACCAGCCAAGTCACAAAGTATGTTTTTTTCAGTATTCATTAAAAACTTCCACAGACAAAACAATGAAAGTTAATAATATTTTTGTTTCACTCTTATTAGGCTCCAATTTATGGGTTCATGTTGTGTTAATATGGAAAATCATATTAATGATTTACTATATATTTTCAAAATAAGTTTTGACTTGACTGGTTTTGTTGCAGATGGACATTTTTTTAATTCCAAATCTTTCAAATCAGAAAGACTTTATTTCTATCAGTACCCAACATCAATAAAAAAATATATTAATTAGTTATAAAAATGCAGTATAATATTAAATTAGAACAAAAATGAGTAAGAACATAAGAAAATTAAGGAAAAAAGAAACAGTATTTTTTTTTCCTTTCACTTTAAGCTTTAATACAGGGGAGATTTGGTATGAAAAATAATACAAATTCTCTATTAAAACAACAGCACTTTGATAGATATTATTTTACGCACCTCAATCCTGCTTTACATTAGGTTACATTTAGCATTATGTGAATAACATGGCATTAAGGAAAATGCTTACACGCCAATTAAAAAGGTAACTTGTACCAACGTAACATCTGCAGCTAAAGTAATAAATTATTTTTAACTTCTGTGTATCCATTTAGAGCTGATGGTTTGCTGAACTGGTGATAATAAGTTTTCAAAGCGAAAACACTGAAGTGGGATGTCATTGACTTGGCCGGTTTTGAATGCACTTGCTGCATGACCTAACCTGTTCTATTGCAGAACACGTGTAATATGTTTTCTTGGCTTGATTTGATGCATATTAATTTATCAACAGAAAAAGTACTTGCTCTATTTTCAATTTATAGTAAAAACTCACTTTTCAAAATTTTGTGACTTGGCTGGCTTTGATACTAGACGACTCAACGGTACTATACTAGTAACACAGGTTCAACAACTGACTGACTGACTGTATATTCATTAATTCCTCCCTCAATAGATATTTGTCCTAGCTCTGGCAATGAGTTGCAAGCCCGCTGTGATTGGGCTGCATGGTAAATACTAATATTCCCTGCTGCTGTCTGCTCATACACTTGAACCAAATAATTTAATTAGAGACCAGGGCTTATGCCTCAGTATAGCATGGACAAAATATTGGTAACCTTGCTAGGATTTGTTGTCTCGCTGAATCAGAGAGAGCTTGTTTCTCATTGGCCTGTGTTAATTAGCTTTGCCTTCTACATTGGAGTATGTATACAGCCTGGGCATTCACAGCTAAACCACTTCCTGAAGGAGGTCACAGAGCAAGCAGGGCTGAAAGTTTGACATCACATGGTGGTAACCCAAAAAGATACTTTCAAATGTGCAGCCAGGGAAACCACTGCATTTGATGTAAACAAAAGATTTTGTATTCCTTCACCTTAGTCTTGTGTTCAAATAAGCTGTAAGAAGCAAAGGAATTCCACATGGGCTCGCACAGTATGCCATCACCACTGTGCTGACATCACCACCACCACCACCAATAATAATAAACACTGAATAAAAGCTGAGTTGAAATTAAATATAGAATAATTAAAATGAAACTTACATTAATCTGAGCTGCATCAACATCAGATATTGATGCAGTTCTGTCAATAATTATGTGTATATGTATATTTACTTTATTTCTCTTCATAAATCTTAATCCAGTTTCCAGCAACAAAGTAAGATGCATTGCTGAAAAGAAGGCAACATAGGATCATTGTTGACAGAATTTAAGGCATTTCTAATGTTGGCAGCTTGTTATTAAGAAAACTGGTACTCTTTTCTATGAACAGTATAAGGTTGTCTCATAAATTCATTCACTTCTCGATCCGGTTACGGATCAAGAATGCCTGGAAACACAATTCACCCGCAGCACAGCTGTGACAGAGCAGTTGCCAATCTTTCTGTTACACACACTGACATATCCAATAGCCAATCTAGTTGGATCTCTAAGTCATAGGGGTAGTTAAGCAATTATAACTTAAAGTGTACAGAGGGTTCAGGTGCTATAAATGGAACTTGAGAGCAAGACGAACAAACTTATTAGACAATCTTATACATTTGGTAAAGTCATCTGCTTTTTCTGATTCAGGCTTAGGTCTGTTGCTTTTCCTGTTTGGTGTTTGCAATGTTCATGTTTCCTTTAATTCCTTACATGTACATGAAATTCTCTGTTCAGAAACACTGGTGTAGTCTGCAGTTAGCTTTAACAATGTATTCAAAATGATTGTTAGATGTTCCTACATTAATTTGCTAAAGACAATTGCTTTGAATGGCTATATTTGGAGTGCTTCATTATTTTAATGTTACCATCACTCACCAAGCAAGCTAATTGTAGTTGTAGAAGCAGCCATGTTTATTGTGTTACTCACTGTTCCTCATGAACAGGACTAAATGACACCACATACAATTAAATGGAAGCTGCAATCTATTTTAGTTTTACCACTATTTTATATTAGCCAAAAGTTTCACACTATGTTTGTTTAGCAGATAATCACACATGCTTAAGGTACTATGTATATGCTATAGTTTATTGCAGGCTAGTTAATGTCACGTGTTTACATCAAATTGGGTTCTAAGAATGGAGCAATTACAGGAATCTTGAGCCGAGTTGGTAGGAGACAATTTTATCTTGATTCTGCCTGAATTTGAGCCTCAGCATTATCAGTGAGCCATTTTACCTGGCAGTTCTATATTTCTCACTTGCTGTATTTCAGAAGTAGACCTAGCATTTTTGGAAAAACATGTTTAGCAGATGTCTTTATGTGTATATTAGGTATATGACTTGCCACATTCATTATATTTTTCCAACAAGAACTGGATTAGTTTCTCACTTGTCTGTTTTCTTAGAAAGACTGACCAATGAGAGTTTTGTAGAGTAGATGCAACGAAAGCTTGCCAACAAGAGCTGCACGAAACTTTGGTACTACTGTTTTTTATGTGGTTTAGCCTTTTCTTACAACCTGCATTTGTCCTGTGGGTATATTGCAGGATATTTAATCTCAGAAATACAGTGTTTATATACATATGCTTATGAAAGTAGTTTTAATCTAATGTCTTGAAGATTTTATGCATAAACTGGACTGTACATGGTTATGAAAGCACTTTTTGTAATATTATGTTGGGCATTTTGATAATACACTGGTCTGTTCCTGGCTTGCAGCTTACAGTGAAGTTAGAGATGTATGGCTGTTTGGTTGTCATCTAAGCATGGTCACTTCAGTGAGGTTGCTTTTCCAATTCTGTATATATATATTGTTGGAATTTTCCATAGTTTGTAAGGAATTGTGTGAGTATGAATGTTGGGTTTGGTATGGATGTTTGGGAAAATAAGTTTTGTGTGATGGCCTTTATGCGAGGATACATACATTGCATTCCAGATATTTGTGTAGTATTAAGTCTTTGTTTGCAAAATGAGACCTTGAGTGTATTTTTGCAAGGAAGTCTACCATTTCATTGCCGTACTGATCAATGTGTCCTTTGATCCAGTAGAATTTGACTTGCTTGTTACGTAGTATATCTTGGAAATCTGCGCTAATCTGATGGACAATAGGATTGATTCATTTATTATTAATTTTGCTTAGGGCTGCTTGTGAGTCAATGTTTATGGCATATTTAGTTGTAGATTTTTTGCAATTTTTTATCCATTTTAGCGCCATTTGAATTCCAAGTAGCTTGGCTTGAAGTACAGTGCACTGGTGATGGAGTTTGGTGGATTTTGAGAAAACCTCTGCTCCTTCTTTGTGGACTACGTGGCCTGCCCAAACATTTCCGTCTGTTTTTGACCTATCAGTGTAGAGGGCATAGTACTCTCTCCGCCAGAGCCTGTAAATTCTACTTCAATACTTAGGCATTATGGTTCCTCTTCCCTTCTTGGGTTCTCTGTTTTTACTAATTCAGGTAGCACTACTGACGTTTTTGGTTATGTGTTGGTGACAAAATATCGTTTTGTAATCTAAATTCTTGTTCTATAGGGAGGACATTTGTTATGACTAAGTGCCTCAATAGACTGAATAGTAAGACTGTCATAAATATAAGGTTTTATCTCTGCATTTTAGTTAATATATCCATTTGCGACTTGTGGCAGATGTATTGATACCAGACATTAGAGGCATAGTTCTTGTTGATAGCAGACAATATTTATAAATTGTGATAAGATGCTTGAATGGTAGCCCCCAGGATCTTGAGCAGTAAGTCTCTGCAAGGTGATCTACGTTTTTTGGAAGTATATTCTGAATGTGTTGGCTCCATTTGAGCTTGCAGTCCAAAACCACGCCCATATAGCTCATTTGTGTAACGACTGGTATGTTGTCTTTTCTGATTGATTGGCATATCTAGTATATTTGTAGTTGGCGGCAGAACAGTGGCATTGTAGCAGATTTCTGTTTTTTGGGTAAAGTCAGATTATCTTATTATTTATTTATGCCAACAAACTTACTGTTGGTGTTTTTAAACACACAAGCCGTGTGTAGGCAAAGTTTAAGAGGTAGAACTGGAACTTTCTGATGTGAGACTGCCTTTGTGGTTTACCAGGAGAAATACGAACTGGCTTGAGAATTTAATGCCATTCTGGCAGTTTGTCACAATAGCTCAGTGGTTAGAGCGTCCGCCCGGCAAGCGGAAGGTCTGTGGTTCAAATCCCAGTTGTGGCATTGAATTTTTAAGTTCCAGTTCTACCTCTTAATCAGATTATCTTAATTTAATTTAAAAGGTGAATTAATTAATAACACTGAACAACACTTACAAAATATTTTTCTGGGACGCGTTTCGAAGGTTAACTTTCCTCCATTATCAACCAGACAATAACGGGTTGATAATGGAGGAAAGTTAACCTTCGAAACGCGTCCCGGAAAAATATTTTGTAAGTGTTGTTCAGTGTTATTAATTAACTCACTTTTTAAATTAAATTAATTACAGCAACAGTGTTTTCAAACTTCTATGAAAGGAAGATCAGATTATCTTGTTTGATTGAAGGCCACATGCCATTTCTACTTGCTGGTCCCACTGTCTTCTCTCTGTCCATCCACTGCAAAATTGTCATAACCCTCAATTAATGAGGCTGCCTAGGGGCATAGGATTCAGAGGTTAGGAGTTAAACAGACATTCTACATAGTACTGGGATGTGAGTGGTAAGAACGAGAGTTAATAAACATAACACAATTTTTGAGAGGTAGAATCAGAACTGAAAAATTCAATGCCACAGCTGGGATTTGAACCATAGACCTCCAGCTTTACATGTGGACGTTGTAACCAATAAGCTGTGAAAACCTGCAACTGATTCATATTTCTCCTGGTAGACCACAAAAGGAAGTCTCACATAAGAGACATTTACCCCAAGGGCAACTTACTATCATAAGTACGTTGTCCTGGGATTTGTCTCAGACACGAGACTCCCTTTGTGGTCTACTGGGAGAAATACGAATTGCTTGTAGAATTCAATGTCATTCTGGTAGCTTAATGGTTAGAGCATCCATGCGTAAAGCAGACGGTCTGTGATTCTAATCCCGGCTGTAGCATTGAATTTTTCAGTTGTGATTCTACCTCTCAAACATTGCCCACACATGGCTTGTGTGTTTAAAAACACCAGTAATATGTTTGTTGGCATAAATAAATAATAATAATAAGACAATTTACTTACTAGATATGCTTCTTACAGTTTAGAATTTACATTTAACTTAGTTGGGATGTTTCTTAGAACTTAGGGTTTACCAGCAGAGATGTGGTGCTCTTAAAGCACTAGGCATTTTCCATACTTCCCCCCCCCCCCTTCCCTGCAGAAGCAGGAAACACCAAGCCTACTCTTTAACCCATGTTCTTTTGTTGACAACAATCAGCAAAAGAGAAAGAAGCAGTGTCATTCTCCTTGGTCCAATACAAAAGTGGTGACATCAACATATGTGTACCACTCCAACTAATACATAAGTTGAGCAACTTAGCATTAATATTAACTATTTTATGCTAGGGAACCTGCTACACCGCTAATATGCCACATTTCCTCCTAGCTACTCATGTCGACGTCCTTGTTGGCAGAAAAATTTACAATAAGTTAAAAAATAATTGTGCATACAATATATGCTTATAAAGAATTGACAAAAGTTCTTGGATTTCCAATACAAATGTTTCTAATTCATGGCATAAGAACACAAAATGAAAGATAAACAGTTAACGATGAAGTCCCCAGAATAAAAAATAGAATTGAATATGCCAGCTTCCTGGTTTGTAGTTTGGGCAATTACTATGTTGGTTGGTCACATCGGAAGTGGCTATAGATTGGCAGATGCTGATGATGTAATTGGGTGACACCATCTAGCTGATCTCCTCAAGCATATGCTGGGTTGTCTTGAGTTTTTTGAGTCTTGGCAGTTGAACTGGAAAGATGCGTTTGTAGCACTCTACATTCTTTCTGGGTAGTAATCATGTAATGTGTGGTTTGCCAAAGTGAACTTTATCTGTTTTATTAGAATATCATTGTACAAATGTTTGAAGCTTTGAATATTCCCTCATTACCATGGATGAATCCTGATTCCTTTTTAACACACGCCATCCAAGTTTTATGCTCCTAGTCAGTCTCGTTAATTTAAGGTTATGACAATATGCAGACCTCGAGAGGTTGCTACATACTGGAGCCCATAACAGGCGTAACGCTACGTTTACGAAAATACTCTTGTGCACATCCTGCAGGTTGGTAAGCTTTCATTGCATCAGCTCTAGTGTTTGTGAGCAACCCAGGAACATCATTTTATTGGAGCTCTAGTACTGTTATGTCAGCAGGTGTGATTTGAGGTGGATGAGAAAACATACCGTTTTCTGAATGTGGACTTTTAGTCTAGTTTATTATTAAAGCTTCCCTTGTTTCTAGCCCCTAATGAAAACACCAGTGTTTATAGCATATGAAAAGCAAAATGTATGGATTATTAAAAACAGTGTACCCTTTTGGAAAACAGAGAAGCAAAAGATAAAGAGAATGTTCCACTATGCAGCAAATATATGTGCTATAATGTTATTTATTAGAGCTTATATGTTGCTAATAAGTTATAAATAAAAAGAAGTATTGCTTATAGTGGAGTGACATTATGGTTATTGTTGGGATGAGTCGACAAATTATTTAAACACTTTTCTAGTTTTTGGGAACCTCTTTCCCAGTTTTGCAAGGAGTAGAGGTCTGCATGAGGTTCGACCTGGTCCGGCCAATCAGCACGAAAATCCAAGAAAGATAATGTTTGGAATAACAGAATAAGGGAAACAATGCAAGTTGACAAGAACATTTTGGAAATGAAGAGGAAAGACACCTTAGATGGTATAGACATGTGCTTAGAATGTCAGAGGACGAATACGCAATAAAATTCTGAATTGGAAAGTAGAAGGGAAAAGATGAAGAGGGAAACCTAGGGAATGTTGCATGGGTGGGGTGGAGAGAAGAGGGTTAAAGGAGGAAGATGCTATGGACAGGGACTTCTGGAGACAGAAGATCATTGTAGGATTAAGGAAACCCATTGTATTGTGGAGTATTCCTTAATAAAAAAAGAATTATTATTATTATTATTATTATTATTATTATTATTATTATTATTATTATTATTATTATTATTATTATTATTATTATTATTATTATTATTAAAAAAATGTCAACAGAATAAGCTACAAAATCCTAGTACAGAAATGCTGTGATATTTGTGTTATTCTTGGAATTTCGACATCGGTGACCAAAAAATATGATACATTATTTTGTACCTCTTAATTTTCAAGCCTGGGCCTGGCCCAAACTCAACAAACATTTTTCAAACAGACCGTGCTTAGGTCCAGGCCAACAAGGACCTCGAGTGAGAAGACAACTGAGGGAGAAAGACTCCCAGTAACAACCTTGTATAAATAAGACCTAAATGGAGAAAACAAAGTTTAAATAATTTTCAATTCATCCCCAACATTAATCAATTCCATATTTGTGTAAGATTTCAATACATACATTTCTCTTGTATTTTAATACATATTATGATATTATATGTTTTTATGTGCAATTGTTGTATACTATTTGGACTCTCAGTGAGAGAGCAAGCTTATGTAAGACATTTATGTATCTACAGTATTAATATGTTGTATCTTGTGCCAAATGAGAGATAAGCATCCAAGTTATTGTGAAGAATTACAAGTTGTTTGCAGAAGTGCAGAGATACATTGACAGCATATATGTAGTTACATTCATTCTTTAGTGCAGTCAATGAAGGCCAAAAATTGACACTGCCATAACAACTTATTAACAAGCCAATCATTAGTACCCATTTAGAGTTATAATTGCTCTGGGTGGTTCAGTTGGTTAGATGTTGCCCTACTGATCCCAAGGTCGCAGGTTTAAACCAGTCCCAGACTGATAGTTTTTAAGTGTGCTTCAAAAAGGACAGCCTCATATCATAGATTTACTAGCATGTAAAAGAATTCCTGTGGGACAAAATTCCGGCACACCAGCAGCACTGATAAGATCCTGGCAGTGACAGCATGTCAACAAAGTATTTTTTTTAATTTCCTTCAAGTTACCCCAACTGATTACTTATAGAATCTCTGTTACCGTACAAAGTTTTGCTTTTGTTTTATGCACGAGATTCCATTGTACAAAACATGAACAGTTCAATTTTTAGGTACGAATAACCATATATTAGATATTTAAAAAAGTTTGTGGAATCTTACTTTTGTATTGGTACACAATGAGCACCAAAGAAAGTCTCACTGTACCTTGGCTCTGTGTCACATTTATTGTTGTACAAAATGGCATAGAAATAACATATGTTTACGCTCTGGATCCTATTGCCCAAAGAGAAAGAGTGAGTGAATTCAGCTTGTCATGATTGGTAGCCATACCTAATGGGCAGTACAGGACACGCCTTTGAAGGCACTAAAATCTAAGGGAAAAACTTGACGAGTGCCCAGGTGAGCAGTCAATCTCATGTCCCAAAAGACCCCAGAAAACTATACAAAATCTGCCAACGATTTTCTTTGTTGCTCTTTGTACCAAGTAAAATACATGAGAAGTGGCTTGGAATAGCCCTAGCTCTTTCCCAAGCTGTATCTCTTATAAGCACAAACTATTCATAGCACATGATAACATACTAAATATTAAAGGAAAGAAATTAACAATTAATTCCTTTTTTCTGTTTGTAGATAATTTGTTCATTCACTAAAGTGTGACACAAATAAAACATTCCTTTCTTAGGCTTATTATATTTATAAGGACATTCCAAAGTTATAAAACTCAAATCAGGACCTACATTTATTTATTGTATTTCTTTGCTATCCATAGCATTTTTGTTATTAATTTGATATAGATACCCCCAAGGCTTTTGACTTGTGTTTGGTCTCAGACTTTCTTCACTACAATTTCCCTATTTAAAGTCATCCACTTTCCAGATTTGCCTGCTATCACCATCCATTTGTTCCTGGGCATTCAAATAAAATATATGCTGGATTTTTCAAATTCCTGAATATAGGACAAACTTCACTCTTAAAATTACCTCTAATACCTCTTAAGAGTCCAAATTCCTAATCAATGGTTGGTGAGAAATTACCTTGTGATTGACATTTGTGCAGTGTGTATCAGCTGACAGGGACCTGTCAAATTGCTGTACAGTCAGGTAGTAAGAATACATTACTGTCAAAGACATGAGGGTAATTGGAGTTACAACAGCAACAGATTCAGTGGAAATTCATAAGCATTTTCACATCACTGATGTGAGGGGCCCAAATGACCTAGCTGTCGATGGGCCCTTAAACACCACTCACTCATTCTACTGATGTGATTCTTTGTTTGCAAGCATTCCATATTATGATATAACATAATAGGCAAACATGTTAAAGCTACTTTGATGAGATTTTTAATTCCAGTAAAAATATAGTGAGAATTTGTAGAAGGAATAAACATCTTGATACTTTTCAATGCAATACTGTATTATGTTTACTGTAAAGCTGTTTTTGTGATTCTAACGACAAAATTAGTTTTTCTTATAGCACAGAACATTGTTTAATAAGTACTGCTTTGCAACCTTTTCCATAACAGGCATGAAGAGTTTGAAGACAAATCTAAAGAAAATTAAAACGTGGTTTTCTAGGACATCAGGTATATCTACCTTTCCCCTCCCCCACCCTTCCTTGTTCTCATTACAGTGCCACGCCTCTAGCCCCATATAGCAACTGTCATTGGTGATTAGTTATGCCTATCCCTCATGAGACCCATGGGCGTCGCGAAACGGGGGCAAGGGGGGCCACGGCCCCCCCTTGGAAGTTGGTGAACTTAATGTGCAGTCAGTTACTAACTATTAAACTATTATTTTAACTTTGATGTAAAGAACAATTTTTGTTTAGCACAAATTAATACAGTTATCTGCAACAAATACTATAAATTTTGACAGTAAAATAATGATTTAATATTATATGATTGCAAATTTCCAACATGTGCCCCCCCCTGAAAAAAAGTCTGCCGACACTCGTGATGAGACCCCATAAGACAATAAGAAACCGAGAGGTGATCCCAAACTGTCCATATTACTAAATTCGTTTTGTGTATCTATGATAAACATAAGAGTAAAGGTTGTTGCATTTGAATTTAGGTGAGAAGTTTTTCAGGCTTGATATCCAGTATGAATTTTAAGTATAAATTCTGCATTTCTGTAATATTGTAATACTCGAATAACTTGGATGTATGTAAAATAAAGTTATTCTCTGTCTTTAATCAATGTCCAGGATCTTTAGAAGGTAACTTTAAATTTTAAAGCATTATTTTATAATATTTGGGGTAGGAAAGAAAAAGAAAACTGATCAACTTAGTGGTCCAATGGGATTTAATTTTCATTAAACCCTGGGAATGTATTTGAATTATTTTTATCCATAGAGAACCATTCTTTCTGTGATGCTCTAAATTGGCAGTCAAAAGCCAAGATTTATAGATTTTGAAGATCAGCTTGATGGAATATGCCTGGCAAAGACCTGATTGCCAGTTGTTTGACAAATGCTCTCAATTTTATCAAACTTTGATAAAGACTCCCTTTGTATTAAACTATATCTTAATATTTAATACAAGAGGCATGAGTTATCTTAAAAGTTTTTGTTGCTATACTAATTAAATCAGCCAAGTCCAAACTCTGAGGCAGTCTTTGATACTTCCTGCATGACATATTGTATTTGGAAGGAGGGAGAGGAATAAATCAACCTTTGTACTCTCAAGTGACTGTGTTATCTTAAGTTACGACTAAACATTGTGTATAAGAAAGGCCAATGATACTTTTAAGACATGTATGTATAATAAATGATAATTTATAATAAACTAAATTAAGCTTCCAAATTTGGCATAATATCTGTTATAATTATTTTTAGCTGTGCCAAGAGTTAGGAATGGATATTCTAGTTCTATTTTTTACATTTTATTTGGTTCATTTGAGAAAAAAGTTGCTCACAGATGTATGTGGAGGCAAATATTGTCAATATACGAGCACTAAATGTCCTAAGACGAGGATATTTGTTTCTAGGAGCAAGTTTAAATATCTTGATTCCTAAATGCTCTTTACAAATTACTTTTAAAAACACTTTTACACAGCGGCATCACTGTTACAATCCACCACCATTTGTTACGAGTATGATCATTCAGGGCAAGTGAAGGGGTGTGGCTGTTGGTACAAAGTCCATGTGACATGCAGGGAGGATGAGCCAAGTTCGGCTCATGAGCATACGTTTGGACATGGCTGAATTAAATTATTTTAAATTAAAATTCTTTAAGTGTGCTGCTATAAAGCAATATCATGCATGCCAATAAAAATAAAGTAAGGTTCCCTCTCGTACTAAAAGACAGTTGATCTTCCCTCACTCCCATTAAAAGCGAGATCTGAAAGAAGAAATGACACAGCTGCTAAAACAGTTGCCTCCAAAATAATATACTGTATGCAAAAGAAAAATTAAAAGTAAAACCCCCTTAATTATGCCACAATGTTTTTATTTGTCTAAGTACATTATATACCTTATGCTTTAAAGTTTAAAGAGATTTCTGAAAGGTGCATACTTTAATGTTGATCACATTCCTGTTTTGGTGTTATGTTTGTAAACTGTGCTGCAAAACTCACAAATGTATAACAAACCATTATTCAGCAAGTTTCACATGAATAACTTACTGAACAAAAAAAATGTACTGTGCTGAATTGTGTTAGCACTTGTAAATACAGGTGGTGCACAAAATGTCACACATTGAAAATTGCTTATATTTTAATAAACAAGATATGTCAATTTTGTCTTTTTACTTTCTCTACAGGTAAGTAGGGGAAGTATTGTATTCCCCCTACTTACCAGTAGAGAAAGTATTGTATTCCACCCAAAAATTCGATGTCGAGATTTCACCAGAAATATATGTTTTGAGGCCCCCTGAATCCAAAAAAAAAGCATTTTTAGAAAAAGGTCTCTGTGTGTGTGTCTGTCAGTCTGTGGACAGCATAACTCAAAAACAAAAAGTCGGTTAAAAACCAAAGTTGGTACTTAAGTTTAATGTCTTTCAAGGATGCGACATGAAGATTTTGAAGAAAATAGCCCCATCCTACACTACCCTTTACATGGAAGATTTTTCAAAAATTTTTATTTTCTTGAAAATGGCACTAACGATTTTGATTAAAATGCCATATGTTTGAGATACTTTGATGACAAATGAAATGTATATCTTGAATTTTCTGGCTATAGCTCCTGTAGTCGTATTTACTTTGGACGACTTTTGCATAATTGGTGAACCGTTAGAGATAGACCAAATCATACTCTACAACAAATGTAGATCTTGCTAAAATACACAATTTATGTCTCAATAAATTTTCTTGTAAGTTGAACCATTTCGGAGATATTCCTTGTTGTGTGTGAGTTTCGGAAAATTGCTTTCGTGAAATGGTACATCGTTGTTCATTTTTTTTTATATGTTACGTGTGCAAAGAGAACGGAATCTCAAAGCTTTAAAAGATTTGTCTATCGCACAAAGCCTACTGTATTCTAATATTCCCCTTGCACCTACAAGGAAATAACCAATAAAATAATTTGTACAAATGTTTATTTTAACTAACATGAAGAAGATATAGGAATAAGAGTTTGTAAGAATGGTTAGTACAAGAGTAGAGAAAGTCATGTGAATGCAACACATCAGATTTTTTAAATTAATCTTAAGACTGTGTATATTCAGCGAGCACTCAGTACATGTTCAATATGTTCCCCTTATTGACATACCACCTCTTCAAGACGAACTGTGATGTTTCCGATTATCCTACAACACAAGTCTTCCATTATTTCCTGGAAAAATGTTGTGATAGCCGCTCACAGTTGCATTAGATTAAGTGGTTTGCTGCAGTAGACTGTGTCCTTTAAATATCCCCATACTAAATAATCAGGGATTAATACTTGGACTGTGTGGTGGCCATATTGAGCCTCCCCGGAAACGTTCTGGCTGTCAATGGTACATCACCTGGTGCCTGAAATGTTCACTTAGGAAATCCAAAACAAGTTTGCTGTATGAGGATGAGCTCCATCTCTCATGAACCATCACGTCTCCATTGTTAACCCTGTTGCATAAAGTTACAGAAGAAAATTGTTCTGCAACATGTCCATGTAGCACTGTTAGCTGTGACATTGAAAAAGACTGGACAAATAATTCCATGGCTAGAAATGGCACTTCATACACTCACTTTTTCTCCATAATTTTCAATCTCTTGTGCAACATCAGGAGCTTCTCATATACTTCATCTGAGAACGTGTTATGAAGCATGGCATCATTTTCAAGAGTTGAAGTTGCCGTATGTTGTCATTTTCTGTCAGTTTTATACAACACTGTCATTTTGTATCACAATAATTTCACACCAGCATGAAGTACTCTCTGAAGAGAACAATGTGAGATGCTCAATTGGAGTGAACCTTGCCTCCTGGATTTTCTTTGACTTCATGTGAAAGCCACTCTCACAGCATCAATGTTCTCTGGAGTACGGACTGTGTTGGTACAAGGTCGCTTTTACACTAAAATACTGCCATCAGTTTCAAACTTTGTGGTCAGCCTATACACTGCCTGCAGTAGGCCCATCTTGTTCAAAAATGAACACAGAAGCATTGCTGAGTCTCCACTACACTCTTCGTTTCCATGTAGAACAACAGTTTTCACTTTGTGCTCTAGTGTTAACCAGTCTTTGTCTGCCATATTACTAAACCTAATAGGGAGCAACACGCATGTGCAATAGTGACGATTGTATTCTGTTAAACCATGCAAGAACTATAGTTACTCGTCACAACATTCCAAAGTTGCCAACCTGCAAATAAAATATTTATTAGACAATGTCAATGTGTAACATTTCGTGTGCCACCCTGTATATAACTGTCAGTATAATAAAGCAATGTTAAAAAAAATAGGGCAATATTGTATTTTATCCTCATTACTCTTTTCACCAATTGCTCCATTACCACCTTTCCAATCATTGATTTTGCCTGCATTTCATATCCTCTTCCACACTGTCATACCTGGTGCTTGGCTGACCACTCGCTTCCAGGTCTTCACTCTGTCCGGTCCAGAGGTTCCTGTGCTCCCTGACAGGCAGCTGTGGTTTGTACAGCTTGTCTAAAACATTCTGACATTCCGTCACTCCCGAAGCAAAGAGCATAAAAGAGAAGTGGTGATCAGTCTTCCAGCTGGCATGAGAGTGACAAGTTCATATGTTGAATACGCGACTGCCTCCAAGTTCTGATAACCTTCTAGTCATTTGCTCCCCCACCACTCTCAACACTTCCCTGTATTTCTCCTCACTTGTGCATATGGAGTGTCAGGATGTTTTAGACAAGCTGTAAGTCCTAGGGGGTGTAAGTCCTACATAAGGACTTACAGGTAAAGAAGAACTTTATAGCTGTTTGCATCCTTCCCCTCTGCATCAGCTTGTTTATACAAACATAAGAGTAAATATTTACAGCAATTTTTTTACTAGCAACTACACATTAATTTTCTAATGGTTTCACATTCTCTTTTGCCCAACTCATGATCTACAGCTTCCTATAATTACAAGTTAGCAAAGATGGAAATGACAACTTGTCTTGAAAGCCTTAGAATTTCTTTATACCTTACACAGGAGATTAAGTATGCTTATGTCACTGGGTGCTTGTTTTCGAGAGTTGCTGGTTTTGCAGTAGTAAATAAAACATTAAAAGTATTGTTGTACTTTTTAAATGTGGCAAAGGACCTAGCTAGGATCTGCATGTGTGACATCAAATTGATGGTGGGGGTAACATCTCCATTTTCTATTTGAAATAAACAAGAGACTGCTGATAATGCAAGTAGACACTGTACTTAATCAAGTCAGGGTTTACAGGTGCTATAGATGAAACTTGCGAGCAAAATGAACAAACTTATGAGAAAAGCTTATAACTGCTATATTTCCCACAATGCATTAATGCCCTGTCATAACCATTGGAGGCTGGATATGCCCATTGTTAACACTGAACCACCCGCCAGCTTTTGTTACACACAAAAAGGCTGTAAAGGTATGTCCACAACAATATCTACATCGTTAGTTCCTGTAGTTAAGATGCTAGTAGTACAGAGAGATCCAAATACATGTGACTCACTGCGTGATGTTTTGCACAAGCAGGAACACGTCACCAGCAGCTGATATACACAAGGTCATGAACATCACTTGTTTCTCTCTGCTCTGCTCACAATCAGTATTGAGTTGATGCGATATCGTGCGGCTGCATTATTACCAATGTGCTTTATTATTTAGTCCTGTACTTAGTCACAAAGTGTACTATGGCTCAGCATTTGTTTTCTACCGCACAGCGTGTAATTATTTATGATTCGTGTGTGTTAACTCAGTCAGCTCACCAGGTGTATGGTGTGCCATTAGTGGAGAAACAGTTATAGGCCCAATTTTTTTCGAGTCAACAGTTGATGCCTGTAAATATGTGAATACAATTTTGCATCCCTTTTTTTCTTCAGAGAATTAACTGACAGGGAGCTTGAGTTTTCCTTTTCTCAACAAGACTCCAAAACAGCTCATACAGCCAATCTTTTCATGAGAACAATTTAAAGTGTGTTTCAGGACAGAATTATTAGTAGAAATTTGTGGCTCTCTCCGTCCCCTGACCTAACCCCTGTGATTTCTATCTCTGGGATAACTTAAAGCATAAAGTGTACAAGACAAACCCACACATCCTGGAAGAATTAAAACAAAATATCCACCAGGAAATTGCCAGCATTTCTTAACGTGAACTACGGCAAGTGATGGATAATTTCCTAAACAGGTGCCAACAATGTATGGACAACTTTGGCCAGTTTGAATATCTGCTGTAATTATGTTGGTAAGTAAAGCCTTTAAAAGTAGTTTTAAAAATGCTGTATGATTTTATGTGAGCTGTCCTATGACAGCAGCAGTCGGTGACGAGCGCAGAGGACCTGTATGGACAAAACACAGTACAGCTGGTTCAGTCTTTTGTATCACCCCTTAGAGTTTATTACTCCTGTGTGCCAATTACTAAGGATTTTTGTGGTAAAGGTAAATCTGTAAGTATAGATCTGATAAAAAATTATAATTATCCAAGAACATACACAGCAAAAATGACTATTATTTTTTATTGTAACCAATGTGTCATGTAACAACAGTGCCTGCATCATATTTGTATCTATTAATAGTTATACATTATTTGACATAAAAAACAACCAACATATTTTATTCTATGAATCTAATTTACAGAATAAAACATTGAAAACAGTTTAAAAATATTAGCAAACTTATCACGTGTACACAAGACTGATCTACAAGCCTGAGAATGATTATCTTAAGCATTTATTTCTGTTTCACTAACATCAAGACATTTTTGAGCCCAAATAACTAAATTTGTTGCAATTATATTTACTGGATTGTTATGTATGAGGGTGTTCAATAAGTAATGCAACACACTGCATTTCTCTGCCAATTTTGATTGAAAAAAATTGGGATTTTTGTTTGGGACATCTTTAAATATTCTCACTTCATCTCATATAGTTTCATTAATTTCCAATGGGCCGCAATGCTATAATTAGCTTCAGAGATATTCACAGGTGCTTGCAGAATGTCTATGGACACAAGTATGGTGAGTCATTAGGTGAGGCGTCTGTCATCACAACAAGGTCTGACCTCCTGCGTGCCAGCCGGGACTGAAGGGGTTATTCTGTTCGAAGTCCTCTCTCATAGTGAAACGATCAATTTTCAAGGTATTGTGTACTACTGTAAAGAAATTGAAGAGATGACTTCAGCATGTTCATATACACAAAAATGCAAACAAACTTGTTTCTCCATGATAATGCAAGTCCGCACACTGGGGAGGAGCTCACAAAACTTCAGTGTACTGTTCTTCCTCATTTACCCTACAGCCCAGATCTCGCAACTTGCATCTGTTTGGCCCACTCTATGGGAAGCACTACGTCAATACGATGGGAAACAAGACAATGGCTCCAACATAACCAGTAGAGTTGTGTTATGCAGGCATACAGGCTCTCCCATTAAGATGGCATAAGGCCATAATATTAAACATAGATTATGTTGAAAAATCTGATGTGTTACACTCACATGCCTTTCTCTACTCTTGTACTAACCATTCTTACAAGCTCTTATTCCTATATCTTCATGTTAGTCGAGATAAAAATTTGTAGAAATTAGCTTACTGTTGATTATCTTATAGATGCAAGGGGAATATGGGAATACAGTAGGCTTTGAGCAATAGTCAAATGTTTTAAAGCTTTCAAATTCTGTTATCTTTGCACAGTCAAACAGATAAAAAAGTGAGTAATGACCTTCCATTTGAGAAAAGTTTGTACTGCAAAACTCACATAAATAATAAGAATATCTCAAAATGGTTCAATCCACAAAAAAAATAATTTGGACATAACTTGCATATTTTAATGGTATCTACATTTTTTGTATGGCCTCAGGGGTCTCCGTCTAGGGGATATGTGAATAGCGACCACAAGGTACCCAACCTGAGCTTGGTGTTTTGCTCTTCACTGTAACTTTTCTATCTGACCTTACCTGGGTCATCTCTTGTTCTCTTCCGACCCCGGTGCTATTAGGGTTCCCGAGGGCTAGGGAGTCTTTATTTTTCCAAACTCTCAATTTCTCTAATTTCTCTATAAAATCTTAACCCCAACATGCTGACCTGTCATGGCATGTAGTACGTCCTCTGATTGGTAATCAGAGGGTATGGTCGGTGAATTTATTTTGATAACTCTCCCGGTCAGGTCGGTGAGACCCGTAAACCAACGACAGGTGTGGTCCTCCAGACATTCTGGGGGTTGTGAGAAGGCGATGTGACCGCCAAAACATAAATATGGTGCTCTCTAAAAAACGGTTACTATTACTGCTATTGCTCTCTTCAATATCATTGTGAAAAATATTGGAGAGCAAGAGGATTAATGGCTTCATTGTCAGAAATCCAGCATTAGCTAACAACATTTTTTGTATAGTAAGATTTGGTCTATCTCTTACGGTTTACTAGTTATGCAAAAATTATTCAGAGTTAACAGGACCACACTGGCTATAGTCATAAAGTTCAAAATGTACATTTCGTTTGCCATAAAAGTATCTTAAACATATGACGTTTTAATGAAAATCATTAGAGCTATTTTTGAGCAAATCAACATTCTCAAAAAATTTTCCATGTAAAGAGTAGTTTATGGTGGAGGAATTTTCTTCAAAATCGTGTCGCATCCTTAAAAGATATTAAACTTAAATACTAACTTTGGTTTTTAACTGACCTTTCGTTTTTGAGTTATGTTGTTCACAGACAGACAGGCACATGGCTCCTTTTCTAAAAACTGCTTTTGTTTTTGGACTCAGGGGGCCTCAACCCACACATTTCCGGTGAAACCTTGACATTGATTATTTTTGGGTGGAATACAATACTTCCTCTACTTACTATATGTAGTAGAGAAAGTAAAAATGTGTTGCATTATTTATTGAATGTCCCTTATACAAGGAAAAAGTCTGAGTAATGATAATGATTTTGTTGCATTCGAATAAGCTTGGCAAAAATTTGCAAACTGCTATTGCCAAGAAATCTCAGCTTCAGTCTCTTGGAGTCACTTTACTGATAAAAAAGAGACATTGTTTAAATGTGTTTGGTAACCCAGTGTAGATTTCAGGATTACAACACCATGTAGCAATGTTTTCTTTTCTGCTGGAGAGAAAGAAAAAATCTGTAAATGCTGCACCCATGATACAGAATGCTTATAGAAGTAGACTTTTATTGAAAACATGTATATCGCTTTCTTAGCAATTTAAAAATTAATCTTCTTTACTGGCCAATATATTATGCAGCTTAAAATAAATGTAAGCAAAAGAAAATCAGGCTCAACTCTGGTTGACCAGTCCCTGTACTTCTTATAAGTCCATGGAAATTGTTAACACTTTTTATTCCTTACCATTAAATATGAAGGAATTAAGTACTGCAGCTTATCCCAAAGCCCAACTTATACACTAATAACACAAAGATAATCTAAAGACAAGTAGCAACACACCTTAAATATCATTAGCATTCTTTTCAACATATTTTGTGCAATTTCCATCTATTTTTAACATCACTGGCTTAAATTTCTGCTTTTCTAAGGCTGGGTTTACAATGCATATATGACATTTTTTTAAATGTATTATCTACTTATGTTCTCCCAGCAGTAGGAGAAATAAAAAGGGTGTTTCAAGTTTCATTATAAACTTACAGTCGGCAAGAGCTAACCTGCACTTGACAGCCATGTGATTCACTTACCTGCGAACGAGGCTTGCCTTATCTTGTCCAGTCATGTTACAAACATCGTGCAATGAGTAGTCAATTGGACGAAATAGAGCTAGCCTTGTTTGCAGGTAAGTGAATCAGTTAGCTGTCAAGTGCCAGGTTGTTTCTCGCCGATCATAGTGTTAAGGATGAAGCCACCCTAATAGTATATGACTTGCAATCTACAAGGCACTAATCTTTAATAAACTGCACATTTTTTTTAAAAATTGTTTCATTTGTATAGCCCTCTTCAGCTTCTTTGGTCCTATCAGGGGCTTTGACTTGAGAACAAATAAGGGGTGTTATTGCTTGCTGAACTTCGGGTTTTTTAATACTGACTTTTACCATTTTTAACATTAAACACACTCATGTTCACACTTCAAGACCATGGGTGATAGGAATCATTCTGGTTAAAGAAAAATTCCCAAACCCAGGACCTCTAGGTTGAGAAGCCAAAATGCTGACGTCTTGACCACAGAGGCAATTACACAGGGGGGCATTTATTTTTAGTATCATTGAGCATGACTGATCATCCTCTGGGTAAGATTGGCCCTGGGTACTGACTTGGTACAGCTATGGAAAAAATGCTACTTGGCAAAGCGACGAGGCACATTCACCTTGGTAGCCGAACGCTACGATCATTTATCTTGTTTATTAGAAGTGCGAAATAATAGTAACTTGGCATATAGTCAGTGATAAAACACAAATAGATGATATCTCGCACTTGCCGATATACAAGATGTTGCTATCCTGATGATATGATTGCATCTGAACACAGCGTACATACACTGCCTCACTGCGTTTGAGCGATAAGCTTGCGTAAACAGCTGGACAGTGCTACAATTTTTCCGATATGCCTCTTGGCTTTGCCAAGTAATAGGCTGTGTCTGATAAGACAATAACATATGGAACAGAGACTATCAATAAACTAAGCTGCATGTTGGAAATATCAACTTGTGTAAACCACACTGCCATGCAACATGCGACTTACAGAAATATTCTGAACCCCTAATGCACAAAATCATTTTTTCCATGGCTGTACAAGTGGTGGAGATTGTGATTAAGGTTAAAATTAGGAAGGACAATAAAGCTGCCGTATACACCAACCACTGCTGGTCTATTGTGCTTTGCTTTCTTTTTCTTAGTAACCAAGGATACTGCATTCTTTATGGTAGAATTAAAAGTTTTGAAGGGAATTCCTTGGGGTTCCTCTAAATGTAGGGACTTTCACACAGATATCTTTCCCTTAATACTTCACAAGGGTCACACTCAGAGCAGATGGGATAGTCTCATCTGGGGTCTGATATTTACCCAATTTTTGGTAGATGTCCTTTTAGCTGGCAGTATCCTGTTATCAGGCCCAAAATCCATGTAAGTGTTGGTATCACTTAATTGAGTCCCGGTCTGTATTCTTTTTTGCTGTCCATTTCTATATGGTCTTATGGAAGTAACCATAGGACAGGCCAAGTGTTGGTTCAGAACCTAACGGGAAAGCAAAAACATTCCAACAGGCTGTGCGTGTTTTACCTGTCTGCGTTCTCGGCATTCATTGCTGTCAGCTGCTATCGTAGAAAGGCATGGATGAAACCATAGACCATTTTTAAAACTACTTTTAAAGGCTTTACTTACCAATTTTATGAAAAGAGATCCTTATTGGAGCTTTGAGAAACCTAATACTCTTCATGAATTATGCCTTCATGATGAAAAAAATGGCAGAGAAAGTGTTATTAGGGCCAATTTTTCCAAGTCAACAGTTGACATCCATACATAAGTGAATACAATTTTCCCCTATTTTTAGCAGACAGAGAGCGTGATTTTACCTTTTTTCAATAACACTATAACAGCTCATACGCCAATCTTTTTATGACAACAATTTAAAGTGTGTTTCAGGACAGAATTATTAGTACAGATCTGTGGGCTCCTTGGTCCCCCAAACTAACCTCTGCGATTTCTACCTCTGGGGTAACTTAAAGTGTCCAAGACAAACCCACACACCTGAAAGACTTAAAACAAAATATCCGCCAGGAAATTGCCAGCATATCCCAATGTGAACTATGGCAAGTGATAGTTTCCTAAAGAAATGCCAAAAATGTATGGTCAATGACGGTGACCAATTTCAGCATCTCCTTTCACAAAGTTGGTAAGTAAAGCCTTTAAAAGTAGTTTTAAAAACACTGCATGGTTTCATCTGCACCTTTCTGTGATAGCAACAGATGGCAACAAGCGCCGAGGATGTGGACAAGATAGACACTGTACAGCCCGTCAAACGCTTTGCTCTCCCATTACAATTGCATTACTGATCTTTCCTTTGCCATGAATTCCTGGGTGTCCTGGCACCCACATCAGTGTAACTGATGTATGTTCAGCCAGCCTTATCAGGCATTTATGGTATTCCAAGACCAGTTTTGTGGTACAGCCTTATGAGATCCTCAGGAACAATATGACAAGCCACTTGATGGAAAAGCAGTGGTTCCAGTCTCACAAACTGAAACTAAGCAGCTAATGAGAGGTGGCACTTGGACTATATGTCACTATTATTGCCCTCTGCCCATGATGTGGGTGCAACGGCTAGTAGATCTTTTGGGACATATGTTTATGTGAATCTTTTTCCTTCTTTCAGTGTAGGAACCCATTCTCAAACTTTGTAAAAACATTTTTGAATCAGCCTTTATAATGCAACATTTTACAATAATATCTTTTAAAGATCTTTTTTTTGCTTTTGCAGCTTTTGATGTTTAATGTACTAGGAACCAAATGAGCACTTACTATGCATATATAAGTAAACAACCTTATAATACAGCAGCAAATATAACATTGCAAATTAATTGTTAAGTACCTTTGAAACTTTTAAAAACTAGTATCATAATAAAGTAAGTACATTAGAGTCGATTTTTGTAGTAGAAATAACAAATGCTCTACTGTTTCACAACAAGAATTTGACAGTCTGTTTTTAGTTATTTAAAGACTGCATTTCAACCTCTTAGCATATTTAACCCAGATCACTGAACTAAGCCATTCATGTACATCACTAGTAATGCTCGTATTGCACACTGCAGTGCAAGGATTTTGGTATCATTGATGTCTGTGTTAGGACTGGGTTTTTATGTGTAAAAAATGCTTAGCGTATTGGTGCGAAAATAAGCCACACTTTTTAACCAAATTTCACTCTTGAACAGTTAGTGTGCAGTTATATCCACTATCTGGTCTTTTTACACACCCTTGCTGCAAAAACATCAAGCTCATTTGCAAAAAAAAAAAAAAAAAAAAATGTTCTTTAACGATGCTGTCAATTGCCAGGATCACATCAGCGTCGCCGCTGTGCCGGAATTTTGTCCCGCAGAAGTTCTTTAACATGCCAGTAAATCTACTGACATGGAGCTGTCATTTTTAAGCACACTTAAAAACCATCGGTCTGGGCCGGATTTGAACCCGTGACCTTGGGATCAGTAGGCCAGCGTCTAACCAACTGAGCCACCCAGACCGACAAGCTCATTTGCAGGAATATAACCAGCGTTGGTAACAGAAACTGGCAGTACGGCATTTTACTATGCATCAATGCAAACATTTACCAGTATTTTATTGGCATTAACATTATGTAAGTCCCCTCAGGGGTCCCCATCTTAAGGGACATGTGGATGACGACCACAAGGTACCCAAGCTGAGCAGAACAATACTTCCACTTACTGGTGTTTTGCTCCTCACTGTAGCTTTTCTATCCGGCCTTATGACCTTACCTTGGTCATCTCTTGCTCTCTTCTGACCCCGATGCTATTAGGGTTCCCGAGGGCTAGGGAATTTTTATTTCTCCAACCTTTCCATTTCTCTAATTCCTCTATAACCTCTTAAACCCTAACATGCTGACCTGTCATTGCATGTAATACGTCCTCTGATTGGTAATCAGAGGACAGAGTCGATGAATTTATTTTGACAACTCTCCCGGTCAGGTCGGCGAGACCTGTAAACCAATGACAGGTGTGGTCCTCCAGACATTCTGGGGGTTGTGAGAGAGCGATGTAGCCGCCAAAACATAAAAATATGGTGCTCTCTAAAAAGTGGCTACATTTACTGCTAATTATCTCCAATATAAACATTGGAAAGCAAGAGGATTGATGACTTCATTGTCGGAGGTCCAGCATTGGCTAAAAACAACAACATTGTGTAGGTCTACCAACATTGTTTCATTAGTTTATAATTCAATTTCAGCTGTATACTCATTATTATCAGTGCCAATGTCATTCACATCATTTTCTTCTTGAGTACTGCTAAGAAAGCCTAACATATGCCGATATGAATGACCATTTATAGCGAAAAGCATCATCAAGCCAAGGAATTCAGCATAATTATGATGCAAGCTTCAACTTATAGTTGTACGTTACACCAAAATATAGTACTGGTATGTTTAGGGTTAGCACAATGGTAAAAAATGTACATTATCAATCAATGAAAAAGTAATGTAAAGTTGTAATTTAAACAATATAATATTATATATATATATATATATATATATATATATATATATATATATTAATCTGTTCATTGGTCTAATCGAAAATCACTTTCAACATGAGCATTGTATGCAACATGTTCGCTTCTTTCTGCCTTGAAACACTTATACTTAAAGGAAAATATATAGAATTTGTATTTTTGTTTCGGCATTTTGTCTTGTAACAAAAGCACTGTGAATTAACTGTTAACTTTCCACTTTCTTAGTCTTCCATAGCCAAAATGCAATTGGAAGAGTGAAAGTAAAGTATCACTTTGCTTTGCCTCCACAGAATAACAACTTTTTGTCTTGGAGTGCAAATGCTGCATTGCCAATCTCTTGTTCAATGTTACTAATGCACGAGTATACTCTTTGACTGTAGCCTGTATAGCCATGTTGCCACAGAGAGCTGCAGTTGCGACTAATAACCAACTATTAATTTCTATTTTGCCAGTTGCCAGTTCATTTTCTACTGATACGGCTTGTTTCTGAAAATGTAGGGCATTAGAGACTTTTCAAAAATTCCCCCTGGACCCTGGACAAATGGTTATGGTACAGATGTCTTATGTGTAAGCACAAGTAAATTTCTGCTAATTTTTCCTCCTCTCTGTCGTGTGTGGTTATTTTTGCACAAAATATATTTTTGCTTCTTCCTCGAAATTTAGGACTGTGGCCTATATGCAGTGGCGGGTTATTTTCGGGCCAATACGGTATCTACATTAGAGTAAAAGATGCATAATTAATATAATACATGTAAAGTATGAATAAAAAAACTACTTTTTAAGTCTTTGTACAGCTCACATCTTACATTCAAGAAGCTGAGCCTATTGAGGTAGAATTTCATACTGCTTAATAATCCAGAAGCTTCTTAATAAGGTTATTCTTTTTTCCCCCTTTAGAGACTCGTACAATCAAGCATGTCAGAGAACAATCCAGAAACTTATTTTCAAGAAATGAGTGGTATAGATACAAACTGCTTTAACAGATCTTAACAAACACAGTGGGTTCATTATGTTGCAGGGCAGTGGATCACGCATATGTGTGCCCCACATTACTTACTCATGCACTATAATGAGTACCAATCTTGTTAAGTTGTCTATCTTAATTCAGACATTCCTGGTATCATCAGACAACATTTTTATTCATCATAGGCATAAATTTTTCTTGTTTAATTTTCACAATTTCTGTTCTTAACTTGTCTATGATGCAAGGATTGTTCCTATAAACTTTATGTTTATGGTTTTTATGTATCATTATGAAAACTCATTGTTCAAGCACAAACTTTTTGGTAGAAATTTCAGTGGCTAATAACAAGACAAGAATAATAAGAATAGTCTATTACTAAAGACGAGACTTTCATGCACTATAAAATCCCAAAAATGCACACATTCATGCACTATAACAATTTCCTTACATCACTTCACTTCTTTTAGCACAGTTAACAACTAACAACATTTCTATATTGTTTTCTGTGAGGTTTCTGCATTCGTCAGTCAATATGTCTTTGTAGGTAGAGAATGACCTTTCTACATCACAAGACGTAAGGGTGCAAACTTAAAGCAACACATTTGTGACAGTGTGAGGTCAATAGTTCATTCAAGTGTTCGCCACAGAGAACAGGGTTTGCATTTATGATCCTCTCCAGGTTCTTCTTTGCCACTACACTCACTTTACCAGGGCCAGAATTGAGGGATCTTTGAAATTTCGTAACAATTGACATTGAGTCTACCAGTGGCAGGCATGTGACGTCTAATTTTTTTATTGAAGAGGGTAGATTACAGATCAAATCTCACACTCTAAAGAACACTTGACCGGCACGAGCTGTGACAATGAGTCAACTGGGTGTGTTCCCTGCTTTCAAAGTTCAAATTCTTCACTCTTTCCACATAAGTGGTACGCACTGGACTTGTAAAAGCACATCACACATTACAAGAGAGCCAGGAAACTGGAAATACAATTCGGAGAATGGGAAATTATACAAAGATATTTATTTTATTAAAGTGAGGAACACGAGTAAAATAACTGTCACAAAAATTAAGAAGTTCACTCTGGCATGCATTTAAAATTAATATAATGTAAATTATCTGCACAATAAAGCCAAAAATTCCTTAAATATGCATTATGCATGCTTTATCCCCAAAAATGCCAAAACATGCAAATATGCACAGAAAAAGAACACATTTTTGGGACTGGAAAGTAATGAAATGGGTAAGTACTAAGTTTGAGCAATGTCATATGTTCCTATAAAAACATGCATTTGCATGAAAGTCTCCTCTTTGTCTAGAACAATTCGCACAGACATCTTAAACCTTTACATTTTTTATGCACAATGAACAAATCAAGTCTTTACAATTCAAAGTGAATATGAAAATTGACTGTGTACAAGTATAATATAGCTTTGTGTTTTGGATGGAAACTGAAAGATCTGTGGTTCAAATTCTGATTGTAGCATTAAATATTCAGTCAATTCAACCTTTCCAATCTTGTGCTACACCCAGCTGGTACAACAGATCAGTGATTAACGTAACACTATGAAGTCTGGAACTAAAAATTCTAATGATACAGCAAGTCGCCATTAGGGTAACAAGTCTAAAAATGAATTTGAGATCTCCTAGTGATTTAATGGGAGAAAAATGTAATTCCATAGGGGAATTTAATGTTGCCATGGTGGCACAGTTGGTTAGGGCAACAAGACAAAAACTGGAAGATCTATGGTTCAAATCCCTGCTATGGCACTGAATTTTTTAGTCTGATTCTACCTTTCTAAAGTGCAAATTAGCTTACAAGTTACCTATATTTGTTACATACTACCAGGTATATTAACATATTTGTTAAATTACTTGGACTGAGCAACGAAATTAGAATTTGAATTGGTGAACCATTTAGTATTTTGTAAACTTTTTTTTACCTATACTGACACTTATGCCAGTTGCTCTGTAGTTCGTTCCTTCTATTTAGTTAATGTTCCAGATATGTTTATAGAACTACTAGCTGGCTTTGTACAGGTGGCTCTTTAATGTCGAATGAGTAAATTAATTTACTTCACTCCCCCAATATCATTTATTAAATTAATGCATAATATATAGAACATTTTTTTGGTGATACATCCTCTATCTACACATATAAAAGTCAATTGCCATGTGTTAGTCTTGCAAAAACTCTAAAATGGCTCAAATGATTTGAATAATTTCTCTTTTGTTTTGTTTGCCTCAATACTGGGATTGTTTAAGAATGGCCTTAGGAAAAACCCAAAGGAATAGCTGAAAAAACCAAAATTGATAATTTTTTGCCATTTTGGATTACTTTTAATATATGGCGTTTGGGTGGACCTATCGTTTGACAGCTGCATCTATTACATTTAAAATTTTAAAATTGTTTTTTCATCAAAAAAGGTAATCGATTTTGAAAATAGATTTTGGTTAAATTGAATTTAATTACATTTTGGCCCTACAAAATCTTTTGTACAGAATTTCACATTTTCAGTAAGCAGTTATTCTCTCGGATTCCAGGGCAGCAGTTATAGCAATTAGTTCCAAGTTGTTACCAAAAAACCAAACTATTATCGAATGTTGGAAGATGCTTAGCCATCTAACAGCACTTCAAAAACACCTAGTCTTCCAATGGATACCAGCTCACTGTGGACTGAGTGCTAATGAGAAAGCTGATTTTCTTGCAAAAAAGGGTACCACCAGTGTACAAAAATCTATAGTTAATCTACCATTTTATGCAGCTAAAAGATTAGTCAACTCTGAATTCAAAAAAATTATTGCAAAATATTACTATGAAAAATCAAAGAATAAAAGATGGGAACTACCAAACATTCAAACAGTAATTCCTGAGTATCCTCGAAAAACAGCAGTTGCACCCTTCAGGTTGATTACAGGACATGATTGTCTGGCAAAACATTTAAACAGAATTGGGATATATTCTTCACCACTCTGTCCTCTATGTGATCTGCAAGAGGAAATGGATCGAGACCACCTTCAAATATGCCCGGCCACTTCTAATGCCCCATCCATCAGTGAAAAATATTGGAGAGCAAGAGGATTAATGACTTCATTGTCAGAAATCCAGCATTAGCTAACAACAACAACATTTTGCCAACACTACTTTCCAACCCAGATATAATCCCCCAGAGACCAAGGAAAACAGCTGTTGCAGCCTTCCGACTATTGACAAATCATGACTGCTTAGCAAGTCATCTCTACAGAATAGGTATCTCAGCTTCACCAATATGTGTCCTGTGTAACGATCCAGCAGAAATGAACGAAAACCACTTGAAAACCTGTGAAGCATTAAGATCAGAAGAAACTACAGTTCAAAAGTATTGGAAAGCACGAATGCTAATGGCTTCATTGCCAGATGCAAGGCACTAGAAAACAACAACAACAACATTTTGTCAACATTCATTTTGATCAGTTATCCTATTAAGGTATGGTAAATTGACTTTGCAAGGTTAGAAATAAACAAATTCATTCAATTTTGTTTTAGTGAAACTTGAAAAATTAGTTTGAGAGTTTCAATTTTCTAAGGTTCTCAAGATGAGCTCAACAAATTTCAGTAACTGTGAAAACAATTCTGTCTCATTTTACAGTGTTCATTACAATGCCAAGGAGAGGACGAGCTGAAATAGGTTGTTGAAGTTGGTCAGATGCATGGCAGGCTACTTCACGTATCTATCTGAATGAATTGGAGTTGGAAACTTGATTAGCATTGTTAATCACTTATGAAGAGTTACAACCAAATCAATTTTAGGTGCTAGGAAGTTCACCGGGTCATCTAATCTATTATAATTATAATGTTGTACATATCATATTCCTAATAAATTACAAAAAAATCACCTGGTATTCACAGAAATGGATATTATAAATCCAATTTCATTACCCCAAGCCTTCTAACAGTTCCCCAAGTTCTGTAAACATTGTACAGCCCTTAAGTAATTTCACCTCTTATCAATACTACATAATAATATAAAATAAACACAATCTTAATAAAGTATTATAAGTATATCATTTCAAAAGTTTCACTGTGTACACCACTTTGTATATGTTCAGTGGCATAATTTTAAACCTTTGTTTAATTTCTTAATTAATAACAAAGGCAAAACAGGTTTTACATTATGCAGAAACCTCCAACATCAATACAAAACTGGTGTATAGAAAGGTTCTCAACTCTCAAGGTACCAAGTTAAACATTTTAGAAATGTCATATAAATGCAAACGCCGAGAAAATTAAATGAATAATTGAATAACTTCTGATGTTATGCTCAAAATAATTATATCAGATAATTTGACACACACTGTTAGTGAAATTCATTACTGCATCAGAAGAAACAATAAAATTTTCTCACATAAGGGTTCTTAAAATATTTTGGCTTAAGTACCATGTTCTTTTGAGAGGTAGAATCAGGCGTTCAATGATATAGCTGGGATTTTAACCAGGATCTTTGGATTTCCTAATCATCTGACCACAGCAACATGCCAGTGCAACATTAAATTCCCCAACTGACAGATTTTTTTCTGGTAAACCACCAAGGTGACTCAATTTTTGATGTAACATTCCCCAGTGGCAACTTACACATTTGTAAGCACATAAAGTCCCGGGCCACATGGCTGAACAACTACATATATGACCAATCTGTGATAAGGTGATCCAAGATTCAAATTCTAGCTATGGAACTGAACTTTTCAGTCTGCTCGTACCTCTCAAAAAACCTAGCCTATACGGCTTGTATAAAACAATAATTAATTATCACTGATAAGTATCACATACATACTGTACCATTATAAACAGATTTGACTATCTTTCCTGTTTTTCTCAGTGGCTAAAGACTGGTTCACAAACACCAACAGCGGCAACAATAACTGGAATGAGAAATTTGAAATACATGTATTCAAATGGGAGTGTTCGCAACCAATGGGAAGCTTTACAGGGTCCCAGGAATGGGAATAAGACTAGGACGGACACCAACGATGCTGATGTGATCCTGCCAATAGACAGCGTCACTATACAACAAAATAATTTAATTTTAAAATTACAAATGCACAATATTGACCTCCATTTTTAGGCATCTGGCTGTTGCGAACCAAAATTATGAGGGCTGTCTTGCTTCCCATTGCCATTGTCGTTATGGTTCCCATTGTTGGGTGGTTGTGAACCTGCCTTAAACTGTGGCCATCTACGTATATTGCTTGAAATGAAACATCCATGACTTCTGTTTTAATTTTACATGCATTTTCTGTGGAGTAACAACTGCTTCCTATGCCAAGGCAATCTCAGCAAAAAATCAAAGCCTTGTATGCAAGTACCGCATTTCATCACATAATCGTCTCATATTTTGTGTTGTGGATTTTTTAAAGTAAAAACACACTGTGCAACTATTATGCAAATAGTTGTATAATTATTTAAGACTGGTTGTGTTAACCTTCAGCAACTAGTGTACAGTTATGGAGTAAGAACGAGTCTGAATATATTCAAACACTGCCACATTATACTATCCGAAGTTGAAAAGAAAGGAAAGGGGAAGGAGGGGAAACAAAGTACCATGTGATGTAGAAACTGCAATGCAAACACTCCAATAAAATATAAAATAATAATGGTGACTTTGTATTTACTGAACTAGAAATAATGTTTTATTTACAAAAGCATTTACGATACTGTTGAATCACACATACTTTTTTTACTGGAGTCGATATTAATGAATTGTTGACTGTAAACACAACATCCATTATTGTGCAACTCTTTAATACACACTAGCATCTCGATATCAATTTCTACATGAAAAAGCTGCTTGAATAACTTGTAGATTCCAGTTGCACTTTCATTCTATGCCAGTTTCTTACAAGTTTTTCACTTACTGAAAGCTCTCTTGCTGCAGCTCGGTTAGTATTCTGTTCTGTGAATGCAGTCACTCAGCTTTATCCTCTCCGTATGGGCAAGGTTCGAATTAAAAGGGGGATGGGGGATTTCCCCCTCATTATATAATTTTCCTGGTTTGTCAAAGAAAATTTCCTTCTGTGCCAGGGAAGTATTTTTTCTTTTTACTGTAAGTATTCACCATTACTGCTCTTTGAAAATACATGAAGAAAGGGAACACTTTCAATGCAGACTGTACGAGTGCGAGCTGTGAGTATGCAAAAGTATCATATCGCAAGTAAGCTAAACAATAAACAATTCTCAGGTTCATTAGTTGGGTTGGCATCAGGGTCACAATTTCAACAGTGATGATTGTAGCTTGCAGTATTTAGTTCAGTTTCTTGCAATTAACTGTTCTATTATTCATCAGTATTGGTTTAATTGGTGACAAGAAAGCAAAAGTTACAGCAAGTAATGACAGCGATGCATTCTAGTTTGAATCTCAGACTTCAACGTCAAGCAATATTAATATCACAGCTTCTCAGGCACTACTACCACTACCGCAACCGCTACCCACACCAACTCTACTATGTTATACAACACATCAATGCTACTTATACTGGTGTTAATACTATTATTGCTATAAATGTAACACAAACTTAAGTCCCCCCCACCTTGTCACAAAGTTTGATTTGAACACTGCGTATGGCAGACTTACAAGCCAGTGCCTAGGGTCAGATGCCTGTTGGGGAGCACAGGAACCTATGGACTGGACAGAGTGAAGACCTGGAAGGGGGTGGTCAAGCAAGCACCAGGTATGAGAGTGAGGAAGAGAATGATATGAAATGGAGGCAAAAGTTGATGATTGGAAAGGTGACGATGGAGCAGTTGGTGGAATAAGTGATGGGAGAAACCATCAAAAAGCTGCCTAGACATCGCTTCGTCTACCACGAATACCACAAGCGAGTCCCTGGGATCAAAACCGGGCTGCCTAGGTGATTGTCAAGCAGTCTAACCACTCGGCCACCAAATGCAACCACTCTTGGTTAAAACCTTCCATAGAGTTTCTGCATTTCCCTATACTAGTGTTTCACAAAATAAGTACTTAATAGAATAACTATAGAAACAAACAGCTGTGCACAATCGAAGAATAAGATAGCTATTGACTTGGGGCATACTTACCATGTGTAGAATAACTCACACACTTCGCTGTTCCATTATGAACTGCTGTGAACTAGCCACCATCTTGGCAAGCTGAATGGTATCTATGTATTGCATTGTATCATGTATCTTCAATGAGACATAGATGATTTTAGGAATAGGAGTGTTGCCTCAGTGTTGAGCATCGGAATAAAATGCACACCTACCCTCTAACATGACTAATGGTACTTAGGGTCACAGGGGCAGAACATTACTTTTCAAAATTTCTCAATAGTAAACCCTGGAATATTAATCCGACGATTATGCAGTGAAATGCTTATGCAATGCAATTTGTTTTTGTAATTTCAATGAATTCATGTTCTAGTAATAGGATTTATAATTCCTTTTAGTAATTTATGAATTATAGCCTTTGTGCATCAGAGAGAGCAATATTTTTCAATGTGAAAGAACTATAAGAATCAGGTGCATGATTTCTGAGATTACCCAAAATACACAAATTGTCTCTCTTTATAATTACTATGTTTCCATGGGGAAATGAAATTGATTTGAGTTGTCATTCCGGATTGAACACTGCATGGAAACACAGATTCAGATTGAACTGAATCGTTGGATTCGATCCTCTTAGAAGTGGGATCAGCTTGAAATATTGTTCTATGGAAACACTTAAAATTGACTTGATTCCACCAAAAATGGTAACTTCTACTGTACTTGTTGTAATACGCTGCACGCTCGTCATTTTGTTTTCTTGGTAAAAGTGGTGTAATAAAACACAACAAACCCACTTTTATTGTTTCTATAATCTTGAACATACTCTTCTCAAAAACACTCACTAACCTTAAAATTTGCAGAAAACATTTTTTTACAGGTTTGTCAACACAAAAGTTTGAATTATTTATGCTTGATACTTGCATATCAAAACCAATCTCATTCCAGATTGACTTCAACACAGAAATGCGGGTTGTATTGACAATAGGATTGTACGCAAATTGATGTCAATTCCCAATGGAAACATAGTAATTATTATTATTTATTTATGCCAACAAACTTACTGTTGGTGTTTTTAAACACACAAGCCGTGTGTGGGCAAAGTTTAAGAGGTAGAACTGGAACTTAAAAATTCAATGCCCGGCAAGCGGAAGGTCTGTGGTTCAAATCCCAGTTGTGGCATTGAATTTTTAAGTTCCAGTTCTACCTCTTATAGTAATTATTAGTTAAGATTTTAATTAAATGAATCATTAAGTGCATTCTTATTAGAAGTACTTCCATTTCTGTCATGTAACTATCTGTCAAATAAGCAGTGCAATAATCCATTTAAATAGAAGAAATTAACTTAAAACTATTGTGTGACTTGATGTAAATATCTGTACATGTTGATGGAGCTTTAGAGACCTTAAAATGAAATCTTGTCATGTTGTTGTGACATGGAACAGTTACCTTGTACGCACTGCACAAATTCCACAACTTCGAACTTACTGCTTGCTGTGTGTTTATGTACCGTCATCCTTTAACCCTATAGACCACAACAAGTTCCCATCTGTCTGAACAGTTACAGTTGGTTCACCGCTGTAAGTGTTTGAAGAGCTAATCAGTTCTCCAAACTGCATGCTCCGATTATCTGGAAGGAGAGAGAAAGAAATCCTTTTTGGATAAATATTTTAAACAACTCTAATATCTTATTCTAAGCAATGAGACTTTACATCTGCAATAAATACTGATTATGCAAGACCATAATAGAACAGGAAGCTTATATTTACTTTCTCTACTATGTATGGTAAGTAGAGGAAGTATTGTATTCCGCCCAGAAATTCACTATCAAGATTTGACCGGAAATGTACGTTTTGAGGCCCCCTGAATAAATAAAAAAAGTATTTTTAGAAAAAGGTTTGTGTGTGTGTGTGTGTGTGTCTGCGTGTAGCATAACTCAAAAACGAAAAGTCAGTATAGTTTACATTGGAGAGATTATATAGCAGTAAAAGTAACCAGTTTTTAGAGAGCACCATATTTTTATGTTTTGGCACTCACATTGCGTTCTCCCAACCCCCAGAATGTCTGGAGGACCACACCTGTCATTGGTTTACTGGTCTCACGGACCTGACCGGGAGAGTTGTCAAAATAAATTCACTGACCATATCCTCTGATTACCAATCAGAAGACGTATTACATGCCATGACAGGTCACCATGTTAGAGGTTAAGCGGCTATAGAGAAATGGAAAGGTTCGAAAAATAAAGACTCCCTAGTCCTCTGGTACCCTAATAGCATTGGGGTCGGAAGAGAACAACACATGACCAAGGTAACGTCATAAAGTTAGAGAAAAAAAATACAGTGAGGAGCAAAACACCAGTAAGTGGAAGTAATGTTATGCTCGACTTGGGTACCTTGTGGTTGCCATCCACATATCCCCTGCGGGGAAATTGAAGCAATTCGAATGGCCCTACAAAATCTTTTGTATAGAATCTCAAATTTTAGTCAAACAGTTATTATAGCAGTACCAAAACAAAACTCTTACCTAAGTTCCACTTGAGTCCAGTTGTTGTAATATGGTCCACTCTGGCACCAACGGGAATAAGGCTGCACCATCTACCCTGCTCAACAATCTTTTGTCCTACATGAATGTAGTGCATTCCAGGTCTGAGGAGCCAATTTAAACAGTGACTTGAGTACAGGAACACTGGTATATCACCAACAATATTTTTTGCTTTATGTAATGTGTTGATGTTGGTCAATGTCTGATCCAGCCGACCTGAGTTCTCGCACACTGCTACAATACCATCCACCTTCAGCATATAAAACAGGTATACATTACAAATTTGTGCTTAAAATTGTGAAAATATCAACATTTTATAATACAGTTTACCTGTAAACAAAACGAAAAGTACAAATAAATAATTAAATTAGTTTCTCTGCCCACCATGATTATTTTTATCCTACTCCCATGACTATGCCTATGTTCCGAAGCAGGTTTCCCTTTTGCACCTAAGCCTAACGAGAACTTTTGTGCTCTTCCTGTTTTCTAATCTAGATTTGTATCACTAGATTAGAATCTTTCTCCAAAACAGCCTTTCTAAATTTAAATACGCTGTAAAAAGGTTCTTGTTAGCAAGTCTTTATAGTTTAGGGGAATCTTTTGGCCAAACTTCTGCAGATCAACCCCGTCAAAAATTAATAAAATGGAATTGAAAGTTACTCTAGAGTAAAACATGATTTGAAGCTTTCCTAGCGACGATCATATTCAAGATGTTCTCGGGCTTCGAGCAATCACCAGACCAGCCGACCGCCACTGCCTGCATCCCATACACTGGCAATCTTTCCGGCAGAATCAGTAGAATTCTCGCAAAACACAACATCAGAACCATCCACAAGCCGCCTATGAAGATCCAACACCTAGTGAGGCCGATAAAGGACAAACTGCACCTTAATGTACCAGGTGTATACCGTATCCCCTGTGAATGCAGGACGTCGTACATAGGGCAAACCAGCAGGACCATTTCCACCAGAGTCAAGGAGCACAAACGGTCCGTACGATTAATGCAGCCTGACAAGCCAGGGCTGGCGGAGCACTGCTTTGAAAAAGACCACAGAGCTAACTTCAAAGAAATGACCATTGTGGCAAAATGTAGCGGTTTATGGGAACGGAGGGTTCAGGAGGCTCTGTCCATCTCCTCCAAGAAGAGTACACTGAATCGGGATGCTGCATTGCAGTTTAGTCCATCCTGGAAACCAGCCTTAAAATTGCAAATCGACTGACTCAGAAAACACAGATTCCAACGGAGCGGTGAACCACCTCCGCACCAGACTGGGTGTTTTCTACTCAGTACGTACTGGCTGACAGTATACTGGTCCCTTCACTCTTGCTAGTCATTCATCCTGAAGATGGGAGAGATGTACACTCCCGAAACATCGATGTCTTTTCATCACTACACCTGGCTCAAAGCCCGAGAGCATCTTGAATATTTACTCTAGAGTGTTTGCCATAGTCTAAAAGCTCCCCAATATTGCATCAGAGAAACATATTTATTGTCAACTTTTGTCACCTGTAGTAGAAGATTGTGTTACGGCTGGTAATGTTTGGGAGTGCCACGTTAACTTAGCTTTGTTTAGGTTAGGTATAGTTTAGGGATAGTGTTTAGTTTAGGTGACGCAAGCACTTGGTCAGCATTTTGGCTAAGTCCAACTTGGCAGTGTGTACGAATGGCCACAAAATTTGCCGAAGTTGCTGTCTTAATTCAGCGCTGCGAACAGCACAATTTCCCCAGGAGTTTGCTGCCAATAGTAAGTGTGAATGTTTTAGCGGGACCCAGCAGTATGCTGGTGACCTTCTTAGAAGCAAGTTGTGAGAGTGCAATGGATTGCTTCGTTAGCATAGTGGATTAGCGCCTTTGTGCTATAATGAGGAGGAATGCATGCAATTTCTTTACGACGAGGGCCTGCTGAGAACTCGAATGTTATGCAGGGAATGTGATGCCGTGCTACACCTCGTGAGGAGGATATTACAATATAAATACAATATATAATATTTAATATATATAAATAATATATATAATATAAATGTAATAATAATAAATAATAATATAATAAAATAATATAGTAATATAAAATAAAAAAAGAACGAAATAGCATTTTGTGGACCCAGTAACAAGGCAATAACAATAATGTACACAATAATTTTCACAACAATAGTATGGAGTCGCACTAGCGATATATCCGTGTGAGCAAAATAACATACACAATATCTGGCCGGCGAGTACTAAGTCACCTATTCAGCAAAATAATAATGTACACGGAGTAGCGCTAGCGGTATGTCTGTGGTGGCAACGACGTGAGTGCATTTGTGTTTAATGTGTTGGCAACGAAAATTAGTGTAGTGTAAAAAGCAATGTTGGCAGATGTGAAAATCGTCTGCTAGTGACAGCTAGCTCATGCAGCGAAACCTAGTGGTGATTCTGAAACTACTGCGGCGCTTGCGCAGTAAGTAACTTCGGACTTAGTGGCAAGTAACCTAATCTAAACTTGAGCCGTAGTTTAGCTCTTTAGGTTCAGGGATCAAATCGAGAAATGTGAGAAACTGCATTTCAATGTCTTTTTTCGTGAGTGTTATCTCTAACATTTTTGGTTTTTTGTGGAAGTTTGGGAATTTTGGGTATGTATTTATACATAGTCTGCAAATTAAGATGAATACAGATAACATGTACCATCGCAAACAACTGGAATTTTAAAACACTAATTATATGTACCAAAGAAAGCCTAGCTACCTGCAAGCGAGTGGCTGTGATGTGTTTGGAAACCTCTATCAATGCTTTTGTAAAGTCTGTCTCATCCTGGTCCGGAGTTCTAATGATCTTTGTTCCAAGATTCTCGAAGTGTGACACTATATCACTATTAGCTGAATCCATGTCACCAGTAATAAGCTCTGGAGGTGAACATTCTGCTCCATTAAGGAACTTATACCACCAATTTGTTCCTCCATCTACCGTAACCCTCAACAATGCTGTAATCAGAAATTATGAATAAGTATCCTAATATAATCACAAAATCTAAGTAATGAGTAAAAACAGCCAGAAAGGATCACATCCAGCTAACAATAATATAAAAATTGTTTTCTTATATACACTACAATCTGTCACAAAATATTTTGTTATGTATTAAAATAAGCTTACCTCTATTCCACAACAAGAGCACTTGGTCCCTTGGGAGGTATATAGGCTGATTAAGTATAAGAAGAACAAAACGAAAATCGGAGTTCTGTGCATCTAATATGTCATGTGGTTTCCAGTGAATGGCACATGGACATGTCGAATCAATCGAATTCATCTCCTGAGCTCCTTCTGGCGTGTTCTGAAATTTAAAAATTCCAAATTGCAAAGTTCTGATACCAAGAAAGCACTGCACTATTTACAATTGCTGTAAATGAGAAGCAATTATAAGCATAGACACAGACTGAAATGACATGCGTTCCTTATTCTCGAACTTCAAGCGTAATGATGCAACTTGACATACTTTTAATCTGAGCTGTTCTAGTTTAAAGTATCCAACACAAATGTGAGCACGCTAGTTTCTTACCTTCTAAACACCAGACAAGACATAAGCTCAATATTTTGATTGTTAACATTCTTACATAACCTTCAATTGACATTCTTAACCTCAATAAATACATGTGATGATTATTGATTGTCAATTGTCACTGTTCATATCCAGAGAGTATACAACAGATGAAGTATATGTACAAGTCGGGATCACTATAAAAACTTGTTGCTTAAATCCAGGGGTGCCAACCAAATTAAATACTCATGTGATATTTTGATTTCACGTCTCGCGACTTGCATAAATATACTTGCATAAATATACTTGTCATATTTTCAAAAACGTAATTGTCAAAGTAGGAACGAACCAAAATAATTGTAGGTTTATAAATGATATTCAGTGCAGTACCATACTTCAATTTGCATAATTTGTGCACACTGTCCCATGTCCAGGAATTTAGTTCAGGGGGCCAGCCAAATACGTCTTGTAAAGCTTCTTAGGTAATTTCTACCATTCTGAAAAACACATTTCACAAGATTATATCGCAATATACCGATGCAATTTATTCTCCCAAAGACGAGAGGGGACAAGAATTGAAATGAGATATCAAGATGGGCGGAGGAGGGGGAGAATAATATATATATATATATATATATATATATATATATATATATATATATATATATATATATATATATATATATATATATATATATAAGGATATTTTAACACAATCTGGTTAGCCGTTTGAGTAGCTCTCAATATGGGCAATGTTTTCGTTTTCTAGCGGGGGAGAAAGGACCAAATGGAAGGTTAGAAACTTCAAAATTAGTGTGTTGCATTCACATGACTGTCTAGTTACTCTTCTACAAACTATGCCTAGAACAGGTGCTTGTTTTACCTATTTATTTTTAATAGAAATAAAGCTTTCATTATAAATTATAAGAATATAAGGCATAAAGCGGATGAAGGTAACCGAATCAATAGTTAAACCAGTGAAGGTTTGAAAGCGTGTCATAATCTGACCTTGAAATTCCATAGTTATTCCATGACTTCGCAAGAAACAACTGATACTTTAAAAAGTAAAAAGTATTGAAAAATGCAGTACAATAATACAGAGTATCTCTAAAATGGCCGATATCACAAATATTTATTTGAAATAAATTGTGTGTTTTAAATACGCTATACAGTAGAGTAGGTACCGCTAGTCCGAACAGGGCTAGGAAAAAATCTGATGTTATACTCACATGACTTTCTCTACTCTTGTACTAACCATTCTTACAAACTCTTATTCCTATATCTTTATGGACAGCATAACTCAAAAACGAAAAGTCGGTTAAAAACCAAAGTTGATATTTAAGTTTAATGTCTTTCAAGAATACGACATGAAGATTTTGAGGAAAATAGCCCCACCCTAAACTACCCTTTACATAGAAAATTTTTCGAAAATTTTGATTTTCTTGAAAATGGCCTTAATGATTTTGATTAAAATGTCATATGTTTGAGATATTTTGATGACAAATGAAATGCATATCTTGAATTGTCTAGCTATAGCCCCTGTAGTCGTATTTACTCTGGACGAGTTTTGCATAACTGGTAAACCGTTAGAGATAGACCAAATCATACTATACAAAAATGTACATCTTACTAAAACACACAATTTATGTCTCAATAAATTTTCTTGTAGGGTGAACCATTTCGGAGATATTTCTTGTTATGTGTGTCAGTTTCGGAAAACTTAAAATTTTCTCCGAAATGGAACATCGTTGTTGATTTTTTATATGTTAAATGTTGAAAGAGAACAAAATCTCAAAGCTTTAAAGGATTTGACTATCGCGCAAAGCCTACTGTATTTTAATATTCCCTTTGTACCTACAAGGAAATAAGCAATAAGATATTTGTACAAATGTTTATCTCAACTATGAAGAAAGAAGATATAGGAATAAGAGTTTGTAAGAATGGTTAGTACAAGAGTAGAGAAAGTCATGTGAGTGTAACACATCAGATTTTTTCTCGCGTTTCCCCGACGTGTTTTCAAGCGGCTCAATTCGGAGTTGCAACATTTTTAATGTGTGGAAAAATTACGGCTTTATGCCACTAAACATTGCAATGGTGGATATATGACGTCTTCTTTATCAGAAAAGCCAAAATATATAGTACCAAATTAGGTTTAATGAAGTTATAAACTGATGATTGGTGCAATCACTTACCAGAGTTGTAACTATAACAGAGGAAGGAAATGTGCAAGTGCCAGGCACTGCTCGCGATACGCATATTCTGTCAACACTTAAAAGTAAGTGCTAGCAGCTGTCTTGTTCAACACTTAACGACTCCTCATAAAACTGACTTCTAACATTACACATTTGTATAATCATAAAGGTTTTTTGCCTGTGCTCGGCTTACAGGCCACAGTTTTCATACGTTTACAATTATACACTTTCTGTATAGTCTTTTTGGTTTGTATAAAGCCATGCGGTGGCCTCCTGTAGGTCATCGGGAGCACTTTTATTACAGATTAACGTCTACGAATTAGGAAACTGAGTTTCTTCTTTTGTTATTACACACGCGCACACGCACACACACACGCACACACACTCACTCACACACGCACACACACACACACACTCGCACACACACACTCGCACACGCACACGCACACACACACTGCACTATGTACATTACTTTACACTTTGTGCACTTTCCGCGGCTTTGCTGTGCGCTACCGTGGCTGGCTCCTCTCGCCGTCTCGACTTGCTTATATAGGCGAGAGTGGCGTGGCACGGATTGTTCTCAAAATTCACCTTTTCTGGACACTTGTCATAAAAAAGCCGACAATTTAAAGTTTCGCGAACAATCTGAAAACGCTTTGCTCTGTCGCAGTCATTGTTACGCCATCTACTCGCCGTGTAGTGGTGTGAGGTACATTCACCTTGGCCAACCGGCGTCACATTATTAAAAAATTCAAAGCAATAACAAAGAATATTTCGAAAATGGTTAACCCCACAAAAAGGTTTATTTGACATAAATTGGGTGCTATAAGAGGATCTACATTTTTGTGTCGTTAATTTTTAACTATGCCTTATGGTTTACTAGTTTAAAAAATGTCATTCTCAACTTGTCATAAAATATTTTAAACATATATTAATTTAATAAAATTATTAGAGCTATTTTTGGAAAGATCAAAATGTTAGAAAAATTTTCTGTCTCTGACGCATCTTCTTGGACTTGTATCCTGTCAAGCTTTAGGACCAGTTCATGCAGCGGTGCTAGTTCCTGCCGAGGCCACTAGGGTGACTTCGCCGCCCTCTCTGGGTGGTGATGAGAAGCTTCGTTAGGTGCTGCGCCACGTGGCAATCTGTGCAACTGTTAGGAACTTCTGCACGTCTCCGTGGCTCTGATCTTTGCCGCCCTCTGCCGGCTTGTGGCCTCGACCCAGGTGTTTATTCCTATATGATAATTTACTGTCTCTGGAGATTTGAAGATAATCTGACAAACTCATTCATAAAATGATGCAGTAGATTTGGAATATACCTCATATTTATGATATTTCGATTGTTGTAGATATTACTTTGTTCCTATCCTCTTTAAGCTTATTTCCTTTTCTTTATCTTCTCGCTGTTGGCAGATTTTCTCTTCCAGCTATGCTACAAGCGAGTTTCAGCGCATAACGCATAAACAGAGCTTGGTTTAGCGTAACCTGCGCACAAAACGCGATGACAAAGAAGAAAAGAACTCGTAAACGACACAAAAAATGGCAATAGAGGATAAAAGAAGTAGAATAAGTTGATCCATAAAGGAGTTCACACAAACATCTGTTTAGGAGAAATAGATCGGAAAGCGGCGAATAGCATTTCCCAGGCTCGATGTCTTGATCGGTTTTAGCGCAGCGCAGCACAGCGCAAACAAAAGAAGAACCAACCCCACCCTCCATGACCATATATTAAAACGTTATTGCTCTGTGCTATTATATACCCCTTTAAAACACACCCTCGTGGTATAATCGAGAAGACTTGATCGTTTAATTGTGGTCCCAGGTTCGTTTATTGATTTTCTGCAAAGAGCACTTGTGAACAGATTGGCGCAGAGAGCCTTAGAAGCGTTAAATAAAACAGCAATATATTTTACATATATCAGTGCCTGTCCAAGGAGGTTAGATTTACCTCCTTGCACTATACGCGGAGTTTGCCACTCAAACATTGTGTTGCAGTGGCGGATTTGATTTATGAAATCTTATACGATAAAAATCTGCCCATCTAAAAAACAATTTATGTGTAAATACATTTTTGTGGAGTTCACCGTTTCCGAGATATTCCTTGTTGTTTGTATGTGTTTCGCAATACTCATACTTTTCTCAAATGGAAGGTCGTTATTCACTTTTTTACCTCTTGGCTGTACAAAGAGAACGGAATTTCAGAGTTTTTATATAGGGAGCAGCTTTAAAATATTTGACTATCGCTCAAAGTCTACTGTATTCGCATATTCCCCTTGTACCTACAAGGAAATAAGCAATAAGATAATTTGTACAAATGTTTATCTTAACTAACACGAAGAAGATATAGGAATAAGAGTTTGTAAGAATGGTTAGTACAAGAGTAGAGAAAGTCACGTGAGTGTAACACGTCATTGGTGTTGTAAATGTATAGACAATGTAGACTTGTGACAAGCAAGTCGATAAAACCTCTGCAACACGTAAGCCAAGACCTCTGTGTTAAATCCGGCAACTAGACTTGGACCATTTGCAAGAAAAATAAAATCGGAACAACAAGTGTGGGACTGTGATTTGTGCGCTGCGGAAACAGTGAAGGGAACATGGGGCACTTGGGCTAAATCCTAGGAATGAGGGTGTAATAGAAAAACCACAAACTCCTACCACAAATATCGCGTATAATGTAAGTTTACATTTTACACACGGATATATGAAATATGTTGGTCTTTCAGAACTTATCATGGATTCAGTAGAAGAGATTTCAAGAAATAAACATTATATACATGTTTCACTCTCTTTTAATGCGTTTTGAATATTAAAGACACTTCAGATATGAACGCTATACTGTTTAGAAACGTTTGTATCCAGAAATTTCAGACTTACGCTCGCTATGTGTCAAAATATTTGAGTATGACTGTACAGGCCACGGTTTTACGAACTGCAGCTCAACTGCCTGGCTCTTCATATAACTGTGGTACTTGTAGCGTAAGTGCGGCGATGAAATACACGAAGAAGAACGAGAAAAAAACCAAACCATTACTGGCATTGCTTTTCGTGTAATATGTGATGTAAAATGTGAACTAGGTTATGTTGCAGGGAAGTGTGTGAGTGCACTTGACTAAGGTTTCCCTCAAGTTAACAGAAATGTGTTACACACACACACGTGACCAACCGAGTGGGGTTTATTTATTGCTTCAGTCATTAGTACAATAGACATGGTCGAAATAATGTGTACAGGTAAGATAAGTTGCCTGGAACAGCGGCAACTTATTTGCCTCTCGTGTATAGCGGGTCGTATCACAGATCATTCTTTATCCAGTGAGCTGCCCTTGGAGATGCGTATATCCATATTCCCCTTGTACCTATAATCAACTTTAATTATTTCTATAATTATCTTTAATATACATTTAATATTGTTATTATATTAAATAAAATATATTTTCATTGCGGTGTACTGTACTCGTGCGCAGAGACTTCTAGAAATAATTTCTTGAACACACGCTTCTAAACTGGTGAAATTGTGTGAGCGCGGAGTTTTGTGTATTTGAAAGTTTAGTTAGAAGCAAGTCTAGTTTGTGGATGAGCGCTCCTAAAACGTCCCCGGCCCGCATGCCGAGTCAGGGCCCCATGCATTTCCTGAAAGTGAATCTGTGCTGTGTGTGGCAAATGTCAGGGTTCACCAGACCGAATTCGACGTACGTACGTTTATATCTTACTTTTAACTGACACTGCCTTCCCAAGGTAACACTTTGTAGTCCTGCCAACTTTGAAATCACAGAAATCTTTGTTCTTATATACAACGAGTTCACGCTAACTAAATAAACTCCACCATGCACGCCACTGTTGTAATATTCCAGAAACGCCTACGTTTAGACCTGTACAGCACTCGTTGAAATATTCGTTTCAACTCAACTTCATGTATTTAAATATTTATATTCATTCGAACATGTCTTTATCGATTTGCTTCCAGTTATTGGAAATACATATGGCCGTCGTAGAGTCTACGTATAGCTGTGTGTGTGTGTGTGTGTGTGTGTGTGTGTGTGTGTGTGTGTGTGTGTGTGTGTGTGTGTGTGTGTGTTTCTGTCAATTTGTGAACAGCATAACTCAAAAACGAAAACTCGGTTAAAAACCAAATTTGGTATTTAAATTTAATATCTTTCAAAGGTGCGACACGAAGATTTTAAAGAAGATAGCCCCACCCTAAACTACCCTTTACATGGAAATTTTTTCGAAAAGTTTTATTTTCTTGAAAATGAGTAATGATTTTGATTAAAATGTCATATGTTTGAGATATTTTTATGACAAATAAAATGTACATCTTGAATTTTCTGGCTATAGTCCCTGTAGTCGTATTTACTCTGGACGACTTTTGCATAATTGGTAAACCGTAAGAGACAGACCAAATCTTACTATACGAAAAATATAGGTCTTGCTAAAACACACAATTTATGTTTCAATAAATTTTCTTGTAGGTTGAACCATTTCGGAGATATTCCTTTTTATGTGTGTGAGTTTCGGAAAACTTAAAACTTTCGTGAAATGGAACATCGTTGTTTGTTATATGTTAGCCGTGGAAAGAGAATGAAATTTGAAAGTTTTAAAAGAAACCAATAAGATAATTTGTACAAATGTTTATCTCAACTAACATGAAGAAGATATAGGAATAAGAGTTCGTACAAAAGTAGAGAAAGTCATATGAGTGTGACACATCAGATGTTTCATTTACTATTAAGAATAATTTCTGGAGTCAGGAACTTGTGTGCTAGAGGTATTTGTAGAGTTTCTAGACAGGGAAAAAGAAAGGGGGGGGGGGGGTGCGGGGGGGGGGGAGATGGAGTAAGCTCAATCACCGAAATTACTCTGGAGTAGAGTAGAGTAGTGGAGTTGGCAGTTATTGGTATAGAGAAGACCACTGAAGTTGTGGTACATATGTCCCTTGGGAATATTCCTGGTACAAGAGTTGCTTGTCCGTCCAACTAATTTCCCGGTGCAGGGAATTAAAAAGAACAGGCTGAGTGAGTGAGTGAGTAGGGGTTCTGGACGGGAGCTCTGATCCCCCGGGAATACCTCCCACGCATTCTGTGCATACAGACAGTTGAAAGCGTGTAATCCGCACGACATACCCCCCCCCCCCAATCATGTTAACAATGTGTGGGAGTTATAAACGTTTCCCAGAAAGCGACATCTGCTCTGCAAAGTCACAATCTGCCATTGAGTTATATATGGCTTCAGTTCCCAGTAATGCCGTGCAAAAAATCTTATATCACTTTCTCTACTCACTTTAACACAAAGTGTACTTAAAAACCCTCATTCTTCTATTTCCCACTTCATTTGAATCGAGAGAAACGGTTTTATTAAAAAGTAAATGATGACTTCCTATTTAAAAGAAGTATACGAACCAAAAAACTTTAAAAGATTTAACTATCGCTTAAAGTCTACTGTTTTGTTTGTTTAACATAAAAATAAAATTGGACAAGTATTTTTTTTTTACAATTCAGCTGATCAAAAAGAGAGCCGGGGTCGACTACCTCACACCACTACGCGGCAAGTAAATAAAATGACAATGAGCCCGGTAGAAAAACTGCTGGCACCGCAATTACCGTCTCTAGGGGAATTTCGGTTACACGAGACTGCGGAGGGACTTCTCGATAATCCTGTACAATGCGGTTAAATTAAGTACTATTTTTTTTAATAATGCGCTTTAATGCCCTTTTACACCATAAGATTTGTGTGAGGAACATATTTAATGGTGCATTTCATACATTGCAGGTAGGTACATATGTGGTAATGAGAGTCCTTGTACCTCACTCAGCGTGCGGCTTGTATGAACAATTCCCATCCCTTCACCACCACATGGTGCTTTTGGCAAGCGCCCCGAACATTTCACAAGCGCTAACTAGCAGCCGAGTCTGCCTGTCTCCGAGAGGGCTGCTGACAGAAAGAAAACACCACGTGCAAGTGCTGTATACAGTGCTGACATCTATTGATAAAATTGGTTAATATTTCGAAATTACAGAAACTTCATAGTGAATGCTTCCCACAGATGCTTCCTTTGCGTGCAGGTTTGATCTACACAGTACTTAGGGGTATATATTTCATAGCAAATGCATGTTTTGAGACCCCCTGAATCCAAAAGAAAGCATTTTTAGAAAAAGGTCCGCGCGTGTGTCTGTCAGTCTGTGGAGAGCACAACTCAAAAACGAAAAGTTGGTTAAAAATCAAAGTTGGTATTTAAGTTTAATGTCTTTCAAGGATGCGACACTAAGCTGTTGAAGAAAATAGCCCCACCCTAAACTACCCTTTACATGGAAAATGTTTCCAAAATTTTGATTTTCTTAAAAATGGCTCTATTTTGATTAAAATGTCATATGAGTTTAGCATAACTGGTAAACCGTTACAGATAGACCAAATCATACTATGCAAATAATGTAGGTTTCAAGATTCAAGATTATTTTTATTATAATTTTTGTCTGGTGCTGGTACATTTGGGCCCAGCTTACAGACTTACATTAGCATGTTTATTACAATTATTTATACTTATATTAAAATATGTACAGCGGGTTCTTAGGTAACCCATACAGTGACCCTCTTTGGATCACCGAGAACAGTTCCCATTTGTATAGTTCTTGGTTGTTTTTGTATGTTTCTTTTTCTTTGTCTTTTTTTCTGTTGGTTTTGTACACATATATTTACACACATGCACTCCCGCATTCACTCTGGCATATCACAAGATATGTCCTCATACACGCACACACACATACACACACACAGACGCACAGTGGGCACTTCACATGAGCGTCCCGCTCGCACATGTTTGCTGGGCACACGTGACTATGCGTCCCAGCAGATAACTAAGCACTATGTACACAACTATGTACACACGATATATACACTTTGTACAGTCCGCAGTTTTCCTGTGCGGGGCAGGATGCAGCTCCTGACCTGTTCCCTGGGGTGCAGGCCTCTAAGGTAGCGTGTGTGCGGCCTAGGGCCGTATTTGCGTGGACGCGCATCAGTCGGTGAGCCGAGTTGACGTTTAAAACATTTTAATTCGCGCATGCTTCCGATGCTTCGGCTCACCTTTGCCGATATTGGCAATGACATAATTGTCGTGGTTTCTGATGCGCGCCCACGCGGCAGTGGCTCTTTTTGTAATTGCCTCGGGAATGGATGGGATTTGGGTTTCTTGGTGAAGGCTTTGATTAGTGGTTAGGATGGGAGCAGAGAGGATTTTTCGGAGGGAGAGGTTTTGGAGAGTCTGGATGGTCTTCAGGGCGGTTTTTGAGGCGTTTGCCCAGGCCACACACGCGTATAGAACCACAGACAAGATAAAAGCCCTGTACAGGACGAGTTTGGACTTCAATTGCAGCTGTTTGCTGCGGAAGATGGGGGCGCACAACTTTAGTCGCTGTCTGCCTTTGTTGGCGCTATTTTTTATGTGGGTGGACCAGCACATTGTGCGGTCCAAGGTCACCCCTAAATATTTAACTTGCCGACGACAGTGCAATACCTGACCACCGACCGTTAGGTCCATTGCCAAAGTGTGATGCCGCTTAGAAAAATGGATCAGCTGGCATTTGTCGGGGTTAATTTTGATTTTCCAGTCATGTTGCCATGAGAGGAAGTTGTTGACATAACGTTGCATTTCTGCAAGGCCGAAACGTGGATTTCTATGGTGGTTGTATATTGCAGTGTCGTCAGCATACATGGCGACCTTGCATCTGGCGTCCACTGGGAAATCATTAGTAAATAATATATACAGAAAGGGTGACATGATTGCCCCTTGTGGGACGCCAGCCCGCATCACTCGCTCTCGTGAGGAGGAGCGGCCCACTTGGACGTAGAACTTGCGTTTTTCTAGGAAATTGTGCAGCAAATATAGATAATTTTGAAGAGCCGGGAAATTGTGGTGCAGTTTGTAAATAAGGCCATTGTGCCAGCACCGGTCGAATGCGGCTTCTACGTCCAGAAATAGCGCCAACGTTGAAGCCCCGTTGTTAAATTGCTCTGTTATGTCATCTGTTAGCCTCAGAAGTTGTAAGTCAGTAGAATGTCCTTTTCGAAAGCCAAACTGTGAATTTGATAGTTCATGAGATTCCGAAACTTGTTTTTGGAGTCGAGAAAGTATAAGTTTTTCGAGCAATTTACCAATAGTAGACAAAAGACTAATGGGGCGGTAGTTTTGCGGTTGTCTGGTGCTTTTTCCTTGCTTTGGAAGCATGATTACCTTGGCTCGTTTCCAAGTAGAGGGAAAGTAGCCTTGCTGCATACAGGCGTTAAATATTTTGGTCAGTTGCACCAGAGCTTTTCTCGGGAGATGCTTAAGTTCCTCATTAGTCACATTGTCCGGGCCGGCAGCTTTCCCATTAGGCAATTTCCTAATGAGCTTGTAAACTTCCTGCGGTGTTATTAGGGTTAGCTGTTGCTCTTGCTTCTGCGCCACCCAGGTTTGTACCCATGTCTGTACCTGCCGTTCTAAATCACGGTTGATAACTGGATTTTCGCTGAATCTGTCTTCAAGACAGTCAGCGAAGACCTCGGCTTTCTCCTCTTCGGAGAAGTGCAGGCCGCCGTGAGTGTGCAGCGCCTCAGTTGCGGAGTTGACGCTCGTGGAGACCTTAAATGCCTTTAATAATTTCCACAAAGAAGAGTCCGAGTGGGTGGTACTCAGCATTTTGTTTTCCCACTGTTCAATTTTGTTAAGTTTAATTTGATGCCGAATGATGTTGCGTAGCCATTTTGCTAGCACTTTATATTCAGGCTGACGGGTGTACCGCCATAGTCTCGTCAAGCGTCGTCTCCGCGCAATGAGTTGCTCTACCTCAGGGTACGTGCAAAAACCGGGTGGTCTTGTGGTGTATGTGGTAGCGCTTCTCTTGGCTGTGTGTAGCGAGGCAGTAAAGTTTTCAATGGCGACATCTATGTCTGCCTCGCTATAGTATGACAGTCTGGGTTGCGCCATCCTGTGCATTTCCATGGAGAACTTATTCCAGTCGGTCTCGGCCCTCCTTCGAGGACCGGAGGCACCGGCCGAAATGCCACCCTGTATGTCGAAATGCACAGGAAGGTGGTCGGAGTCCAGGCTATGATACACTGTAAAGTTAATTAAAGGTGTCGCATTTTTTGTTAAAACGAAGTCCAAAATTTCGGGGTCAAAGTGCCCCGATCTGTGCCAAAATGTGGGATCTGGGGGAAGGTGTACCTCTAAGTCGTCATTTTCCGTTATAAGTTCAACCAGGAGATTTCCAGCCGCGTTTGCTCGGCGAGAAAACCACCAGGGGTGCCGGGCATTGAAATCTCCTGCAATTATAACGTGCTCCTCTAAAGCGAGGATCTGTTCGAGATCACGTATGAAATTTGGGGAGTTGGGGGGCCGATAAAGCGCTACCAGCATCACCGTTTTACTATTTACACATGTTTTAAGTGCTGTGCACTCTAACGCTGCCATCGCAGGTAGCGTAACAGAAGCATGAGCAATGTTGTTTCTGAGCAAAATAGCAGTCCCTCCCCCTTGTCTGCCAATTCTGTCGTTCCGAAAGATTTGATACCCCTGGAGCTTAAAAGTGTGCTCTTGTTGTAATTTTGTTTCGCAAATGAATGCGATATCAATTTTGTTACGCCGCAGGTAATTTTCAAGTTCGTTTTGCTTCCTGTGGATGCCGTCTGCATTCCACAGGAGCGCGCGCGTTAAAGTTGTGCCTCCCCTTGAAGTTGCCATTTACTCGAAGAGAGTGGTTACCAAGCATATGATGGCTTCCAGCTTCTCCATGGTATCGTTGCAGCTTTTTAATCTTGCGATTATGGGCCGCAACTTTGGTAACAGTACTGGGAGGTTTAAATCCTTAAAGAGGCTGAAAATTTCTTTCAAACCTCCCAGGTCACTGGTGGGTGCCTCTGAGGGCTGAGGTTGTGGAGGGGGACCATTTGGAGGCTGCTCAAGTGCATTTCGTCCTCCAGCGGCTCCTGCAAAAGAGGTGCCTTTTTGGACCAGGGCCGGGTTGAGGATGGGGCGTGGCCCTGGTTGAGTACCAGGAGAGTTCCTGGCTACTGCGGCCAGTTGACGGCGATGGCGTTCCATCTTAAAGGTCTCACACCCCCTATAGCTGGCAGGATGCGCCTCCCCACAGTTGGCACAGTGGGGTACAACGTCTTCCTTGGCCTTTCTTGGGCAGTCAGCTAGGCGGTGGAGGTCACCGCAAAGAACACACCGGGAGGTCATGTTGCACATTTTGAATGTATGTCCTAATTGTTGGCAATTGTAGCATTGGGTGATATTTTGGGAGGTTTTGAGGACCTCCACGGTGACCATCATGTGGCACACCTCTCTTTCCTGCAAAAGCCTTTGATTTTCAGTGGTTCTAGACAAGCTTACCTGAAAGTTTGGTAGAGGCCTGCCGCGGGAAACCATCTGTCGAACTTGCACGCCGGTGTAGCCCTTCAGTTCTAAGTCCTCTTTGACGTAGTCTACTTGCAGATCTGCAGGCAGGCGTTTAATCACGTACCGTAGAGGCTGATCACTTCTGGGTGTAAAACTGAAGTTTTCCACACCGGCGTGTGTCAGGAGCTGCATGGTGGGGATGGCATCTTGTTTTCTCTGTAGGAAGAGTTTTAGGCAGTCCCTCGTTGTTTGAAGCTTGTAGGACCCGTTCGGAAGAGAGTTCTTTAGTGTCTGTAGCACTTTCACGGCCTGGCGGACATCCGGGATGATGATCCTCGGCGGCTTTTGATTTTCTGTATTTTGTATGCTGGGTGTTGCTGTTGTTGTTGTTGTTGTTGCTGAGGAGGTACCTGGCATTGTTGGGTGTGGGTGGGGAGTGGGGCGGGTTTTTGTAGGTGTCTTTTGGTGTTGTGGGATTCTTGGTTTTTGGAATTGTGGGACGGGATTCTGTGTGTGGGTGTAGGTAAAGCCGGGTATTCTGTCTCCTCGCGTTCTGCTGCTTGTAGTGGCGCGAAGGAGTTGCGTAGAGCGAGGGGGTAGGGTGGTGTCGACTGCTGTGGTTTTCTTTTGCTGTTTGTGGACTGGCCGGGATGTTCACTTTCGGAATCACTTCCGTTGTCCCGCGTCCGTTTCTTCTTCGGGGCGGCTATCTTCCACCCCTCACTCTGTTTTACAAGCTCCCTCTTTTTCATCGCGTAGTCCCTGTAGCAGAACGCGAGGTCCTGTGTGATCTTGGTGAATTTTGTGGAATCTGCGTCTAGGTTTGTTAAAATGTTTGTGTAGTAGTTAATCTCGTTTTGGATGTCTTCTACTTCTTTCCTTAGTTTCTCGAGGGAACGTGCCTTTCGCTCTTCCTCCTTTGTCTGTTGATCTTGGTCGTCCGCCAATGTGCGTGGAGATGGCTGGATTTGCGCTGCTGCTGTGGTGGCTGCATCTTGTGTTCCGCCTGATGCCATAGTCGCAGTTTCACTTCCACTTTATGCTGTGCGGGGGTACGCTAAGCGCGCCCCACGCGAAACACAGAACTAAAACTTACAGTAAGTATTGTGTCACTGTCACTGTGCATATATTAATAAACACTAGTTAACTAAGAAGATATATACACAAAAACGAAGGTTATTTACACATTTACTATGTACAACACTTTTCCACACTTCACTTGCAAAAGCGTGTTAAATCACTGTATATTTTCGTAAATAAACACTGAACGCCACAGCCACTTAATATTTATACGTCTTTCCCGCCAAAATTATGACAGTTGACAATGATCCCGCCAAACCGTTTCACGTGACCGTTTCTCGCGCGCACCAACAAACGATCCTCTTCTCACAACGGCTGCGTCCAGAATCATTAATGTAGGTCTTGCTAAAATACACAATTTATGTCTCAATAAATGTAATTTTGTTACACTGGTGTCAGAAGTTGGATTCGTGGAATTGCGGTTTTGTCCGAGTATGCTGTTGTGTGATTGGTCGTTTGTTTTGTTAGCGTACTTGTAACTTGGGGAAGCTCGCACTTCTTATTTATGTTGTTGTCATTTTTGCAGAAGGGCGAAGTTTCTAGGATGTCCGTGCACGCTCAGGAACCTACACCCAGGTAACTACACCAGGAAGCTCTTTCACAGCCGGAAACGTTCACCCATTACCAAACGTGTTTCCTTTCCGTTCAGGACGACGTCACAATGTACAGCGGATTTCGCTTAGCTTGCTTGGCCGCCCTTCTCTCCCTCTTTTTCCCCTTCCCTTTCCCTTCTGGCCTACCGTGCCTTTTATACCAAGAGAGAATTCAAAGAAAAGCAAGTCTAAATCACTGCATCTAAAACATTCTACCTCCTAAACATTCCCACACACGGCTGTTCAATCGAATAACAAGTACATGATTATACAGTCGTATACTCGTATCCTAATTGCTGTCTTTATACTCTTAACGCCTAATGTACTATTTGGGAATTTATTGCCGTATAGTTGGTTGGACTTTCTCTAACAGTTCGTTATCTTTAATGATTTTGTCTTCACCCAATAAGGAATTCGGCTAGAGACCAATTCTGGGCTGTGATTTTTTATGACTTTAATGCCTAAACAATTTGAAGATCGGCTTAAGAATGTAATTGGCAAAGAAGTCCCGAGAAAGCCAACAAGTTTTAATTCAAAAGAAATCGATTTTCTCTAAGTGATGCATTTCGCTGAAACCTTATGAATTTGGGTGACATTGGGCATTAGTATGAGTGAAATTCAAAACACATTACACGAAAAATCTGATGTGTTACACTCACATGACTTTCTCTACTCTTGTACTAACCATTCTTACAAACTCTTATTCCTATATCTTCTTCGTGTTAGTTGAGATAAACATTTGTACAAATTATCTTATTGCTTATTTCCTTGTAGGTACAAGGGGAATATTAGAATACAGTAGGCTTTGAGCGATAGTCAAATCTTTTAAAGCTTTGAGATTCCGTTCTCTTTGCACACGTAACATAAAAAAATGAACAACGATGATCCATTTCATGAAAGTTCTAAGTTTTCCGAAACTCACACACATAACAAGGAATATCTCCGAAATGGTTCAACCTACAAGAAAATTTATTTGGATATAAATTGTGTATTTTAGCAAGAGCTACGTTTTTTGTATAGTAAAATTTTGTCTATCTCTAACGGTTTACCAGTTATGCAAAAGTCGTCCAGAGTAAATACCACTACAGGGGCTATAGCTAAAAAATTCAAGATATACATTTCATTTGTCATAAAAATATCTCAAACATATGACATTTTACACAAAATCGTTAGAGCCATTTTCAAGAAAATCAAAATTTTCGAAAAATTTTCCATGTAAAGGGTAGTTTAGGGTGGGGCTATTTTCTTCAAAATCTTCGTGTCGCATCCTTGAAAGACATTAAACTTAAATACCAACTTTGGTTTTTAACCGACTTTTCGTTTTTGAGTTATGCTGTCCACAGACTGACACACAGACACACAGAGGGACCTTTTTCTAAATTTTTTTTTTATTCAGGGGGCCTTAAAAGATTTATTTCCGGTGAAATCTCGACATCGAATTTTTTAGTGGAATACAATACTTCCCCTACTTACCAGTAGAGAAAGTAAAAACGTAACGGACTGATTGGTGCACAAAAACTCCAAGGTGGCAGTTGAAATTTGGTTTGGTTACTCGTGATGAACCTTATATATATTATGATTCTGAAAACAAAAGTCAATCGCCCAATGAGTCTTTCGAAAAGAATGTAAACCTACAAATATCTGACTAATGCTACTAAGAGAGGCTTGCTAGATTTATTTTCTTTCTATAACGTGCTATATTACTACTATAGCATAGATGGGGAGAACTGACACAATGTGTAATTTCCCCATACATCGTACTTTTAACCCCGTCCACTCTGCTACACACCGACCACGTGTCCGCGGTTATCTACCTCAGAGAACCGGTCAGTCCCTAAAATAAATAAAATAAAATAAACATAAATTGGCTACACTGTATGTAAGATAGAAAATACACGTATTTTTATTTTTTATAAGTTAGGGATTTATAATGCTGACATGACTAGAGGTATGTTTGTGTTATGTGTTTCTTTAGAGCAGAACATCAGAGTTGCACATTTGTGCTGGAAATAGGTAACTAAATTGCTGGCGTTCTGTTAAATCGTCATACATTACTGCACGTGTTTATAAAACTGCCACTGTCCTGTATACACACTCAATTACCAAACAAAAGAGCGCGTGGGCCTATTCTTCCTGGGTACAGAATACCTCTAGAAGCTTTCCAGTAATCGAGAAAAGCACAACTCCGCGTAACAGGTACCTACCTACGTCTCTTGTGGCGAAAATGAGCAAAAAAAACTATCATCCACCCTGTCTCTCTCTATCCAGCGACCCGCTTATGGGACCGAAAAAAAGAGATGGCGCATGCGTCAAGACGCCTTGGCTTTCGCTTCCCGGAGAGATGAGCACTAGCTAGTCGGCTCTGGACCGGGCAGCATCTCACTTTTACGGTAAGTAGTGCAGCCTTTTGCTACACGTGTGTGTTTGTGTGTGTATGTGTGTGTATATATTGTTACTTGTGGCGTGACATTTAACTGCTTCTCGCAGTGCTTTGTATCTATCGTACCTATAGAACTTCGTGCAACGTATTATCCAAGCGGTTTTTCCACTCACTCCTATCACGTCTATATTTTATTCAACAATTCAATACTAATTTAATTATTCACAATCAAACTTACACATTATACTTACAAGTTTGCAAAGAATGAACAGAATGCCAGCTCTAACCTAGAACACGTTTTATATTGTGTCGAAATTCATTTGCTTGCAAACTAAAAACATTAGCTTAGCTGCAGGAATCATTTTTCCTACTATGTGACTAAGAACATACTAAGAAAAATCCAATATTGAAGGATTTCAAGTTAGAACACACTGCACTTCAAAGTAATGGTCAAGAATATTATATATATTACATAATATTTGTTAAACTGTCTTATTTAAATACTTGACGTTCTTTTAAACCAATATACAAATAATAAACTAGCCATAGTGTACATAACCTAATTCTCGAAGCCTTCTGCAAGTATTTTAGAAAAGAAAAACGTTGGTATTCGACTGCTTTATTTGTAGTGAAATGAACTGTTCACTTTTGTTCACTGTAGATATATACATTTAATTAAAATTCTTGAAACTCAATATAATAAATATAGTATTTAGCAAATTGCTAGAAAATGTGTATTTGCTTACCCGTATCGACCCATATCGACCCTTATTAAAGCTCGTTCATAAACATCTCAATTAAAGACAAATGTAGAAGGGTTATCGTGGCTTGTTAAGCCTTGCATAATTAGCTGTTCCAAGGAGGGTCATTTATGATTTATTACAGTCCTAACCACTCTTCCAAACTGTTCACTTGCGTTTCAAATACCATGCTTTTAAGATATAGAATGTCATAATAAGATTTCAAATTTTACTTCATAATTATTTAGTTGCCTAAAGGTCGTTTAGTTCGTTTCCACTTATTAATTCGACATAAGGTGCAGATAAACTGTGATATAATTACTTCAATAAATATTTTTGACTTTAGCTACGTTAATATTAGCGATTACACTGCAAACATGTAACTTTAAAGTAAATAAAACGCAATTTTTATGAGATAGCTAAATTTAGGTTATGTTTTGAAGCCTGTAACTCTTGAAATTTTATTTTTGGGAAAAATTATTTTCAAAAGTGCATTAGAAGTATGAATATTTGCCACATTAAATCCTATTTTTTTTAAAAAAAACTAAAATTATGAGACACTATTTGTATAAATCTGTTGTGGAATCCCGCAAATTAGGCTAAACGATTTTTCCGTGGTTTTATGCAAGATACAGAAACGACAGTCAGCTGTTTCAAGCAGGTTTTCATTTGTCATGAGGTCCTGCTGGAGGGGGAAGAAAGGTTAAACACTTATACATGGCGGCGAATCCAGGCTTCAGCCCGGGAAAACTTAAATTATAAAAGAACGAATACTTCGAAACTGGCTAATGCTAAACTATAATAAATCCTATAGCTGAATCAGTTCTACGCTTTTCCTGCTTTTTTTATAAATAAAATTTCATAAAATCGAATAAGAATGAAGATTTTATATAAACAATTAAAGATAACATTTTATTTGTCAAGCCAATATCCCAAGTATATGATATTTTAACCAAAATTATTAGAACAGTTTTTGAGAACATTGGAAAATTCACAAAATAAGGTAGTGCATAGAAATACACTCAACATTTTAAGATATATTTTTTTGGAACGGCGGATTTCAGCTCGTTCGAACCATTGGAATTTTACGTACAATATAAAACTAGTTAATGAAATTCTATTTTGGTAATATGTAGAATTTTAAGCATAAAAAACATAAAAAAATGGTATTTAACTAATTTTTCGTTTTTGAGTACCGCTTTTACACACAGACACAAGGTTCTTTTTCTAAAAAATCCTATTTTAGATTCAGGGGGTTTCAAAACAGAGGTTTACAGTGAAATCTTGGTGTGACATTTTTGGGTGGAAATGCAATACTTCCCCTACATGTGATAGAGAAATTAAACAGCCGCTGATAGGTAGCCAGGCTTTACTTACCGCCCATGCTTAATCGATTTCCTATAACTGTAGCATTCGCTTCCTTAATGTTGAAACGTAAGGTTTTAATTCAGTTCGACTATTTCATATACAGAGTTCTTAAATTGTCATTCTTTCTTTGTACTAATTATCGCTAGCTCATTCTTTTTTAAGTCAGTGTCACCAACTGTATTCTCTAAGTCGCTAAAGAACAATTTATAAAATATTACAATTGATTAAGAGTAAAAAAGCAGCCCATTTCAATTTGATAACTGTGTTTTTAACAATTACTCTTTTAATAATTAATATACTTTTCCGTAAGGACGGTTATTGGTTAATGTTAGAAGTAAAGTGAAATTTATTTGAGATTATCAGCTGGTTTTCTGATATAACAAGAGAAGATGGCAATATACGTAATTCTTGGCTTTCGTTTTCGTCAGATGGTAAGTAGAATTGCAATAATCGAAATGAATATATTTTAGGTCTTTTTAACAGAAGTTAAGCTTTTCTGATAAAATCTTTGTGACACAATATTTGATTCATATTTTATTTCTGAAATAGTAAAGATAAACGTCACTCACACTTATAGGTTAGGTTAGATGTCGTATGACTTTACTTGCAGTAATAACTCGTCATATGTCTATATTTCCTGTGTCATAGTTTACTTTCTTTGCTGTCTATTGATTGTGGGAGAGGAAGTATTGTATTCCACCCAAAAATTTAATATTGTGATGTCGAATATTTTGTGATCCGTTGAAAACGTTCCGTGCGAACATGGACAAAAAAGATAAATACCAACATATTTAGTTAAATGTGAACAGTCTGCGAAGGCTTCCTCATTCGAAAATAAGAGATCTAGGTATTATACGAAAATGTGGAGATTTCGTTAAAATACAAATTTATTAAATAGTTTTTGTGGCGTTAGTAGTTTTCAAACCTCCTGCATGTTTACACTTTCCCAAAACGTGTTTCTATTTGAAAGTTTGCGAATATATATATATACACGTCACTTCCCTTCGACATCCATATCGAGCAATGCGTAAAAATCACGTTATTACGCAAGAAAAAACAATCAATTTAATAATTATTCACGCAGGGCAGTGTGTACAAAACGGGGAGAGGTTTCGAACAAAGCTGGGCCTAATGTATTCTTTTTACTTTCACTAGTAAACACAGATATAAATAGCAACTTTGAAATTTAAGATATCTTACAAGAATGAGAAACGAAATATTTCAAATAAATCCCTTCAATCAAAAATAACCTTTCTCGTATAACGTTTCCAGTTATCTTTTAATGGTTCCAACGATTTTCTCTATAATGTCAAATGTTTAAGATAAATAAATAACTAATAAAATACTTTACATTTTCTGAAAATAACTAGTGAATTTTCTTTTATTCGAAACAAGTTTCGTAAAACTAGTAAGCAATAATAGATATTCGTTGTTATTGCTTTGATTGTTTCAGCAGTGTTGCCAATAGAGGATCAAGAAAAATAACCAGACAAAAATAAGAAATCCGCTAAATGTCTTTGTTGTCGATGTTAAAAATACTTCTCTCCAACTAAATGCAGTTTATCAAACAACTAAATCCCTATACTAGCAATGTTAAATTTATAAATTTTGCCAACTAAATATCTTCCCAAAAAAGCCAGTTTTAGTTTAAAAACAACTAAATTGGCAACACTGTGTTTCAGTACCTCCGACATTTTTTCAAATTGTTATCGTTCAGTTGTTTCTGATGACGCAATGTAAAGTGTTGACTGTCGCTTCACTGTTTTGTATTCTTTTTCTACTCTGGGATTCATACATGCCAACCTTCTCAGTCAACGCGAAAAGTGTTGTTTTCCGCTAGTGAAAAGCATTTAATTCTATTATGTGAGAAACAGTTTGAGGTTGAACACTGAGCATTTGCACAGTCATTTCTTTATTTATTCATATCAATTGTACGGTGACGTCATAAATAGAGTATATACACACCGAAGTATATGATGGAATCATTTCTGTATTTATCTCAATATAGCTTAACGAAGGTACGTAAGCAACAAATTAGTGACTAGAGAATGCCGTATGAAAGTAATGTTTTTAGTCCCTCTCCCCCTCTATATTTTAATTAACTGGAAAATATTTTATATACTAGTATTGTCTTTATAATCTTACATTTCTTCCGCGTGTTTCTAACGCCCTGATTAGCTAACATTTAACGACTGTATAAAACGTTAACTATAGTTGGTGCATTCTCTAATTAACTAATGATAAAATCAGATCGCCATATCTTTCGCAGCTGATAGTGTCAGTCAAAAACTGAAGTTGTTTGATGGTTGCTAGGTTACTGCAAGGTTTGCGTTTAATTTCTATCGCTAAATTTGTGCTGTGTTTGTTTTCTTGGTTTAACAGTAATTAAGTGTTCCTCTCTTCTGGCTGGACCTGCACGATTCTCCTCTACTTTACCCCCCCCCCCCCCCCCCCGCTCTTCCTTAACCCTTCTGTTACATTATCTAACCATCTTATGTTTGGCCTGCCTTTTTTCCTTGTAGCCAACAGCCGCCCTTTGGGATTTTATCTTTTTTCATTCTCGCTAGCCATCTTATTCTTTGTACCTTTATTGAACATTGAACAAGTCGGATGTTTCGTTATTTGAAGTCGTGTCGATGTGAGACAATTCTAATTCTCTTTGGACTGACTGACTAGCTAACGCCTGATAGATATGCAACACACCTAACATACACGTAATGCGGGTGACCGATTCCACTAGCACAACAAACACCGCTGCTTATGGCAGCCTTGGGCAGTTTTACAACTCTAGTTCAAAATGACGGTCGAAAAATAGAGTTGGCCACACTGGCTAGATTGTCAGTGCCAACATAAACAGCTCCGTTGCATTATGGGTCACATTTCATGCACACAGATGAAGGTGTGCGCAGGTTTTCAGCAAGTTACGATCTCTCCTTTGCCCCACGTAGTAAATGTCTGGTTTCTCTCGGCAAAATTCACATGACAATTATTTCATCGTGTTCATTTGAATCTGTTTGCATACACATGAGTTAGTTCAGCAACGCACTATAAATATTTTGGTTGGACCGTGTCGCCAAATTCATGTTTACATAACACACACACACACACACACACACACACACACACACACACACACACACACACACACACACACACACACACACACACACACACACACACACACACACACACACACACAGCCCATTACCAACCTGTCCAAATAAAAGCACTTCGTAACTCTTTGCCACACTTCCATTGACGTAAATATTTTATGAGTTTGAAAAACATTATCACAAGTAAAACTATGACACACTTGAAGTAAAAAGGTGAGACCGTCAAATGATACTATTTCAGAGATAAAGTATGAATTTAAATACTATTTCGCCAGAACATGTTAAATTATATAAAAATAATCTAAAATATCTTCATTTCGATTAGTATAGTTCGACTTACTCAGCACTGCCAACTGAGGAAAACGAAATCAAAGAATTATACTCCGATTTTTCGTTGCTGTTATATCACAAAAGCAGTTTATAATTTCAAATTAATCTCAGTTTATGTTTAACATTAACAAATAACCATTCTTATGGAAAAATAGTTAATTATTAAAAACACAGTTACCAAATTAAAGTGGAGTGCTATTTCGATTCTTGATCTGCTGTTGGCGACACTGGCTAAACAAAAGAATGACCTAGTGATAATTCGTATATGATAACTAATGCTTCTAATGTATGAAATAGTCAATATAACATTTATACATATTTATAGTGTTTAATTTTAGGGATATTTTTTATTTAAAAATAAAACATCATATTTTCACTGTAGCATAAATTTAAATTTTTATAAATATATCCAAAGATAAAGCTATATCTAAAAGCTTCACTGTTATACTGTAATATAACATATTTTAATAAATAATAAACATAATTAAAATTAAAGATTTAATTTCCCAAAGTGAATTATTATAAGATGGGAAGGTAGAATCAGTATGTAAGTTTAAATATCACAGCCAGGATTTGAACCACGAATCTTTGGCTATTCACGAGGCGGTAATCAACATAACTGCCATTGTACCTACCATACGTGACGTCATACTGAAAACCGTGATCCAGGAATTATTAGGCTAAGATTTTTAAAGGTGACATAACACAACGAAACAAAGGCACCGAAAGACTCCATGCAGTAACAATATTAAGGCGACACTCGGGTACCAAATATACTTCCCTAATTAACAAATTTTAATGAAATTTCTAAATTAAGTTCCACCTGCCATGATGTACTGTTGGTATAAGTTTCATTGCTATATATTAAATATTTTGAAACTAAAATTGTTTATTATGCTTTTTGGAAAGAATTGAATAGTAATAAAAGGTCGACTTTTTGCAGTTTAGAATTAAATTAGAGGCCTGAAATTTGGTATACTAGTTTTCCTATGCCTATGCAATAAAACTATGCATTAGTTTTCCAAAGTATTAATATTTATTAGAAATACGAATTTTTTCTATTTAGGATAGAATAAAAAGAAATATTACTAATAATTACAAAGAAAAAAAGCATATATTTTTATGTATGAGTGTGATCAACAAACCAATGCACAGTTTTCTTTAACAACTTATATTCTACATATCCTGAAAATTTCAACTTTATCCATAAATATTTACTGGTAAAAAGTTTACCCCAAAGCACAAAAATTGTTATATGGAGAAAAAGCTATTTAAAGTTTTGGAACATACTTACTGGAAATGTTGCAGGAGTCTAAATGAATTTGAAATACACAAATTTGCAGGTGGATTTGACAGATATTGTATTTCTAGATCTCTCTTTTTATCAACAGCTGTAGAGAGTATACTGAAACACTAATACTTGCACTAACTACTGCACTAATCAGGCTGCTACTTGCTTCCCACCTCTATGCCACTGTCACAGACCACATTGACATAAGACGTGCAAGTTTACACAAACCGCCACTTCCTTCCCTGCACGTAGCCGGAAACAAAACTCACACATCCACATACAAGCATCCCTTTCCTGTCGCCGTGACTCGTAAACCCCATTCGACGCTCCATTTAAAACACAAAACTTGTGCGACGAAGATGACCTCTAGCATGAAGAAACGTATTCACTCTCTCTATGTATGTGTAAACGCCGAGCCAGTGTCTGATACTTCCCGCAACACATGCATTCAGAATGAGGGAGAGGAGCAAATCAACATTTGTACGCACCCTTTTGTAAAAATCTGATGTGTTGCACTCACATGACTTTCTCACTTAACATATAAAAAATGAACAACGATGTTCCACTTCACGAAAGCTTTAAGTTTTCCGAAACTCACACACACAACAAGGAATATCTCTGAAATGGTTCAGCCTAGAAGAAAACTTATTTAGACATAAATTGTGTATTTTAGCAAAATCTACATTTTTTGTATAGTAAGATTTGCTCTATCTCTAACGGTTTACCAGTTATGCAAAAGTCGTCCAGAGCAAATACGACTACAGGGGCTATAGCCAGAAAATTCAAGATATACATTTCATTTGTCATAAAAAATATCTCAAACATATGACATTTTAATCAAAATCGTTATATCCAGATTAAAGAAAATCAAAATTTTCGAAAAAGTTTCCATGTAAAGGGTAGTTTAGGGTGGGGCTATTTTCTTCAAAATCTTCGTGTCGCATCCTTGAAACACACCACCTTATTTACAATATAAACAGTAATCACTAAATAAAGAGACTAACTTAATTCCGTATAGGCTTTCAGCTGCACGGGAATGTGCGCAGGCGCCGAAGTAGTAATCGCTGGATGCGGATCTTTTGATTGGCGGCTAGGAGTGTCGTGATGAATACGTATACCTGTGGTTGGTCAATTAGCAGTGTCATTATTAAGAAGCGGATATAATGAAGTCATTCATTATGGCATAGTCGAACATAATAGAATATTATGCAACGACACTATAATGATAGTAATTAAGACGCGGGCTTATATTAGGAAATGAGCGAAGTGACTGTCGCTAAATGTTGCCAGACTTGTTAAACATAAGCAGTACCAAAGAAGTCACTAATGAACAAATGTTTATCGCATAAAGTTTAAAAGATCTTTCGTAAATCGAATGCAACGCAGATATAACCAAACCGCCACTGCAGTACAATTGAGTGTTAAAACAGTGCCAGAGCCCGCACAAAGTGGAAGGAGGTATATCCAAGCTCCTCTCTTTCACAAATGTTGGACATAGCTAATATGGAGTGCCTATATATGGAAGGAACGTTCTGTGTAGACTCGTAAAACTACCACGATGAAAATAAAGGGTTAAATCGAACGAAACTCCAGGTTAGACCTTAAGGGTTGATTCATACTGGTGTATGCAAATGTTTTTCATTGCTGTTCGGTCAAGTAGGCCATGCAAAATCGTGGCTTTGGGTTTACGATTTCAACCGCACCGTTATTACCACATGACTTAATTTTAATCTTTTGAGTTAACACTTGGGGCAATCTGAGGGTCACTGCAGCAACTCTACACAGGAGGGCATCCACTTCAGCATGGCGCTGGTTAATGTACCTCGCAAACATAACCTCACATGTTGGACGGCGGAATGACCCTCAACTGTTTTGTATATTAAAGTATTGTTAACGTCTTGCTAATTCAAAAGTCTATGCATGACAGAAAAGGGCAATACGATGTATTAAAAAGGTTTACTATGACGTTATTTTCACTCTACAGGGTAGAAGGTATCCCTTCGGCCTTAAGTTAACCAGGGATGAGTGTGACAAATATGTCCAATGTAACCTAACTAAACCCCGGCGCAACAGCCCATGAAGGGCCAAGGCCTACCGCCCAGCCGCTGCGTCCCCCACCTCTGCCCACTACAGGCGTCATTGGTGAGGTGCAGTACTGGAGGGTGGGACGTGGTCAGTGCCCCGAGCCCTCCCGGCCAGTTATGCGGTCTTCTAGACCTGGGGCCGCTACTTCTCCATCAAGTAGCTCCTCAAGTCCCCCCGAGACCTAACGAGGCTGAGTGCACCCCGTGCCAGACCTCCCAGAGGGGACAAAATCCCCATGCTGGTACCGGGGATCGAACCCGGGTCCTCCGCGCCACAGGCAAGCGCGCTACCGACTGCGCTACGGAGGCGGTCATGTCCAATATAATTGTGTGAAATATTTGGAGCCATCTAGCTTCTTGACAAATGGGCATTAATGGTTTATTATTTCACTAACTGTCACAGTGTCAACACAACTGTAATACTCTTATCTTCATTAAAACGAATTTAGCCGCAATTTAAAATTAAAATATCATGTAAAGTTTAATTTCTTACTGAAAATTGCTAACGCCAAGTCACATTCACACCTGTCAGACATAACATTTCGATTTGAGTGGATTTGCCTGAAATAGTGCACTCTTCGGCGGTACGGTAAATGCACTGAGGAGTCTTTTGTTTACATCTGACGCAGGCTGGGCTCGAAGCACACGCCGGTCGGGTGCCCAAAAATGAACATTTTTACAACACGATTAAACCTACCAAAACGAACCTTAGTATTTTATATATTTAGATCTCCTCGTATTAGCCAGGTTGGATGGGGAGCACCCACGTAAAACAAACAGTGATATAGCACGTGTCAGAGATGACGGAATTACATTACATCACTATTGCATGGATTTTGATTTTTGAAAAAAAAATAGTTAGCAATCCGTTTATTTTATTGTGAAATACCAATACTAAATAATACTATGCTAAAACTTTAGCAAACATCTGTGATGCCAAATAGCAACACTGCGCCACTACGTGGCAAGTAAACTACGATAATGGAACAATTAGAACAACGACAATGAGCACGTTTTAGGTTGTTCGCATATTTATGGGAAGCGTCGGAAAGTTTAGATTCAAAAAAAAAAAAAAAAAAAAAAATCCCTATTTCGTCGATCTGGCCTACATAAGCGAGATGAAACTGCGAGAAGAGGCAGTTTTTATGACGGGAGTCGTAAAAAAGTCTTGAACTGTTTGTGGAGAGGCGGCGTTGAGATATAACTTGACTAGAATCGTCAGATAGTTTTGGACATTCACTCGTCGCGTTGGTGTTGTTTGTAGTGTGTGATGGCAGAAGCCAGCTGCTTGTGAGACAGACAAACACAGTGAAGTGCATGTGAAGCCTACAAAAGGACAGAACTGGTGTCAGAAGTGGCATTTGTCACATTCTCAATTTGCACTTAGAAAAATATGTTCTAAACCACTGCCATAGAAGAATAAATTAACACTGCATATTTATTTAGTTTCTCATATCTATACTGCTTTTCACTTTCTCTACTACACATAGTAAGTAGAGGAAGTATTGTATTCCACCCATCAATACGACATGACACTTCAACAGAAATATATGTTTCGAGGCCCCCTGAATAAACAGAAGCATTTTTAGAAAAAAGGTCTATGTGTGTGTCTACCTATGAACAGCATAACTCAAAAACGAGAGGTAGGTTAAAAACCGTCTTTCAAGGATGCGACACAAAGTTTTTAAAGAAAATGCTTTTATCCTAAACTACCCTTTACATAAAGCATTTTTAAAAAATTTTGATTTTCTCGAAAATGTGTAAAAATTTTGATTAAAATGACATATTTGACATATTTTACAACAAATGAAATGTAATGGCTATTGCCTATGCAGTCCATGACTTTTGCGTAATTGCTAAACTGTAAGAGATAGACCAAATCTTACTATATATCTTGTTAACACACACAATTTATGTCCAAATGTATTTTTTTGGTGGAGTGAACTATTTCGGAGATATTCCTTTTTATTAGTGTGAGTTTTGCAATAGTTATACTTTTGCCAAATGGAAGGTTGTTATTCACTTTTTATATCTTAGCCGTGCAAAGAGAACGAAATTTGAAACCCTTTCAATAGCATTGGGCTTTAAAAGATTTGACTATCACTCAAAGACTACTGTATTCCCATATTCCCCAACGAAAATTAGATAATTTATGTAAATGTTTATCTCAACTAAGACGAAGAAGATATAGGAATAAGAGTTTGTAAGAATGGTTAGTACAAGAGTAGAGAAAGTCATGTGAGTGCAACACATCAGATTTTTCTTTTTCATGAAAACTTCGCTAAAATTGGGATGTTGGGAACTTTGTGTTTTAGGTTATGGATACCCATTTTTCAGTCGGTGTGTGCGTGTGTATGTTTGCACAAGATACAAATTGCAACGCTAGTAGCAGTATTATTCTGTAATCTGTATTCTGTCTTGACATTCGTATATCGATCAGTCGGAGTTTTCAACGAGCACACACACAGCTAGCTGCACATGCTGCGAGGCGAGTCTGCGAGCAGGTTACCACTGCAATATCTACGTTTATTCACATTATCGGAGATAACGTGATCAAACTGCACAAGTAAGTACCGGTTAATGCGAAAGATACGGCTAATAGCCTCGCTAGATAATCTGAGTTCATCCATCTGAAAATGATCTTCAGTCAAGCTGAACCTTGATCTAAGTTCATGATATCTTGATCTAAGATCAAATCTTACTGGTGAATTTTCTCTAGTTAACTTGATTTAACTAGAACTACAAAAGAAGAAATAAATAGTAGAGCTTTAAATAAAATAATAAAATGGTAAGTAATGCTTTTTGTAGAAATTGTGTATAATACGATATAACTGTATTATGAAATTTTACAGTAGAATCAAAAACTGATTACTCCTAACCTAGAACACTTTTGACGAATAAAAGTGGAGACATACTGACACAAAAGTAACTGGGCTTCTCATTTTGTCACATGGTGTCAGTAGTGGGATTTGTCATAGTAGGAGGGAGCGGAGACAGGTGTCACTAGTGCGTAACAAGTGGCTATCGTCACGCGAATCAGCGACAGTGGCCTAGGAACAAGTTTTCACTACATTCCAGCTGTAGAGGTTAAGTACCTGGCCATTAGAAGCTGCAGTTAACCCCAGAACCTGCTCACAAGCACAAACCCTCTTTCTGCAATTACGTATAAGTATGCCGAGTTAGTAAGCAGGCGCCATCTTAGCATACTTCCCATATTGCACTACTAAAGTCGACTGCTTTTATCGACATTTGATGTTAACCAGAGAGAAGCACATGAACTGCTGTAAGTGAGAATTTAACGTCTTCTCCGACTCTTGCATTATCCTTCCTCATTCTCTGCCTATCCGCAAATAATCTCAGATAACGTAAGGAAGAAACAACGCCACCTGAAATGTAACATACTCAACATTTACCTCATGTGCTACTTGTAATTACCGAATGATATCACTCCACTGTAACATGTGAGACTGAAATTTAGGGAGACCCGGGTTCAAATCTCGCCGATGGACCAATGTGTATCTTTTTCGTGGTTTCCCCCAGTCGCCAACGTAGATACACGATTGGATATTTAATACCACAACTTAAACTTCCACCTTAACTCTAAAACAATAGTAAAAATAAAAAATACATGGTAATAGTGACTGCTGTGCCATCTATTGGCGTATAATGCAAGTAGATAAGAGTTAATAGCGCCCTAATGCCATCTGTCGTCACAGAGACGAGGTACAATGGAGTTACGCTCTTCATACACGGCGCCCATGCACACATTTACATACATTTTCCTTAAAACGCCTTTTGGTTACGGGGGACCTTAAAAGTATTTGTCATTACCACTAGGTATGGAATTTTTTATGGATTACAATACAACAAGCAACTCCAGTTATTCACTCGCCAAAAAGAACTGTTATAAAACTGTTTTCTCAACACTTGCCGGCGCACTTTTTAGCCCAGGGGAAGTCTCGGCGAATTCTCTTGAAAATACACCTTTTCTCGATCAGCGAAGTCCAACATTTTCGAAAGAGGAGAGGTATAAGAAGTTCTATAAAGATCTGGCTACGTCATCGCTTGCGGAGTGTGTGAGGGGAGGCGGTTTTTGTGTCGAATAGTGTGTGTGTGTGTGCGGTAAAACCTTTACCAAACTAAGGTAGATTGGCATTACCACTACTGGGATATGAGTTAACTTGAAGTAACAGCTGCAAGAGGTAGGAAATAGCGAGCGGCCTCAGACAGGGATAAGGAACAACGTAAGGTATTCCAGTTCGAGGGGGGGGGGGGTTACATATGGTTACGACCCGAAAGGTTTTTCGCTTAGCACACATTCATCATTTCATAGGCCACCTTTCAGCGGTTACTTGCATTTTTCCACACTACTTTCTTCTGTTCGCCACGTTACCGTGACGTGGAATCCCTCCTTTGTCTCTTGGGACTAATCATGTGACCACGAATATTGTAACAAAAATCACTACGCTTACTTCTCTATCATACTGTCTTCCAAAACAGTCTTTCGAGCTATCAGAACTCGCAGTTTTATTTCTTATAACCTTGCTCTGTCCTTTTAGTGCCTTGCCTCTCATATTCTAATCTTCATGTTTCTAGTAACTTCACATTTTACTATTTATAAAACGTTTTCTAGGTTAGAAAACCTAGGGAATTAACCTGTAAACAGTCACGTAACACTTGTGATTGGCCTACACTGGCACAGTAAACACGGAAGCACATGACAGGGTATGAGTTTCTTTTCAAGACGCACCCTTACGCTGTTTATATGCCACGCACACAATCTGCAGCGTTGCCAAGTTGTTTTCCCACAAAATTAAAATATCTGCGTAGGAAACGCTCAGAGACAAAAACGTAAGATAGAAAATATGTTTCAAATAACTGATTTAAATTAAATTAATGAGTTTTGTTCCAGCAGGTAGCTAGTGTGGACTTGCTAGTGCAGTTTTCATTTCTTCGTCTTGCTTTGCCAGTGGGAAATTGCGCCGCTGGGAAGCTCATAACTCAAAGCTCCCATAAAGATCGCTGTTTATAGGATAGGTAATTTTACAGGCTGAACAAATCCTTGGGGAAGCAGATAGTAGCCAGGAAAAATGGGAACGAACAGCAACACGTGAGGAAAACCCCGCTAAAGAAAGGAGAAGAAGAAGAAGAAGAAGAAGAAGAAGAAGAAGAAGAAGAAGAAGAAGAAGAAGAAGAAGAAGAAGAAGAGCGTTTTACAATCACTGCATTCTCACTACGAACTGTTTAAAAAAGCAAAACAAGAAAATAATAGGAAAGCATTTAGAGAGAGGGGGGGGGGGGGGACGGCAGGGAAGACTACCCAATCCCGTACGAAAATAAGAAAAATAACTATTTCTTCTTTTCATTTGAATTACCGCGCTTTGCCCACCTAGATGGTAAGGAAGATATGCGGAACAATAGAAAGCTATTTCTCGACTCCTCTTCTGAGGAAGGGCTTTTGGCTCTCCAAGAATGCACGTCACGTTCATAACAAACTTATCCAAGATATCTAGCCAATTAACATAGCTTCTAGTTTTTCTTCTCAAATACTCTCTAAATTCCCCACATATTTCGCCACTGAAACCAGCATTTTTTAATAATGCCAACACAAATGAAAATATTGCCACAGCATTTGAATCAGAGTCAGCTACTTTGGTAAAAATGGTCAGAAATGATCAATTTACCTCCAGAGAAAGTTAAACTGGCGTGGAAAGTTTTGAGAAGTCCTTACCACGACGCCCTCTGAATTTCTACGTTATTAGAATACAAAAGACTTTGTGCGATATTAAAACCTTGAGATCCCGTTCTCTTTGCACACTTAACATATAAAAAAAATGAACAACGATGTTCCATTTCACGAAAGTTTTAAGTTTTCCGAAACTTACACACACAACAAGGAATATCTCCGAAATGGTTCACCCTACAAGAAAATATATTCAGACATAAATTGTGTATTTTAGCAAGATCTACGTTTTTTGTATAGTAAGATTTGGTCTATCTCTAACGGTTTACCAGTTATGCAAAAGTAGTCCAGACTAAATACGACTACAGGGGCTATAGCCAGAAAATTCAAGATATACATTTCATTTGTCATAAAAATATCTCAAACATATGACATTTTAATCAATATCATTACAGCCATTTTCAAAAAAATCAAAATTTTTGAAAAATTTTCCATGTAAAGGGTAGTTTAGGGTGGGGCTATTTTCTTCAAAATCTTCGTGTCGCATCCTTTAAAGACATTAAACTTAAATACCAACTTTGGTTTTTAAGCGATTTTTCTGCTGTCCACAGACACACCATCAAAATCGATAATAATTTTCGATAAAATCAAAATTTTCAAAAAATGTTCTTTGTAAAGCGTACTTTAGGGTGGAGGAATTTTTTTTCAAAATCTTTAGTATCTACCCGATGTAAAGACTTTTCATCAATACAATCCTTTAGGAGTCATTTCATTTTAACAATAAATATACTAGCACTGGGTCAAACACTAACGCTGTTTTTGGTATCAGTTTGTGTGTTTTATGTGAAAGCTGGTAACAGAGGCTGAAAGTGGATGCTGAGCTGGCATAAATAGTTGTCTAATAAATCATTATTACGTTAACAGAGTTTGGAATTGAGCCGCGGAATGTCATATATGTATACAGTTGAATGAGCAATGCCGCACATACCAGATGTAACGAAACGCCTGAAATAAAAAGACGTTATGACGTAGCTATGGCCCAAGTTTATCGCAACCCACTGCCCGGTTGAGCAGTAGCGTCATCAGTAGAGCTAGGAGAAATATCCTTGTGCTGGATGTGTGTCCGATAGTGCGCAGGTATCATTGTCATTTTACTAGCCGCGGAGTGGTGTGAGGTACTCACCTCGGTTGTCTTTAATGTGTGGCTGGTTTTCTGCATTTACAAAGTAGCTCAATTCTATACAATAGTACCTGAGTAAAGCTATATTTTCTAAAGAAAATATAATTAGCGGAAAACAGATTATAAATAAGTTTCCTCCACTGTACGTCTACAACTTGCCTACACATTCTAGTTTTTCAATTGCCACATTATGCCATCTAGCACACAAACATTGAACCTTATACTACTTTAGGAGGCAAATTTGAAACCTGTTAAATGTAGATAAAGCTGATGTGTTGCACTCACATGACTTTCTCTACTCTTGTACTAACCATTCTTACAAACTATTATTCCTATATCTTCTTCATGTTAGTCGACATAAACATTTGTACAAATTATCTTATTGCTTATTTCCTTGTAGGTACAAGGGGAATATGGGAACACAGTAGGCTTTGAGCGATCGTCAAATGTTTTAAAACTTAGAGATTCCGTTCTCTTTGCACACTTAACATATATAAAAATGAACAACGATGTTCCATTTCAAGTTTTCCGATACTCACACACTTAAAAAGGAATATCTCCGAAATGGTTCGCTCTACAAG